>OZ010599.1:9257332-9364832 GCA_963932145.1 Acanthosepion lycidas
AATTCAAAAGTTCCCTTTTTATTTACTAACTAGCTTAAAAGCTGCCCTATTTGGAGGTCTCTTGATTGGGCCTTCATCATAATAGGTAGGTAGGGAGGAGTAGATGTGATAGCAACAATAAACTACAGAAGAATTCAAAATTGATTGCTGCATTTAAGTATTGCATTAATATTTAAGCTTATCTTTTAAAAGTTCAATGATAATTTTTCTGTTGCCACTTAATTTAGACAATTTGATGTATCTATGTAGGTCTTTACTTTCTGTATAAACAATTATTTTTATTTCATGGCTGGATTTCGCAATTTTGATTATTCCAAAACTTATTTCCAAGTCATAAAAATTATCGTACAAAAAAATTTGTCACAAACAAATCGGGTCAAAAAAAAAAAAAAAAAAAATCACAGTAATGAAAACTCAGGAATCCTAAATTTCATGATTGCGGGTCTGGATCCAGCCTGGAATGTTTTTAATTTGCTCATGGAGTCTGCCAAATTCCAAAATGGTATGATATATTGGGCAATGGCCCCCTATGAATAAAGTTGAAAAATTGTGACTCACTGACATTCACATTCATTATATAAATTTATCTGTACCATCCAAAAATGTGAATATTTTAAATAATTTTGCAATTGGTTATATTTTTCATACGAGTAATCCTGGATTTTTTTTTTTTTATTGGTATCATTAACTTTTTTTGTTAGTTATTTTTTAGTCAAAATTCTTAACTTGACAAGCTAGAAATTTAAAAAAAAAAAATGTATCAACAGTCTGTTCTTTCCTGCTTATTAATGAGAAATTCCATTATGTTAGCATAAGGCATGTTTGCTTATTGGTGTGAAGTACTGACTGTTGTTCCTATAAAAATTGTGAAAAACCAAACCTACACGTGGGATAAGACACCAGACTTTCCTGAAGAAATAATAGTCTTAACAAGACTCAGAATTGGTCATACCAACATGACACATTCGTTCCTTCTAAAAGATGAGGATCCACCTAAATTCATCGTATGCCAAGAGACATACACAGTAAAACATTTTATGAGGGACTGTGCAGAATTTGCCTTTATCTGTAAATACCTTTTTATAAGGCGACTAGCCTTAAGGAACTTTTCAAAAACGTTAATGCAAAAACCATTTTGACCTACTTGAGGAAAACTAAATTATACACCAAACTTTAACCCAGACAACTCCACCTGTAGGCGAACTATACAACCAGTTTTCAAACTATACCTCACAAATTATAAAACTTAAAACTTCCTAAAATATTATTGAATAAAAATACAATTTTTTACCATTAAATGCCCCACAAGAGTTGATATTCTAGTAAGACAATCAAACCAAACTATAACAGATGAATATCTCTTTAAGGAACATCAGGCTGCATGACGAATGAATATATAGTCAAATTGTGTTTTTATTTTTTATATTAAATTTGGAGTTTTGTATAGATTATATAGCAGATGTTAAAAAACTATTTTCATAATGCTGTAATAAAACTACTTATGTTTATAAAACATAAAATTTTTAGATTTTTAAGCCTTTTGAATCCTTAAATCTCACTTCAGTTTCATTGCAATAACTAAAATTTTATTATTAGGTTTAAATGTCAACAACACTTTACATTGACAGACAGCTATTGTCAGTCAATAAGATTCCAAGTAATAACAACATTGTTTCCCGTCGGAATTGACAGCATTGTCTATGGATTCAATAACATTGGCTCTTTTTTTTTTTCTTTTTTCTTCAGTGTATTGATTAGATTTACAGTTTCTGAAGAAAATCAATTTTGCCATATTTTTCTAAACACCACTTTTCTTTCTTTTTATTTTCTCTCCTAATGAAAGACTCTTCCCTTAAAGGGTAGGCTCACTAAAATGTAATTACAAGGGTACACGGATGGAATCAGAATTTTTATTCCATAAGTCAAACATTACTTCAAGCTAATCAAATGTTGCTCATTAGGGGCTTTTTCATGTTGGAGATAAATTTGTTCTTAGAAAATTATTGCTGTAGAATATGTAGAAAATGGAGGGCAATAATATTTATTAATAAGTTATTACTGCACTTTTAAATCTGGTGATTTTCTAAGAGAAGCTTATATGTAGCACAAAGCCAAAAGTATGGGGTGTACAGTGAGGATCAAACTCACTACTCAGTTGTAATTGTTCTAGTGAGACAAGCTTGCTAACCATTACACCAGGTTGAGGAGCCCTGCACTTTTAAATATATAGTCATAGATTTTCATTTAGTTATTGCTTAAAAATGTAAAAAAAAAAAAAAAAATGAAACATTGACTGCAACATTTCAGTGAGTGAATTTGCTACATTTATTTTTTCATATTAAGATTTCACCTTAAAATAAACTTTCAAATTTTTTGTGCTTTCATCTATCACAACTTTCAATTAACTAAATATATTAGTTAAAACAATATTTACCCTTTAATTTTAGTAGGAAATCGTCTGGATCAGTATCTGGCTTACGGCTATATCATGTTGAATACACTAGTTCATGTCTGATCACCAAAGTTAAGTAACATTCAGCCTGATCAATACTTATATGAATGACCACTTAGGAATACCAGGTGATGTAAGCCAGAGGCCTCCAACCTTTTGCTAACTGTGTGCCGACTTGGGGTTTTAACATCATTCAGAGGCGCCAACAGTTTTTAGTCCAGCTCGAACACTGACCGTCGGTACTAGTAAGAAATGTGGAACTCTTGCAAGTAGAAATTATGTCCTTAACAACTTTAAATAATAGCTATCAGTGAATATTATCATTTAAATTTATATACAGTCAAAATTAATAGCAAATTAACCCAATGTTTTCTCATATCTATCCAACATGGAATTATATATCTTATTACTGTCAATGTTATATTTAGTGGGTATATGTTTGTGAGTAGCCATTTTTTTCCCTCTTGCTAAGAAATGCAGGTGACATCTATCTTAGTAGCAGCAAGTCCAACAGATTTGACAAAGTATAACTGGCAGCTGCTCTCAAAAATGACCTCCAATTGGTGGTTAACTGGGGTAAGGAATGGCTTGTAAATTTTAATGACTTTGAAACAAAACTGCTTTCATTTAATCACCATAAAGATGCTTTTCTGCCTAGCTGATACGAGGCTCCAAGAGAGCAACCCTCTTCTTGGACTCTCATTTTCCACTGATATGAAGTGGGTTGTTTATATTGAATCAGTTGTTACATCTAATGCTAGGAAATTTGGTTCACCGTGTCATGCCAGACAATTGTTCTCATTAGAATTCCTTTTGTACATTTATAAATCTACCATTTGTCTGTGCATTGAATACTGGCACAATATCTGGTCTGGTGCTTCTGCTACATATCTCCAGATTCTTGACAAAATTTAAAGAAAGGTCTGTAATGTAATCGATCCAGACCTGGCATCTTGACTTCACTTTCTCACCATAATCATGTGGCTTCCTAATGTCTTTTCTGCAAATATTTTCAAGCAACTGTTTTGATGAGCATTTTTCTTTGGTGCCTCTACTGTATAAATTTAAGCATGTTAGTAGATTGTCAACTAGGTCTCACCATTTTACTGTTGAACTATCTAGATACAACCGTAAATTCTATTCTAATAATTTCTTTCCTTGCACTTCATGTCTGTGAAACTTCTGATTATTTTTTGCTTTCCTTACCACTTACATTGTTCAAAAATTTAAATGCAACATCAATTGCCATCTGTCTTTCTAAATCCTGTTCCTTTATTATCCTTTCTCCCCACTAAAGTTCTTCTCTTTCACTCCCTGTACCCCCTCCCTGCAACCTAGTGACATTATCGCCTTGCTTGGGGTGAAATGATTAAAAAAAAAAAAAAAAAAAAATACACATCTCTTTTTGGGATCTTTGGAAGCCTTTATCTAATGTTTTCAGACCTGAAACCTGAGCAGTACTTTCTAAGTAATTAATGCATTATTTCTTTCTCATTACTAAATTATTACTACTATTTAAGTTTTATCTAACAAACTAAATTTGTTAGTCCGTTATGAAGATGGTTGTCAAATAAATAGTAATAACACTCCTTTTCCCTTTTGACTCTGAATGGAAATTACAATAAGCAAAGTTTGATCTCGAAATGTTAGATGTGATTTTCTTCTCTCTCTCTCTCTCTTTTTGTGTCCCTATATTTCTATAAGAGGTGTGCAAAATAAAATCACTGCAAACAAAAGGACATTTTGGGTCATCTGCATCAATACTTGGATTCTCTAATGTAGTTTTTTTTAATGTGTCACTGGTGCATATTCATGTAAAATCTACAAAGTACAAATTAAAGTGTATGCTTCAAATGTTTGAATTGCAGCAATGCAGAAAGCCTGATCAATGTTTTCTATGGCTGAAGTGTTTTATGCTTTCATTCTCTCATCTAAAGTTACTAAAAACATCAATACCAATATAAAATGAAGATTTTGATTCAGTGAATGATTTTATAAGTAACTTTGAATCGATAGGTTTAATGTGAAAGTTGGTAAGATATTTTTAAGAAAACTACCCCCCTCCCTTTTTAAAATTTGAAGTATTTTGAAAGATTATTTGCAGTTTTTTGTTTTTAGTTAGCTAAAAATATTTTTTCTTTCTCTTTTTGCCAATATCACGAGATAGAATAGCATTGCTTGCATCAAAAATATTTCATCCTTTTTGGATAAAAATTGTTGAAAATAATCATTTGCCACACTTGCACTAGGTTGACTTCTCCATAAAATGTTTTTATTTTGTATTTTTTTTTTTTTTTTTTTGCTTCTGATTCTTTGATGTTTAAGCAACATGACTGATTAAACAAATATTTTTTCTTTTTCTCTATCTCTTTGTTCATCTATAAGATGATACTGTTGCTCAGACTGTAGCCATTTTTTTTTTTCCAATTGCTTTCAATCGTTTTTCATGTTATATTTTCTAATAATTACGTTTACTTATTAGATATGGCTTTATACATCCTACTGTAATTTGTTTATCAAATAACCTTTACTACTTTAAAAAGTCTTTTTTATAAATAAGACTTACTGAGAGTGCTATATTTGGCTCACTTTACTGTTTTTCAGATAGGCTTTTAAATATGTGACTGCTATTAATATAGCTCATGTATTTAAGTATACAAATCTTTTGCCTATTAGATACTTTACTGGCTTGAATATCTGAGAAATTTCGTAGAAAATGTGTCCTCCAACTGGAATCGGACCTGTATCCTAACTGTCATATAGCCTGATGTGCTACACCATTTAGCTACAGAGGAAGCGTCTGGTTAGCAAGGTCAAATTACTGTTTTTAAACTTCCTCTGTAGCTAAATGGTATAGCATGTCAGGCTAGATGATGGTTCTGTGTAGGATACGGGCTCAACTCCTCTTGAGGATACATATTTTCTATGAAATTTTTTGGACATTCAGCTGGTAAATGTTAATACTGTTTATTATAAACAGCATTTCCTTAACTATTAGATGCTGAAAATGGTATAAAGATAATGTACTTGTGTGTGTGTGTGTATATATATATATATATATATATATATATATATAAAATGTGTGTGTGTGAGTACAGGTACCTGAAAGAGAGGAAAAAAAAAAAATATATATATATATATATATATTTTTATTTTTTTATTTTAGTTTTAATTTCGAACTAATAGATTAAATTTAATATTTCCAATAAGCAAAATACTTTGCTGTATTTCAAAAAGTAATTTAAATTGACTGGAACTAGTTAAACTTTATTTGAGGAATTTTTGTATGATGATAAACTGCATCTGTGTCCTGGTTAAGACAATAAACTACATTCAACAACAAGGCCTCTGATCAGGAGGTTTTGAGGAGCATGGATCCACCTCTTAATTGCTAGTGTTCCCAGGTCCACCCTGATCCGGGGTGGTAGCACCTGTTAGGGCCCCAACTATGGGTAAATAGTTAACCCCCAAACTGGGGTCAAAAACGTACAAATAGGTTTTAATACCCGAAATAAATTTTTGAAGAAAAAAAAAAAGAATTATTACCAAAAATACTTTTTGAAAAAAAATATTACCAGCAATAAAAATCTTGTTGACATTAAATACCCATTAAGGTTGATATGCCATAAAACAAACCAAAACAAACCCAACTGAGGGATATTGGCTGAACCGTTGTCCAGAATAAGAATTATTTTGCCATCTTCTAGGAGATTTACAGATGTACATTGCTCTTGTAATTTTGTCTTAAGAGGTACCAGACCATCAGTTTCCAGAAAATTAGGGATCTTCTGTACATCAATTATACTCTACTGGCTGTTAACATAAAAATTTTCAATTTTAAATTATTTCTGCTCTTTCTGGTGCTATTAAAAAATATAACTGCATTTTTCATACAATTTAAACAAATTAGAATTAGAAAAAAAGAATTGATATTTGCACATGACACACACACATGCACATATATATATTATTGTGTATTTAGGCAGCATCTTTTCATACACGTTTCATTAAATAATATAGACAAGTGTTGTCTATTTATTTTATGTAAATTTTTTTCGTAACTTCTGATAAGTTTAATAACATTATCGTTGAAAGAAGAAATTCACAGTAGTGATCCATATTTTTTTAATACAATCTAAGCTTTCGGCTTACTTAAGCCATTATCAAAGATGTCAGTTACAACATATTAAACAATATACGGACACGACAGTGTTGATAGTCTGTCAATGTTTACATAGAAGATTTCTAAGCAACGATAAACACGCGCATATAAGACGCTAGAAGCGAAAATCGCACCGCATCTCATGACGTCACACATGACCACACGAAAGTGAATTGTAGAAGTATGGATCGAAAGCCGTTGGTCAATGGCTTCTGTTACCAATTATAGACATTTAAGAATATTTGTAGAGATGCCATAATTGATTTTGTTTAGGTTGGGTTTCAACTGTTTATACAGTATGAGTAATGCTTCAAGGATTTTTAGTTTTTGTCTATTGTTTACATGTTGAAGTATAATTGTGTTTTCGACAAGTATTTTACGGAATTGTGTGTGGGCAGGCATGTTGTTTTAAATGCCTAAAAATGTTACAGTTTTCATTCAAATGTAGTGTCAAGCGTCGTGAAAGCGAGTTTGTGGTGTGACCAATATAAATATTATTTAATTCGTTTAATTATTTAATTCGTTTAATTATTTAATTTTCACTTCTAGCGTCTTATATGTGCGTGTTTATCGTTGCTTAGAAATCTTCTATGTAAACATTGACAGACTATCATCAATGTGGTGTCCGTATATTGTTTAATGTTTACGTTGTAATTGACATCTTTGATAATGGCTTTTTATATTGTTGACATTATTCTCACACATTTTATTTTTCATTGAGTATTTTTTTTTTTTTTTTTTTTTTTTTTTTTTACTACTAAATTTTTTTTCTAGTGTTTTTAGTTTTAACTAAAGTTGCTTTTGCTATTAATGGAATTAACACTTGCAATGACTGTCATGCTTTAATATTAAAAATGCTGTTAAATTTAAAACAAATCCTGCCTTATTTGAAGTGCAAAGAAACTTTTTTTTTTTTTTTTTTTTTTTTTTTTATTTTGTTCAACTACAGGTTACTTGAATGATTAAATAACACAAAAAACTTGAAATAAATCCAATATTCTGTTTTTATATAAGAGCTTGTCTAAAATTTTCATGAGAGAGATCATATTTATTTTCTACTTATCAATCTTATCCTAAGGCACAATATAGTTTTTTAAAATTAAACATGTACCTTTTGTAAGTTGGAATAATTAGTTTACATTTGTCTGGAAGCCTTGATTTTTATTTTTGTTCTTTTCTCAAAATGTCTTCAAATGTGGGACACTGGGCTAAATGAATGTACTTGAAAGAGCCTGGAGAGCATATATGTTTGAAACCATTGATATCTTTATAAAGTTTCCATTTTTATCTCAAGATATTTACTTGCGTTTCTAATGTAGATTTATTTTTGCATTTATCTCTTTTGTTGTTCTCTTAACTTTTTTCCTGTATGAAATATTTCACTTGAGTTTCCTAATAAATAAACTTAAGCATATTCTTCTGCAATACTGTTCATTTTTCAGAATCAAGTATTTTATTTTTGAATATTTAAATCTTGTACATTGTAATTTGAGTCTAACAATGACTATATTCTCAAAGTGTAAGAAATTGCTTTTAAAATTTTATTTAAAAAAAAAAAAAAAAAAAATTGATTTTCATGAAAGAAACAATCAACTATGATTCCTGTTTATAGTTCAAATAATTTATTTTTTGCTCAAAGACAACACTTGAATCAATCACTCCCCTCCCACACACTTCTCACCAGATTTAGATGAACAGAAACTTTTTCTCCTAATGCTTGTTTTTCATGTTTCCAATGCTATTTTCCTTTTAAAGCTCATTTTCACCTTGTATTTTAAATTTTTAAATCTTTTATCAGAATGCTAAAACTGGAAATTTCTTTAACCTTCTGATTTTTTTTTTTTTTTTTTGTTTTGTTTTGTGGCTTAATCTTTTCCTTTTTCATTTCATTTTAAAATAATAAATGCTGTCTCTTTTAGAAATTTGATCCATTCCTATTTGTGTAAATTTATTTATTTTTCACTAGATGAAGAAAAAAAAAAAAAAAAAAAAAACTATATCTTCTAATTGTTAATCAGTGCCTTGAATATTTCAGGGTTTTTTTTTTTTTTTTTTTTTTTTTTTTTTTTTGTGGTGGGGGTATTAGGCTTCACTTATGACTTATCAATTTTATGAATACATTTGTATGCATTAATTTGAAAATAGAAGTTTCTGCAATGTTTCTATTTTTTCTTGATATTTTCACTTTAATTTTCATTTTTTATAAATTAAAAGTTAGTGCTTTCTCATTTTTCTTTTATTTTACTTTTTTTTTTTTTTTTTAACACAAATAATTTTTTTACATATAACCCAAATTTAGAAACTAGAAAAATATTTGGCTTTATAAAGTTGTTTGTTTTGTTTTTTTTTTTTGTTTTTTTTTATGAAAGTCCAGAGTTAAATATTATTTCCTCACATCAAAAGTATAAAAAAACAAATATCCAAAAGTAGTGTATTTAGCCTTTATACCAACTTTTCCCCTTTCTTGATTTCATGATAGCGTTGACACTTAAATCTGATTGATTATTTGGTAATGACCTCCAGCTTTTGTTTAATAACCATAAAAATACTGTGTAATTTTTGAACAAGGATTGAAATACTTTCAATTGGTATGCTTAACCATAGTAAAGGATGAAAAAGTCCTTTTGTAATGATTCAGAATATATCCAGTATTGAAAGAAACAAATTTGTGCTGCCAACCTTTTGTATGACCAGTTAGGAATCTTTGACAATTTGAAGAAATCTGTTTTTAGCATTCTCATTGCTCTTGTTTTGAGAACAAGATTCAATTGAAGTACTACTGACTTACAAATAACTTTGTTCTCATTTAATATTTTGGTTATTACACCAGAATAATAATTCAGTGTTAATTTTTTTAAAATATTATCCAATATACTATTTCGAATTGAAACCATTAACTATTTTTTTATTTTCACTCTTTGCATGATTTAATTACAAATCATTTTTTCAAACAAAAGCTACATCATGATTGTCCTGTCTTTTTAAAGATATATTTCTGTTGCTTCTTTAGACATTACCAAACTTGAATTGACAGGTTACATTAATTTTGAATGATTCATGATTATTTGTATTTTTTTTATTTTTTTTTATTTAAAAATGCTAATCCGTTTTGGAAAGTAGTTGAACCAGTGGATATTTATAAAATTGGTGCTTTTTAAAAAGCAGATGGAGGTGGACAAGCAATATAACACTTTGTTATCCTTAATTAACAACTCACTTTGTGATTTTTAAGAGATGGGCAGTTTAACCAAAATAGTTCAGTTTCTGTTTATCAGTACCGAATGACCATATCCAAAGAAACACTATTAAAAAAGACTTTCAGATATTAATAAAATTTAATTTTATCAACATTTTATACTATTGTAAGAGAAAAAGATTGAACAAAAATGTTAAAAACCTTTTTTTAATTGACTAGTTTTAGGAAATAAATGTGAAATCTATTTGTTTAGGAAAAAAAAAAAAAAAAAAAAAGGAAATACATGTCTGAAATCTGTTTTGTTTCAGGTTTCAGAAAAAAACACTTTGTGGTAAAATTAAGTTAACAAAAGCGAGTAAAAATTTAAAAAAATAGTTGCCAGTTTCGTCTTGATGTTAAATTTTATGAAGTCTTTTATTTTTTTTTATACATAAGCCAGTGTAGGCCAATCATAAAATAAAGTTGTTGTAAACAAGAAAAATGACTGAAGATTTTTTATAAATAAATTTATTTTTTATTGTTAAATTTGCTTTTTAACACCCACACTAAATATCTCTTAAAATTTCCCCAAATCGTCATAATTCCATGTATTGTAAATGTACATGCTGAACTTGAATTAACAATTAAAATATGAAGAAACCTACCTTTTTTTTTTTTTTTTTTTTTTTTTTTTTTTTTTTTTTTTTTGGAGTTATCAAAAAAAAAAATTCTGACTTCTTGTTGGTCATTTCTCCCCCATTACTGCCATCTTCACTGCATAGTACTTTCGCTGGCAGAAGCAAAATTTTGACCCATTTACTTTTACAGATTTACCTTGCAGAAAATCACTATGCACTTTACTGTAAAGTTTTTTGGTAAGTGTAGATTTATTTATAACAAAAACAAATTAAATAATAATAGAACCTTTTTTAAAAACAAATTTACCATTTTATCTAGGGAATACACCTAAATTAGATATTAAGAATAAAATAGTTCTTAATTTCACTTTTAAAATGTGTATCTTTCCAGATATGTGAGTCTCTAGTGTAAAAATAAAATTGTTTTATGCAAATTGTTTCTATCTAGCGAATACACGTAAAATTAGATATTAAAAAAAATAAAGTTTTAGTTTCAGTTTTAAAATGTGTATATTTTCAAAACTGTAAGTCATTTTTTAAACCCCCCCCCCAAATTTTTTTTTTTTTTTTTTTTTTAAGCCACTAGTGTTTGATGGGTGTTTGTTACTGTTCTGCCTATAAAATTCTTCTGAACAAGGAAAATTAATTCATTTTATTTTTACAAATATCTTTATAGTTTTATCTAACACTTCGGATTAAAATGATTAAAATATTTTTTAATCTCATTTTTAAAATGTGTATCTAAAAATGGACAGGTGACTCGTAGATTTGGAAATCTACACATTCTAAAAATGAAATTAAAAATAAAATCTTTTATTTTTAATATCTAATTTTAGGCGTATTCGCTAATAAAAACAAATTTAAGGAGAAAAAATAACTTATTGATTTTTCTTGTTTAGAAGAAATTTATTTACAAAGCCCCAATAACAGTTGACTGGCATAAAAAGAATTGCTGTATTTTGAATTATTTTAAACATGAGGAGTTTCATTTTTGGCTTTTTAAAAGCTACATCATAAACTAATTTCTGGAGAGCTATACCAATTTCTCTCTCAAAAATGTGTAGTCCAAAGACAAAAATATAGATAGTTTGTGACAATTTCTTTCATATTTTACTAATTTGTTAATAAATATGGTAGTTATTTATAGCTGACAATTTATTTGAAAGTTTAATAAACTTTAGAAGTCATGAATTCTATGACTAAATTACCTTTTAAAGCCTAAAAACTGATTTTAGGTGAACAATCCCAACTTTATTACCCACCCCAGTTCGCGGTTTTGGGGTTTTCAATTCCAGTGGTCTTTACACATGTCTATAAATTTTTATTACCCTTACTTAAAAAAATAAATAAATAAATAAATGTATAAAAAATATTGATCCCTTACAGACTTCCACAATGACAGATATTTAAAAAAAAACAAAAGTATATGGGACATTTATTTTATTTTTACATGACAAGACTGTAATTCATTGAAAGTTCTTTTACCACACATACTATCAGTAATTATTTTTTATTTTTTTCCAAAGAAGAAATGAACATCTTCTTGTTTGTAGTTTAAGGTATCTTCTAATTGAGTGTACAATTTCAAGAATATTGATAAAGTTTAGTCACTTTGATTTTGCAAAACAATGTAATCATTAATGTGTAAAAATTAGTCTTGAAAAAAAAAAAAAAAAAAAAAATCATATTTCACATTTTCGACTGTTTAAAGAAAAATACCGTTTTAACTTGCTGTTTTTAAAAAAAAAAAAAAAATTAATGGCACATGCAAATTACATATTTAGAAAGATTATTTTATTTTCTTTCCAGCCATATGAATATTTTTAAGATTGGACCAGAAATACATGAGAAATTGCATGTTGAACGGACTAAGTTGCAAATTTATCAATCTCAAACAAAATCAGATATCAACTGGAAATGCTATCATTACAAAAGAAAATGAATGGCTTCCTTAAAAAGCAAAAATACTAAATTAAAAACTGTGGTATCAAGAAAAAAAAACTGGAAACCAATACTGAAACATAAATTGCCAAGCTGACCAACTCTATAATATATATATATATATATATATAGTCAGTAACCACTTTTGTTATTAATAAATTGAAAATTTGCTATAACATTTTTGCTGTGTTTTTCAATAAAATATGTCAAGTTAAATATTATTTAACTAGTGTTAAACTTAACACTAGTTAATAGTTATCAAGCTATAACGGGTGTGTAGAAATTTTAAGACATATTTTTAGACAAAACATTTATTCATTATGGATCCTTCTCTAAAGAGAAAACATGAAAGGCTTCTGAAAATGGTTATCAAATGTGTTGCAGAATACAAATTTCTATT
The DNA here is from genome assembly GCA_963932145.1 of Acanthosepion lycidas. Taxonomy (NCBI): domain Eukaryota; kingdom Metazoa; phylum Mollusca; class Cephalopoda; order Sepiida; family Sepiidae; genus Acanthosepion; species Acanthosepion lycidas. Next base: position 9,270,101 of record OZ010599.1, read on the forward strand.
TTTTTCCATTTATTTTTTTAAATTGTCTGAAAATAAAGTTTAAGCTAACAATACTTCAATCACCATTTTCTTTCAGAGAATGTAGGAACTTGATTATCAGTGTGAAAGTGATACAATACAATAACTGTTCATATATTTATGGATAAATCAATTTATAGGATGTAATAAAAGTTTCTCACAAACTTCCAAGATTTATATCCAAGATTTATAAAACTTGAGCAGAAAAGCTTTATAAAGTCTTCTAATAAAAAAAATTAAGACACACCTAGTGTGTGTGTATATATATATATATATATATATATATATATATATATATATATATTGGGTGTTTTATTATAAAAACCAAAGTGTAAACTGTATCACATTCTGAAAGATAATCATTGGCAATTGTTTCGATTGATTTACTTTTGTAGTTTGGTATATTTGCTTTTAATGTTTTTTGTTTGATGTGCAGATTGACACTCTTGAAGGTAGGTGGTGGGGACTGCAGTTCATGTACATATAAACATGAAATCATCTCCACCCAATCCTATCTTTTTTAAGTTATTTGAAACTGATAACTTTCCTTTTTAATATTGTTCCAAAAAGGATAGAATAAAAAAAAAATTGAAGAGTAGATATTTTTTAAGCTTCATGTTGTCTGATACAAATTTGCAATATTTTCATTCTTTTTAATTTCAACATAAATTAGTAGGTTAATTTTACTTTCCACTCAAAAAATATTTTTCAATGTTAGGCCACATTTGTTTCAGTTATTAGTCAATAATTCTGGATTTAATCTCGGTATAAAACTTTTTCGCTAATTAGGAAGTAATGGCACAGCAGATATATACGAAAAGTGATTCTGTTCAACTCTGATCATTCTCCTAAAAAATTTAAAATAAAGCTTATCCAGAATGAACTTGAAGACATCAAAAAACTTAGGGAAAAGATGGCTTTAAATCAAAAGCTTTAATTAAAAAATCAAGATAGAAATATTATAGTTAAGAGCGAACCCCAACAAAGAAAAATTAAAGTTATTCAACCAACAAATGGAAATAGAAATTTCAAAGCAATCTGAAGGCCTGCCCCATGAAAAGATCACAACTTTGAAGAGAATTTTGTGAAAATGAAGAACTAACATCTCTTTAGCAATGAGAAAAAAATACTAGGTGGTCCACCAATTATGAAAGGGAAATCATAAATGAACACTATACAGATAATCTATAATTGAAAAAAGTTAAATTTGCACACACAATCAACAAATAGCAAAATGTTAAACATTCATTCACCAAAGATATGGTGATAATCCTAGGATTTTTAGACATTATTATAATCCTACTAAAAGAACCCAAGCACATTCTGTCCCAAGACAAGACTTGTTCCCAAATCTGTACATCCTAACACAGAGAGGAACAGAAACTACAACCTGCAAAACAATTATAAATTACAACAACCCAAACCTACTATTAAAGATGACACAATAATAGAGAAAATTCCATAAGATACAGAAATATTCATGAAAGGACAAATTCAAAAAGATCATTTTTTTTTTTTTTTTTTTTTTTTTACACCAAGTTGACAGGATCCACAACACTCAGTGGTACAAACTGACTTTGAAAAACTAAAAATAATCTACCATATATATATATATATATATATATATATATATATATATATATATACCTCTCAACCCAACAAATTAAAATCCTTTCAGAAGGACTAAAATTCACCCCCAACATTACAATGCTCTAATCTCAATGAGATACAGGACAATGTTTCACACTTCTGTAGAAAATCATGTCTAACAGAGTAATTTTTTGACAAGGAGATCAGTAATGAATCAATGGTATGGAATAAAATCGGCTTCAAACCTACAAAAGGTAGGGACAGTTTGGGCCAAATTTTGTGATCGCATGTCAACTTTCCCTATGCAATGAACTACCACACTCGACCCAATCCAATACCAGTCAAAAAGAATAGGAAAACAATAACGATATCATAATTAAGAAATCAAATAAGACAAGTATTATCATTATGAATAGGTAGTCCATCTCCTACATCTTCTCTCCTACAAGACTCTACCAGTTATGAAAAGGTAAATAACTATCAGCCATCAAATACAATGACCAGACAAAACACATTTATTTGTAAACATCAAAAAGGCTTAACAAAAATGAATGTGACTATTTAGCACACTTAAAATGCAGAACTAGCAATCTTTACAAACTTCTGAAAATTCACAAGAGCAAAATAATTGTAAAGAATCCACTTCAGCCTGCACAAATATACAAAACCCCAAGGATCTTAAATTAAGAAATTGTACCAGGTCCAAATTGTGAAACACACAAACTAAGTAATTTTATTGATGTCTTATTGAAACCAATTTTCAAACATATACCAAGTCTTGTAAGAGATGATCTGGACCTATTTATCTACCACCCTACACATAAAGACATTATTGTATCTTTTGATGTAGTAAATCTCTACACTATGATGGAATAGAGGCAATAGGATTCTGGCTCAAAAAATTCCATAATGATATACCGGAAAGAATAAAAAATGGTTTAATCATCAGAAGATTAAAATTGATTCTGCAAAACATTTTTTTTTATTTATTTCAATGGCAAAATTTACAAATAGTGGGGACTGTGATCGGTACAAGAATTGCTCTGACTGATGCTAATTTAGTCATGGCATACCCGGAAGTCCTGATAAATGAACAATCCAAATTAAAATACTGCTTGAACTTCTACAAATATTTGCTAGACAACTGGAAATGTTATTGGATGACTGCCTTATTCTATGGATGCACACATTGAACTAACTCACTAAATTCAAGACTTTAACGGCATCAATAATATCCAATTCACAATAGAATACAGTCAAGACCAACAAGTTACTGTAAATAAATATTCTTAGATTCCTGTTGCATGTTCAACTTATATATATATATATATATATATATATATATATGTGTGTGTGTATTTGGGCTGCAATCCCTCTTTTATACAAGTTTCATTAAATATGACTAACCTGGTACTGTGGTAAAGTTTTTTTTATTTAATTTTTCTTATGTTTTTATAATTTTCTTTTTCTTTTCTTGACATGAATTATGTAGAAATTGTCTGAATGTCATGTATGCCCGAGTGCTTTCAGCTATTTTCGCCATTATCAAGGATAATTTTATTTTTACTTTTAACTGAATGTTTGGATTATTTTGTGTGTGTATTTATATTATCAGTGATGGATAATATGTATATTTATTAGTATATACTTAATAGTTTTGTTTTATATATGAGACGCACACACACACACACACACACACACACTTTTGATACATGCAACTCATTGGGCCAGGAGGGTAGTCCATGTAAGAGAAGGAAAAACTCTAAATTTAAACCTCTGCTGTCTTGCGGCCATACCCAATTGTAGGAAAGGCTTCAGGATTATACCCTGGGGATAAATCTACAGCCAGAGTTCCTAAGACAGTCTTATGTTATGCTCAATTTCATTCTGGCAACTCCTGCAACGAGATTTTGAGATGTGCTGCATGGGCAACTGCTAACATCTCAAAACCTGCACTCTGGAGAGGACAATCCGGCATTGCCTCATCACGACAGCAAACACAAGAAGCAACAGTCTACTGATGGGAGGATTCGGAAAATCCTTCTGTATAGGGAACTGGTCACCGGCAAGAGAGCAACTTCACCTTCACTAAGGACGTCTGCAAAAGTGACATAAAGACAATGGCTATCAAAAGGTAGGAATACACTACTAATGATCACTCATGCTGGACATGTGATTTATACTGACGGCTGGTTATATTTCGAATTAGTCTAGGGGCTATTCACTGGAAATAATTGATTGCAGTTTTTACGTTATTTATAGTGTTGTTAACTTCTTTTATTTATTGTTGCATGTGATTAAGTTTACATGTATTTATACATACATACACACACACTATATATATATATATATATATATATATAATCTTCATAGTTTGTTAATTTGCTTATTTCCTTAATTTTGTTTGCAAACACTGTAAAAAGGAAAAAAAAAAAAACCTCTATCAGGATCCACAATTATTTTCTCTCAATTGCCCCTTGAATAATTTAAAATATACCGTTACCACCCACCAAAATGATCAAATAGACTACACATAATGCATCACTGACCTGTACATATAGGTAGTTATGTAAAAACTTGTGCTTTTAAGCATGAAACAATGTTGTCTCTGGATGTCAACTTCAATGTCTGCTTATATATATATATATATATATATTTTTTTTTATTTTTTTTCAAGCGTTTCGCCACTAGGACGCAAGAGGTTACAGAAGATTTGGAGCAAGATCAGATAGGAGTGATAGAGGAAAGGATGAGGCGAAGGATAGTGGATAGATCAAGGCAACTGGAGATGTTGATTGACATTACATTTGAAGAGTTGGAGATTATAGCTCTCAGGGAAACTGGAATAGGGAAGGGAGTTCCACAGGCAACAGGTTAGAGACATGAAGCTATTGGAGTAGAAGAGATGGCTATATTTAGTAGTTTCGATCCACAGATTTGCTAAAAAATGTGCATACATGATGAATGTCCCAAACTTAATGAAAACAGTTTTATCTAAAAATCTTAAGAGGAAAGGTCAAAGAATTTTTGTATTATTAAATTATTTTATTTTTTGTAAAACAGGACCCCCACCCAATTATTGAAAATCTGCTCTGAATTTTAAAATAAAAAATGCAATAAAAATAAGGTATTATTTAATTAGAAAAACTTTTAATTGCTTTTATTAATAAAATATTTTATGGACACTACTGTCTTTAAGAAAAATGATTTTTTGAGGAATAACAAATTTTTACAAGAATGCTCATTCTATAAATTTTAATTAGAACAATTTATAAAGTTTGAAATCTTAAATTTTTGTATTAATTTGTACCAGTTATGTGATAATGTTATTAAGATCTATATTTACTAATCATAAATGAAAAAGCTTAAATTTAGTGACCCACCACAATATTTTTAAAAGAATCTTTAATTTTTTTTTAATTTGTGCATGTATATGCATTTCAGTTTTAATAAATACATTCATACAAGACATTATCAGAAAATAAGTGATAACTATAGTGAATTTAAAGTTAAGGTGCCTAAAATGTAATAAAACATTAGATTACAGAGAATATTTTCCTAAATTTTTTAAATTACTGGTTATTTAAAAATTTACACATGTCACATCATATTCCTCATGTATTTTTTACAGATATGTCCCCCATAGAAAAAAAAATAGATAAACTTCCAGTTGTCAATCAAGCTGTTAACACATAATCTTCTAGTTAATTTAAATTAGTTTTGAAATAAAGCAAATTATTTTGCTTATTGGAAATATTAAATTTAATCTATTAGCTTGAAATTAAAACTAAAATGAAAACTTCAAAGATTTTTCATTTTTTTAAAATTCATTTTAAACTGTAGTTTTTGTGTTTCTTATTGTCTTGGAAAGGAGAAAAAATTTAAGCATTTTAGCTGAATTGAGAATATATTTAAAAGCTGCAAGAATAAATCAATGTACACTCAAGCAAAACCTTTTAACACAACACATTTTGTACTCTATTTTTAACATAATTGGATAATGAATTTTATGGGGGTTTGAAATGAATAACAGACCATAATGAAAGAGAAAACTCAAATCCTGTTGGTGAGTTTGATATTCACTGTTATTTCCTAGACAACCAGACTTTGAAACAGACATCTCACTTTTCACTGTCCATAGCATTTACCAATTTACCACCCTATGAGACAGTAATCAATGCAAACTTTTTTTTTTTTTGTTCCATTCTAAGGGACACATAACAAGTATTCTCAATATTTTGTTTATAAAAAAAATGGAGCAAAATTTTATCAGAAAGTTTTTTTCAATAGTTTTTGACTTTGGATATTAATGTTTTCTTGGTGGCTTAGATTTAATGGCAAAAAAAAAAAAAAAAATGAACACCGATTAATCTTAGACACACGTGTGAAAATAACTCTTAATTACATTAAGAGTTACTTCACACCCATACATTTCTTTAATTCCTATTCCATTAATGAAATTTAAGTTTGATGAGTATATTAATTTTTTATTAAAATAGAATTTATATCATTAAATGTAGGTATGAACAATAAGATAAAATATAGTGTGTGTATGATATATATATATATATATAGTTAAATTTCCTAGGATAATCCTGTCATTTTTATACCAATTTTTAGCCACAGAATTATTCTGGAAGATTTAACTATACTGTCGACATGGAAAACAAAAACAAACTCTTAGTATAAAGAAAGTTGCCATTATCCAGAAAGAGACATTTGCAGGAATGTCTCTTTTTTTAAATTCTGGACTTAATGTAACTATAACGACAAAATATTTCACTTTCATTGTTTGCCTTGATAAAGTCAGAAGACAAAATCAGCAAAATCTAAGATTTTTTCCAATTCTCATTTTTATATATATATATATATATATCAATTATTGAAGAGTGTTTTTTTGTTTTTTTTATTGTTTTTTTTTGTTTTGTTTTGTTTTGTTTTGTTTTGTTTCCTGAAATGCTTGGTTTAAGAAAATTGTTGAGTGGTTTCAATTTTGAATAGACAAACAACTTTGAACTGAACAGCTTTATTAAAGCTTTCTTTTTTGAAAACTATAATATATAGAGGTGTTAACTTAACTCTGTTGAAATGTCTAAGAGTGAAGATCTGACTAAAATGTTGCAAACTGAACATTTTAAGCAATATATCTAAGTCAATATTAAACTTATTTTCATATTTTCCTCTTTTTTTCCTTTTTTTTTTTTTTTTTTTTTTTTTTTAAATCTGCCTTATTGATTAATATCTTAAATCTTGTCAGTTTAAGAAACACAACTTTGTCAATCATAGTTATTTAAAGATTATTTATCTACAAATGTTCAACAGAATTACTTTTTATCCTTGACTTGAAAATTTTCTGAGCACAAAATTAAGATAGAATTTAAAGAGTATACTGAAGAAAACTATTATATGACCATTGTTGGCATTTGATTAGAAAGTACTCGGATGTATCAAATACAAGTGTTGCTATGATTAATTGGTAGTCTTTATTTGGTATGACACATTCATTATTTTTCAAATAATTTCATATACAGCATGATTATTTTATTGCAGGAATTGAATTCCTTATTTCATGAATTGAAAAATTTCTCCTTATATGACCATTCTAGATAGTTCCAGAAAGATTGGTTTCTTTTTTCTAAATTTTAAATAATTAAGATTATTAAGTAATAATCTGTTTTTCCTAAGGTCATAGATGAAAAAGAAATCACAATAGCAAGAATATCAACAGAAAAATAAAAGCTTAATGTTGGTCATCTAAATGTTGCATCTGATTAAAAGAAAGAAGAATCTAATTTCTGTCTGGCAGAAAAGTTCAGTAGTTAACTGAATTTTAAGAACAGTAGTCTACCATGTTGATCCTTTCCACAATGTGGTAATAACATGATATTAAAAAAAATCTAAATTGAATTGGTCCTCTTGTATTTTAGTAAGTTCATTTAAACTGCTAGTCCTTTTTTTTGTACAAAAGTTTCTTTAATCAGTTGTATTTGATACAATGTGGAGTTAGACTTGTACAACCTCCTGGTATTTTGATAAGATGACTGATTGCAAGTTGGAAGAATTTTTTAATTGGAGTCAAAATTACTTTGTGTCTTGTCTGGTGGTTCTCTCATGTTTATAAAAATTTGGTTGCATTTTAAAATTCAATTTAAGTGATTTTGTGTGCTTATTGTGAGAATGGTATTACTTTAAAAAAAAAAAAAAAAAAAAAGAATTGCAAAAAGTAACAATGAATTAATTCTGTATGACTATTCTAAGCTATTCTTTATATATATATATATATATATTTATATATATATAATCTAAAGTAGATTTTCATAAAATTGGCAAAATGTCAGTTTTCAAATTATTTTTTTTTTTTTTTTTTTTTTTATTAGTTTAACTAATATGAAGAAAATATTAAATCCTACTGTTTTGGGTTTTTTTTTCTCAAGGATTACAGCCTTGAAATATTAAACAAAACTTGTATAAGGATTACAGAACTTACAAAGACTACTAGTTGTCCAACACAGCCCATTCTCCCTTTTTGGTGACATCCTTATCAAAAATACAGCATAGCATATCCCCAACGGCTTACAATCTTGTTTGAAATAATTGGAAATAAGATGACATCCAGTAAGTATAAAAGGAAGGGAGTTGTTTTAAATCTTCTTTAACCTAACAGTAATTATAAAGATGAATTATTTAAGTAAATTTTATACACATTATTTACATTATTCGGACTATTGTCCTCATCTTTATCGCCATATTTATCACGTTTCAGCCATTGTATGCTCTGGCCTTCTAATGTAAATAATGTACGTAATACCTCATCTCAGAAATATAGACACTCTAAATTTTATACTTCAAGCTCAGTAGGTTAATGCAATTAATCCAAATATTGTTGATATTTTGTACATATGAAAAGTTCTTTGCTCAACCCACTCCCCAAAATTAATATTTCAATAACCAAACTGGATACTGGTTTTAGAAAGTGGGTTTGGCTGAGAACTTTTCTGCACTCTGTTTATGATACTAAAAACTGTATTATGTGATAAACAAAGAATACAGATTTAAACACTCCGACTCTCGATGTTTTTTTTTTTTTTGTTTTTTTTTTTTATTCATATATATAATATGCATTCCGCCTTTTAAAATTTGTTTCCCAAGATTATTGATGGTTTGAATTCTATTTTACTCCGCTGCATAATGCAGCATTTTGTTGTGTCAATATTTGTCTTTTTCTAATTAAACTTTATTTTTCTCTTCTTAGCTGTCTTTACTGGAACCTTATCACTAGCCTCCCTTTTGAGAACCTTTCATGTTTGTTCTCCACAGATTGCAGGACCGATGATGGTGGTCTTGGGTCCCTTAGCACCCTCAGGATCCAGCTGGGAAAATGTGACCGCAATTTTAAATAATCCTTTGCCTTCTCAGCCTATATTTAATCCCTGGGGCCATTTTCACAACTTTTGAGACAGAATTAAATTCAGTACAGCAAAAATTTTAATTTTTCTGTTTAATCTAAATTGGAATCTAAATTGAAAAAAAAAAAAACACTATTTTCTGGTTTTGTCTTTAATTTGATAAAGCAATGCATTAATTGTAACTCCTTGTATAAGTTATGTTCTCTATAAGTTTTAAATGGCCCAAGAGGAAGCTTAAGCATTCATCAAATAGCTTCAAGGGAAGAAACCTTTTTAAAAAGCAGAATACTCCAGATGATAATGCTTTTCTGCTATTATCTTTCATTTATCTTTATTCTTATAATCTATTTTTATAATCTGCGATTAATCTGACAAAATTTCTATGCTCAGGTACAGTTATGAGCAGAAATATTCTTCACGTATAACAAAAATTGACTACAACTCGCTTATTCATGCTAATATCCTCATCTTTATGTATCCTTTTTTTTTTTTTTTATTATACCAAATGATTGACAAAAATGGGTATACTTTTACATATATTTTATAAGAAACATAATGCTGTTGTTTGAAAGTTATATACTTTTTAAAAAAAATGTAAGCCTTTTCCTCTATTTTATGTAGTAATAATAATAAATAAATAAAGTTTTGATAGTCGGATACTAAACCCATTCCCCATCATTTATGTTGAAATGATAGATTGTCTATTAAATCATCAAATAAAATGTGATTTCAAAGCACACCAAATTATTAGTGGTCAGTTTTGCAAGTAAAAATATTTTAATATTTAAACGGCTACATTTCAACAATTGTTCTTAAACCATTTTCACTTGTTCTATATCAATTTATAAATAAATTATTAACAACTATAAAAATACTTTTATATAATTAATGACATTTTGTATATAACATGCATATATGCAAACTCTTAATTGGAAGAAGAAAATACTATTCTTGTCTTTAGTTCTAAAACATTGTTTCAATGACTTTTAAAAATTTTTTCATCTACTATACTCCTGAAATTCTTCAGCCTGCAAGCAACAGACATAAAAGCATTTCTAACAGCTGTTTTTTTTGTTTTTTTTTCATTTGGTCTGTCTTTTCTTCTTTTTCATGCTATCAAATGACGTAAAAAGGAAATTAAAACAAAATACATGCGAGTGTGCTACTGTTGCTTTATAAACAAATAATCTACATATAAGATGGACCACAAAGAAAAGGCCACTCTTGGAATCTAAAATAGTTTTATCTATTACCAGTGGACATTTTCTTTCTGAATAAACTCAAATTTTAGACAGCTGTTATAGCACCTTAAATGATGTACTTTGCAAATTGAATGTTTACTAGGAAAATGGTTCAGTTCAATATTTAGTGTATATACAAGATGAGGATTTTAGTTAAAAAAATATCTAGAGTTGTGAAAAGATAATCTTGTAAATATGTAAATTTAGATAATTATTTTAACTTTTTTAAAACTACAAAATTTGGTAATCATATTCAATTATGTATTAATATGACATTTTAAACATGATATTTTTACATGACATGCAAGCTTTTACTTCCTTTTAGCTATTGCAGGTGCTACTGGCTCTGAGGGAGACTATATGGCTTGATTACATTTTTTTTTTTATTGATATATTGTTGTCAAATATTTGTCTTCACATTTCTCTCTCACTCTTCACTCAAAACATACACACATTCAGATGTGCACACAGAAATTCTTCCTTTTGATATCATCATTGTATGGTTCACAGCAACAATTCCCTTGAGTAACCAGTTCAAATATTATGTAATATTTAATGCTAGCTTAGTTAGTCCTCCTTTTGTTGAAGAGATGAAAGGTAGTATAAGGTGAAGTCTAATCAGCTGATGGACTGCTGCTGCTTATAAATGAAAAAGAAGCTTGAACAATCTCCCTGTAAGGTTTTTTTTTTTTTTTCTCTCTTCTCTTTTCTTGGAACCATTTCTAAGCACTCGACCAGTGTCTTTGTAAACAATGAAACCAACTGACATTAGCCAATATACATGATCAGCAGAATCTTCCAGGACAGTCTTTTAGCCTTCAATGTTTTTTATCTTTTAACAAAAGGATGAATTTGACATGTTGTACACTATTCTTTCTGAAACAATGCTGTACATTCTTTGTTTTCTTTTTCTTTTTTTTCAATAACATCAAGATTTTACAAGACTTCAAGGGAAAACACTTACTCACCTCTTTGCTTCAAATCTCATGACTCCTGTTTGCATAACTATAATTAGCTAAAGAACCAATCTAGTCTTCCAGAAGGATATTGTCTAATTATAGAGTATGTTACTGATAGAAAGACAGGTGAGACAACACATTACTGGATCAGTTGCTAAGAGCTTATAAAAGGTGATGACAGCTGAATTCCGGTCTTTTCTATTAACTGTATTTTCAACAAGGATAATTTTGACAAATGTTTTCACTGAGAAAATCTTTCATCACTGAATTTTTTCAAAAAAATCTCATACATGCAGAAACAAATATATTTTATCATAATTATAATTATCATTTGATGTTTATGCACCTTCAATTGAACTATAATTGAGCAAACATGTGGAGTTAATGCATGAGGGATTTGAATAAGATGACTCTTTATTTAATATCAGTAGATATGTTTTTATTATGAGAAAACAGATTTTAACTTCTTTTTTTTTTCTTTTTTTTTTTTTAAACCCACTTAAAAGCAAATATTAATACAATGTGTATTTAAGGAATTAAAATATTAGCTGTTCCCAGCTGGTTTACATCTCTTGAATTGCAGCTCAAAATCATTTCAATTAAAAGAGGGTCTTTTTTTATTATTTTTTTTTTCTCCTGTGTCTTGGATACATTGTTTTGAGTGATATTCCTGTTGCAGCACATTGCTAAATAAGATAATCTCAACAACTCATGAATATAGTAAGGATTAAGCTGTGCCTTGTTTCATGTCCTTGTGCCTAACTTAGAGACATTTAGAAATGTTTTTAACTTTTTAAAGTACAAAATTAAAGTTTCACACACAGTATTTTATTAAAATAAGCTTCAAGCTTACTTTTTCTCTTAGATTTGTTTACAGATTACTACTACTTTTATAATAAAAGTTTTATTGTTCAAGTCATATCCACAAATACATTGGGTGTGGGAAGAAAACAATGTCTGCTAGTAAGCATTTCACAAGTGATTGTCACAGTTTGAAATTTTTTTTTTTTTTTTTTGTAATTTTCACCACTCCAGAGAAACCATTTAGCTTGCTGCTTTTTCTTTACCACAGGCTTAAAACAAAAGTGAACTATTACCTATTTTTTTTTTTTCGTACTGGATTTGTTAGCTATAACATTTGCTATTTAGTTACAATATATGATTAACCACATAATAGGATAATGTTTCTCAAAATCAATTAAACTAGAAACCTCATACTATCATAAAGCTGCTATTGTAGAAACCTTAAGAATAAATGACTAAATTTATGAGTTTATAAATTAGAAGATTTGGTCATGATGAACTGTTATTGACCACTGAAGGTGTCTAACAATCAATCAAGCTGAGACAAGATGGCATTAAAGCTATAAATGTCAATTTGTGTTCACATCTCCCTTGTAAATATTTCTTGATGTATTTTTAATTGCTACATAAATAATGACTTTTCTGTTTTTTAAAAAATTATATTCCATGCCTTCAAAAGGATTTTCACTGAAAGGTATTTTTTTTTTTTTTTTTTTTTTCCTTTGTTAATAATTTTGTCTGGCCTTCCTACTTGAAATTCAGCCATCTGAATCATATACCTCTTTTCCTTATTGCCATGGTTATGGGTGTCAAAATTCTGTTTTCTTCATGACATCTTTGATTCAGTCAATAGTATGTGTTTGTGGATAAGTCATTTGCAAATTGTATTCTCACATCCTCCTACTTCACAATGTTTTGGTAATTGTTAGTTAACTGCAGTCAAGTTGGAAGCACTTGTCTCTGTATTTTCCAATTGGTGTTGTTCACATGTTTTTCACTGGCAATTCAAGTTGACATCTGTTTCTGTCTTCCAGTTCCACTGGGAATTGTTGCATTTCACATGAGTTCACTCCTTTTAAATGCTGGACATCATCTATTAAAACTGTTGACAGTTGTTGCAAATTTTTTTTTTTTTTTTTTTTTTTTTTTCCCACAATGCATGAAAATAATTTTTTTTTTTTTTTTTTTTTTTTTTTATAAGTCTACTGACAAGGTGATCCCGTGTTGTTCAAAATAGCAACTGTCATGCTCATTCCAAATCAAATGTTTCTCTCACATATTTCTGTTCTATGTGCACCTGTGAAAACTTAAAAAAAAAAAAAAAAAAGTGACTGTCCATGAAACATTAAATAACACCTCACTGTTGTATAATAAATTACAATTCTCAATGCATAACGTACAAATTGAGGGCCGTGATATCTTGCATAAAATTTTAGGTGAGGACATTGGTTTTGAAAGATGAAATGTTGATGCCATTGTATTTGTTTTGAAGTAAAAAAAAAAAAAAAAATACTGTGCTATATAATCAACACAAGTTAATTATAGACAAAAACTGTATATCTTTTATAGAATTTGGTACATATTCTGGGATTTCTATTCCCATCATTAGCCAAAGATTTACATTGATCTAATCTTTAAATACCTAAGTACAATACAGACTTATAGTAGATAATGATTCAAAATTCTTTAAAAAAAAACAAAAAAAAAACGGATTAGCACAGCATGTGGTTGTTATAATTCTAAAAACATCTTCCCAAAAATGTACTGATATTCAATAAAAAAAAAAAAAAAGTTATACATTTTTTTTGTCTATCCTGTTGATCATATAGTTCAGTAATTTTTGACTTTGTGCTCATTTACTTTTTCTTTTTTCTCAACAAAAATAGTTTTAATGCAGAAAAATGATTAAAGGGACTGGTGGAGTAATTGTACAGTCAGTGGATAGAAATTTATTTCTATATTATCTCCAATCAACCAATGGCCACAGGTGATCCTCTTGGAAAAAATCTGGAAAAATTCAATTGTCCCTTGAACAAATTTATTGATGAATTCAAAATATTAGATTTGTATCTTTAAGTTTTAAAATCAGAACATCTTGAAATTAATTTTTTATTTCTGCTTTACTAAATAAAGCTTTTAACAAACTTCTGGCATTCATAGATCCAAGGATATTGCATCTAAAGATTGGATACTTGGTGACGATAATATTTACTGTATATTACAAAAATATAAACAGCTTTATGACCTGAATATGGCTGAAATGCAAAAAGATGCTGTCCAATTTATAAAGTATATCAGCTTTAGCATCCAAATTAGATTTCCTGTCATTTATGACCTAATAAACTATGTCTATGTAGGAATCATATTCCTTCTTGTTATAGGAATGTCAGTATTACTGTTTGAAAATTGCAAGATTTTTTTTTTTTTTTTTTTTTTAACATTTTTAGAATTGCCTATTTTCAGGGCATCAGCGAGCAGTTTAGGCATTTTAAGAAAATTTTCATATTTTTATATGTTCTTACATGTCTGAAGATCATGTGATAAGTTTCATTTTATAGACAAACTTCTGTCCAAAATCAGAACATATTTTTCTAGAACTTATGCAGAAATCAATTTTGGCACCACATAAATTTGATACTTAGGAAAATATAAAGCTGAATGTTGGTACCCCGATAATTTTCTATGCAAATAAACTATTTTGGGCTGCCTTTTACTTTTGATCCAAGTAGTTTACATGTTATGGGCCTTTAAAAATTTTTTGGATGGCCTTCAAAATTTTTTTAACTGAACAAACTAGACCAAGGATATAAAAATAAGGCTTCCACTAGATTGAATTTTTTTTTTTTTTTTTTTAATACTAAGTCAAAATTATTAGAATGCATTATGATTTTATTATGTTAAGTAATTTTATTGATACTCAAATCGTGCCCAAATCAGTAAGGCAAAAATCACATTAGAATTTTTTTTTTTTTTTTTTTTTTTTTTTTTTTTTTAAACGAAATAAACATAAATATTTAAGCTTAGAGTCAAGTCATTACTGTCAATGATTTATCATGTTTATCAATAATAGTAATTTCAGCTTTTAAGCAAGTATCAATTTTGTCTCATTTTCAGACAAAAAGCATGCTTGTTTCCTGGGGATATATCTCCTATGCAGCACTTCCCCATTGCACTAAAAGTTTAGGCTCACAGGTACATGTAACTTGTAACAAAAGCCTTGACTATTTTTGCATGTGTATGGGACTTCACATTAAATTTACCTTGCAAATGACAACAATATGATTATTGTATAGCTGGCCACTCATATTTGAGGATACCCATCTACTAGGGAGGCTAGCCAAGCCCTATTGCACACACTTGCTCAGGTGCATTTGTGTTTATTCAACATCCACAGAGCCCACCTGCGGTTTATACTGCAACTATGCTGTGCAGACCTTAGTTATAGTTTCTGGTAAAGAGCATGTTATCTAGCATGATGAACAATTTGAACAAGGGCAGCACACTCAAGCCCTCAGCCACAATGACTTGTGACTTTGTGCTAGCACAGCTATCAACAGTCCTCAAGTGTTCCGCCTACCCATTTTCACTCACAAGGTTTGGGTCAAACAGTGGTATGGGATTTCAGTCACTTTCCAAAGATGCCACGTGCTGAGATCAACCCCTCCAGTCCGATAACATCAGGAAATTGCCTTCCTGAAAAATTGACTAGAATGCGATCATTTAAAAACATTATGACATAAGCATATTCAAGTTGTAGTATTTAGAGGTTTTAATTCTTTTTGCCCTTTTCACTTATACATGTGAAAAATCTGTTGAAAACACTTGCCAAGAGATTTTACATTTGCCACCTTCAGTTGTGGATACCTAATTATCATACATCTCATTTGCATAATTGCATCTTTGATTGGAAGAAAGATTTACTGTAATCTACCAACACTCATTAGGAAATAAGCATTCAGAATGATGGTCCTAAAATAATTATCAAGCTAGCTGATCTTGTTTATATGCATGACACATTTTAAAAAGAAAAAAAAGATTAATGTATCTCCTCTATATAATATATAGCTTTGTAGTTAACAGATATGTAATTCTCCTGAGGGTAAGTATTCAAGCCAGGATTCTGAATACTGATTTTCCCCACCCCTTCTTCCGAGCAGGCTAGCCAGCCTTCCTCACATTGCTGCAGTGGTCTTCTATCTTATATTTCTATCCACATTTCTCTGATTTTCGCCCTGTGTTAGACTAACTAAGGACCTCATCCTTAGTGATGATGTATTAAACTCTCCTTTCTTTAAGGACGCTATCAGTGTGGCCTTGTACCAACCAGTACACTATTTGGGCAGCACCTTGCATGCTCTAATGCAGTGTTCCTAAACTTCTTTACTCTTATGGAACTCTTCATGTCTCAGGAACCCTCTGCATAAAAATTATTATATACCATTATTAACATTTCTTTTATATTTTTATCGTGGTTCAAGCAGTAAACATAAAATATGGACACCATGCACGCATCCTGTACTCAAGTGAGTCACAAATCCATCTCGTACAGGTCCTGTCCACTAACCAGTGAAGGCAATTTCACACTGACACCATAGAGACATTGATAAATACATTCTCTATGATTATAATAATCTTAAATAATATCAAAGGTTGAAGCATTTATTATAATAACCAAAGATGTTCCAACAGTATGCCATATGTGTATAGTAAAATTTTGAGTATAAAATTAAATAAAAATGACTCAAAAATGCATTAGTCTATTTATCAATGTTTCTCATAGAAACCTAAAGTTCCACGGAATACAAGTTGAGGAACACCTAATGTTTATAATCTAGTCTAGCATATTTATCACAGGTTTGATCCTTACACTTTCCTTGTAGTTCAATTGTTTAATAAATACCGATATAAAATTAAAAATTTTGGTAAGCATTCTATATATTTACTTAGTTCTCATCTAAATTTTCTTTTTAGTTTGTAATATATATCCCTAACTTTTGTATATAAGCATAGACAGATTCAAATTCTTCAAATTTTCTTTAATTAGAATGTTTCTCATATTTAGAATTCCTGCAAAATAAGAGAAAACAGAAATAGCAAAATCTATAGCATTTTCTCAACTCTTCTAAAAGTTTTAATTTCTGAAATTCAAATATCAAAATTAATTTATTTAATAACAGTATTAAAAATGACAGTACTTTGGACATTCATTACAGAAAGGAACTAACATGTGGAATAGTGTTTCCTTTCACATATTCAATGTCAAGGTCAGAGGCCATGAGCTCTATGACTCATCTTAAAATCTGAGATGTAACTCTTTTCTGGGGTTAAAAATAAACTCTAAAGGTTTATGGTTAGATTTAAGTAGAAAGTTCCTGCCTAATAAAAATTAGCAAGCTTTATCTGTGCTCCAAATGATAACTGATGCTTCTTTTTCAATATTTGAATAGTTAGCCCCAGCTAACATTAGACTTCTAGAAAGGTTCATTATAGGATGACCTTGAGACAAAATTGCCAATGCTCAATTGCATCTGTAGTTAGTCACTTCCCTTTTTAGGGTCAAAAGTATTTACAATGGGTGTTTTTATAAATTATTTATTGAAATTTTCAAATGCTATATTCTGCCCTTATTTTTTTTTTTTTTTTTTTTTTTTGTAACTTTTTAAGTTCTATCAGTTTGGCAAATATCTGCCATAAAAATTAGCTAACCATAAAAAGGATTCCAATCCTTTTTTATTTGTAGGTGTAGATAACTTTTTCTTTATCAAATTTGTGGCTGGTGAAATTCCATCTTTGGAAACCTGGTATCCCAGATGTTATTGTGTTGCAATTTGACACACATTTATCCTTGTTTATAGTCATTCCAGCATTTTCAATTTGTTTAAAACCTCATCCATTTGTTTGTTTTAGCTCTTCTCTCCTGTTAGCACCAACACATATATCGTCTTGATAGATGATCATATTCTTAACATCACCAATTAGTACATTTTCAATGGCTCTTTGAAAAATAGTATTTGCTGCATTTACACCATATGACACACTTCTGAGTAAGCATATTGAAGAGTTAATCGTAGTGACCTCTACAAATTTTTCATTATTTTTTTTTCTAGTTACAGGCAGATTTAATGTCAATTTTAGCAAGGTATTTAATTCCCAACAACTCATGAATAGCATCTTCAATGTTAGGAATAGGGAACGAATCGGAACATATTTTGTGATTTACTCCTATTTTAAGAGGAATTTTTTGTATGTATGCAAGGGCTCACGACTTCGGATTTCTAGTTCAAAGATTATTTATTTACTAAAGATCTGGGAATCTTCTTGGGTAGAGTGTTAATATAAAGCAAAAAGTCCAAAATTTACCTCGGAGGTCAGCATCATCTATACTATCAGCTTTTTCTACTCAGGTTATCTCTACATACGAATTTAACTCCAAGAATGTAATTGTTTGGTTTCAATACAGAACATAAAGGCCACAAACTAATTCTATCTCCAATAAAGTAGGGGGCAAAATTTCACCTTCTCTACTCTATTTGTGAAAAAAAAAAAAAAAATTCTGTATCTTGGCAAACAGTATCTTACACCATTTTGCCATGAATTGCTTAATTTTCTTGGATCATTGGTGACTGCTTCATAGTTCTTATTGTTTGAGGTCTTTGAGTTTTTCATGGGAAAAAAAAAAAAATAAAGTACATCAGAGACTCAATTTGGCTGTTATGTCTGAAGACATACACATTTCAGTTGACTCGGATTTTAAACTGGAAGAAAATTCAGAATTTTTGTCCGTTTTTTTTTTTTTTTTTTTTTTTTTTTTTTTTTTGTTAGTGTTGCACAATATTTAATAAACAAAAAAAATGAGTTCTTAGCTTTGTTTTTCCCTTGATATATGACATGTTCAGCAGAGCCGGGACATATTCAAAAATCAAAAAAATCAAAATTGCTTTTTTCACTACAAATTATTCATTATATCATATCCAAGTATTTTACAAAAAAAAATTAGAGCCAATTACACAATATTTCAAGCTCATCTTAAGTTTATAGTTCATAACCATGCAATGAGATGAGGTAACATAAACCATAGATTTGTCTGCAGAATATCATTACATTATTATTACATAATTATAGTGAAATCATTAAGGTTTTTGCCAAAAGCATTTTATTTTTGGCCTTATATTGATTTAAAATTTTCACAGGCTTTATTTTTTAAATGGGATAAGATCATTCTAAATTTCAGAATTTCACTATTGCCCATCAAAATGACTGGAAGAAAGTGATCTAAAAACAACAATGGAAAAGAGAGGTAACAAAGCATAACTGAAATAGCTCCAGTTTGTTCAACTTATGAAACTTAGCATTGTAGCCAAAGTATTCTAAAATACTGTCAATAACAAAGGAGAAAATGAAAAATACCTAACAACAAATTGAATATAGCATCAAAATTTATATTTTTATTTCTGTAACTAAATACATAATTGTCAACAAAGTTTCTGTAAAACTTGATATTTCCTGTAATAAATTCTTAATAAATATTATTATTATTTTACTTAAGTGTAAGTTAGTCCTACATTTACAATTCCTTATGGCTAACCATGAAAAGAAATGTTTATCAAAATTGCCTAAAGCCTTTAAGCATGTACTGGCGCAAAATGATTAAATGTTGGATACGCCCGCCCCTCCTCCGCCAAACACGTCATATATATATATATATATATATATATATATATATATATATATATCTCAATTTTCTAATCTAAAATTGACATCAAGGAGCCTTCTTTATATATGCAAGCGCGCACACACACACACACTCTCTCTTTAGTAATGTTGGTGTTGAGTTCATTTCTCAGCAACTTTTCTTTTTTTAGATGCTGAGATTTGTTTATCTTCCATTGGGCATTGAAGTTTTTATGGGTTTTCAATCTGATTCAGATGGATGTTATACTGACTTGATATATTAATTCCTGATATATCCTTAATGCAAAAATCTACATTCAACCATTTTGAAGTTGAGATATATCTTCCAATTTCTCTTTTTTTTTTTCTTTCCTCTCTCCAAGATGTATCTATCAAGTAATTGGAATTACTATTATTGAATTTCCCCAATGATCTTTTCCATTTATGACTATCACTAATGGTATTATTAATGATAATGGTATTTGTCTCTGATTCTGTCTGATTCTATTTCCATCATGGAATAATGAGGAAATTTTATAATAAATTGTTATGAGGTGCTATATTTAAATGGAATTTAAAAAAAGAAAATTGATTTATATTTCCATCTCTTTGATTTTTTTTTTTTTTTTTTTTTTTTTTTTTTCCCCTTTTCATTACCTATTCTCAGCCAATCAGCCTGCTTAGTTTATTACCAGTTCTCATTATGATTGTCTGACAATTGATGTAATCCTAAGGCACTTTTCTTTGAAAAAATAAAAGAAAAATTGGCAACTATATTGCACTTACTTCTTAGCAAATTGGTAATGCGGATGCAGGAACTGGTAGCTGAAAAGGTTATATAATTTGGAATATAGTGTTTAGAAATATTTTAGTATACGTAGTGGAGTAAATAACATGTCCCCAATATCACAAGTGAACTAGGCAAGACGCTTCAAATAAAGAACTCCAAGTGAGATGAAAGTAGCCTGTTGGAGTTGGTCAGGAGAATTTCTAACTGATGTCAGGGAGAATAGCCTTAGCAAGACGTAATATTATAACCGTTAGGAGTGAGTTATAACACTGGTGATGAGGATATCAAAACTCAAACTGAGTTGGAAAAAATACTCTACTTTGGCACACATAAGTGATGAGAAATTAAAACTATGTTGGTTTAATTTTTTTTCTTTCTTGTGTGGAAAAACACACACACCCATATTCAAAATGGGCAGCAACAGCAGTGTATGTAAAGAATGTACTAATAATATTTGTGCTTGTGCTGATTTTTCGACAGGGTTAAACAAATGTTTAGAACCCCATAACTACCCATTACCACTCCAGAGTAAATTTTTGCAAATTTAAATGATGGAAACAATTTTTTTTTTTTTTTTTTTTTTTTTTTTTTTTTTTTTTGAAGCTGGATCTCTCTGAAGCGTATCTGCAAATACAGGTTAAAGAAGAAGAATGTTCAGAGTTAACAACTATAAATATGCACAAGGGATTTTACAAGTCCAACAGACTTCCTTTTGGGATAAAAGTGGCTCCAGCTATATTTCAACAAGCTATGGATACTATGCTTGCAGATTGTGATTTCACAGTTGCTTATCTGGATGATATTTATGTTACTGAAAGTCTCTGATTGCTTGTGTGGTGCGTGAATCTGTCTGGTGCATAATGATTTAAGTTAATCTGATAATTATTTTTATTTCAGTTTTGTTTAAACAAACAATATTTTAAATATTTCAAAAAATATTTTTAAGTTAATCTGATTTAAAAAATATTTGAAGTGTATAAGATTTAGAAATAGGAGTTGTTTATACAGTAAGTATTTTTATTTCATCTTTCTTCAAAGAGACAATTTTTTTTTTTTTAATTAAAATATTTTTAAGTTAAAGACAGACACAAAGATCCCACTTTGCTGTTTTGTCCAGTTGTTTGTAGGATAATTATTTATATTTCCGCTTTCTTTAAACAAACAATATTTAAATATTTAAAAAAATATTTTTTTGCATATTTGAAAAATATTTAAGTTAATCAGATTTAAAGTTCATCTCAAAAGTTCTATTCCTATTAAATACTGTAAACAATCAGTAAAACATTAAACATGAACTTGTAAACCAGACGAAGGATGACACGAACGGATTGAAATATTTAACTGAATCATAATAAAATTAACTTTCATTTCAATTGAATGTTGAATCCAGCTACAATCTTTTATAACCTGAACCGTCAGTGACTCAATGGGTCATAGGTAGTCTAGTATTAAGTGTATCTAAGGAACAATATATCGGTCACGTGAAAAGAGTTTTTGAAAAAATACAAGAGTACAGGCTCAAACTTAGTAAAGAAAAGTGCAAATTGTTTTTGTCTAAAATCAAGTACCTAGGACAAATCATTGAAAAAGGGGCAATTAAGAATATGCCTCCTCCAACAAATTTTACTAGGTTACTAGCATTTCTGGGACTACCAAACTATTATCAAATTTATATTACCTAATATACAGAATTTGAGGGCCTCATGGAACAATTTGCTTAAAAAAAAAGGTATAAAGATGAACTGGACTGATTAGTATCAGAAGGCATTTGAAGAAATCGAGTAAATACTAACATCAGACTTATCATTAGCATAGTACGATCCAAAAGCAGAAATTGTATTTCCTTCAGATACTAGTGACTGTTATAGGAGCAGTAATTCTACGTAAATATGATGACAGTAACATGAAATCCATCACACATGGTTCACTTTCACTCCTACCAGCAGAAAAAAAAAACTACAGCCAGATTGGGGGGGGAGGCATTAACAATAATATTCCATCAAAAAAAAAATTTCACAAATTTATATAAGGAGTTTTTGTTTGCAGACAGACCATTAACTTCTATTATCAATTTATGGTTCACAAAAAGTAATTCCTATGCATCATGCGAATAGATTACAATGCTGGGGTACAATTTTATTAAATTACGATTTCAGGATGAAATACCAACTGTCCCCAAAATTAGCACATGCTGATGGTTTATCAAGATAGCAAAAAAAGACTTAACCATTTTTGGACATTGTTATTTCAGCATTAAAAAGTGAAATAGAAATTAAAGAATATATTATGCAATGTAGAACACAAACTACCAATTACTCTGGAAGAAGTAAAAGCAGAACAAGATATGTTTATTACCCCCCCCCCCAAAAAAAAAATATTAATAGAAAGTAAGGAAGATAAACTATTTTTAGAATGTAATCCAAATTTGAATGCTTACTTGCTATGTGATGGAGTACTAACATTTGTACAAAGGGTAGTAATGTGTAGCATATTACAAAAGCAGATATTAAATTTCACTGTGGACATCCAGGATTTCAAAGATGAAATCTCTTATGAGAAGCTACATATACTGGACCAAAATGGATCAAGACATTAAAAAGTTAGTAAAAGCATGCAGGGGTTGTGCTCTGGCAGGAAAATCACCTACCACGAAATTACAACTTTGGTCAAAGACAGATTTTGCAGGTCTAATAAACAGATCACATTATTTTCTGGTAGTGGATAGCTTTACTAAGTGGCCTGAAATTTGTAAGTGCAAAAAAACAACTTTTATAGTGAATTTTTTTTACACAAACTATTTGCAAGATATGGCATTCCAGATGCCATAGTCTCAGATAATAGTACGCAATTCACTGGTTACAAATTTAAAGAATTTTGTGACTGTTCTCGATTGAACATATTACAACCCTGTCATATCAACCAAGGTCGAACGGACAAGCTGAACAGTTTGTGGGTACTTTTTAAGAGAGCTTTGAAAAGAAGCAAGTAATGAAAAAGTGAGCAAAGAAGTACTACAAAAATTCTTGGGAGTATACTGGATAACAGTGAATCCCAATACACCATCAGACATGTTACTGACAGAATTGATGTTCACAAGAAAAAATTTTAAAAATTTATCAAAAAGGAATTTTCAAAGTGTGTGTTAAAAAAAAAAAAAAAAATGTAAAATAAATGTGGGAAGACTGCATCATAAAGTCACAAATGGGGGAAAAATAATATATATGGTAAAAGGAAAAAAAAATGGGAACACGAGGCATTGGAATCAGGTAAAGAAAAGGTTTACTGAAGAAAGGTGCAGAAGCTATGCAAGTACTGTGTTATTTTTGACATACCAACACCCCAAGAATTTGTTGAATGTACAAGTATGATTACCAGAAAAAGAAAACATGGAGAAACTAAAGGTCGACCCAAAACAAAAGAAATACAAAGTTCAGTACATGGCAAACTCACCAGAAAGAGGAGGGGGGATGAATACCAAGTAAAATAAAATATTTACTAATTGTTATACCGTACCTATGGATGATATAGGTATGTCCCAATTCCTGTAAATACAGTGGTATATACTGTATGTTGTCTTGTATTTGGGATTCACCTTTATTCACTTCTAGCTCACTACTAGCAGTTGATTACTTACTGTCAAATCTTGTATGTTGTTTCTGTTATAAATATTATTGTTCCATTTCCAACATTCATTTTGGTTATTCTTATTCAGTAGCTTTTTCCTAGGTTACAACACTAATAAAAAAGAAATCTCAAAAGTGGGATGTTGTGGAGTAAATAACACACCCCTGGTGACACAAATGAACTAAGCAAGAATTCTTTTAAAGAACTTAACTCCAAGTGAATCAATGTAATCCATTGGAGTCGGTCAATCAGAATTTCTAACAAATATCATGGTGAGTAGCCTAAGCAAGACATAATATTATAACCACTAGCAATGAGTTATAACAGTATACTTTCTTATAACATTGAGTTTTGGATTGTCTTAGTCTATATTCAGTCTACAGCTGTTGAAATATTTCAGTTGGTAAATCTTGATTAGGTGATGACATTGGAAAAAAAAAATTCTGTATCTTGGCAAACAGTATCTTACTCCATTTTGCCATGAATTGCTTCTTCTTGGATTATTGGTGACTGCTTCATAGTTCTAATTGTTTAAGGTCTTTGAGTTTTTCATGGAAAATAAAAATAAAAAAAGTACATTTCAGAGACTCAATTTGGCTGTTATGTCTGAAGACATACACATTTCAGTTGACTCGGATTTTAAACTGGAAGAAAATTCAGAATTTTTGTCTTTTTTTTTTTTTTTTTTTTTTTTTTTTTTTTTTGTTGCACAATATTTAATAAACAAAAAAAAATGAGTTCTTAGCTTTGTTTTTCACTTGATATATGACATGTTCAGCAGAGCCAGGACATATTCAACAAAAAAATCAAAAATTGCTTTTTTCACTGCAAATTTTTGTTTATTGGTTTTTAGCACCAACTTCTGTGTTATTTGGGGTTTTTTTGGGTTTTTTTTAACCACTTCTCATATGGGGTTTAAAGAACAGTTTAGTCATTCTGTAAAAATAACTAAAAAGTTTTCCCTCCTTTTGAAATTTTAGAGAGGAGGAAAAAAAAATTTCCCCATTCCAAAACCAAGTTAAAGAAACTTGTACTCATAACCTTATCTGGGGGGGGGGGAATTTACTGATCATAGAGATGTGCTATTTTTCTCTCTTCTGACTTTCCAGAGAATAAATACCTAATTAGTAATTTGTGCTTATATAATGTGTCTATCTGTGTCGAGTTGAACCGTCATATTTGAAGTGATTGTAGATACTTTATCCAGGGGCTACTTTTTTTACGACCTCCACTAAACCTTTAGAATAGTGTGCTCTGAAGTGGCAGTGGCTTTTTGTGTGTTACAGTGTGAAATTGTCCATTTATGACTATACAAACTTTCATATCTTGTTACATGGAAAGGAAAAAAATAGTGGGAAGGTTACCAGTATTGTACTCTTGTCTTCTGACTACTACAGATGACTGATTGTCTGAGCAGCAATGAAATATGCACACTGCACACAGATAATTGAGCTTTACTTATAATGTAAAGCAATACAAGTATTGAAGAGAAAATGGTTATTCAATGAAACTACTCTCGGCCTTGGCAACAACGGCATTACCCAGATCAGATGGTTCTCATTTCTACTGGACATAATGTCCACTATGCTAGCATAGTCTGTCCTTAATAATTTAAGGACATCAGTTGTTTGCTGTCTTGCTGACAACCCAAATGTAATAGTCAAGGGGTTTCAAATCAGGAGAGCAACAAGGTCACTTGTTGATGGGTGACATTATTGTGAAAATTCTCAGTCAACCATACCTCCCAGCTCATGTGGACTATGTTGGAAGCAGTCCTGCTAAAACACATTAACCCAGGATTCAATAGATAGATTATGATGTAGGTAGTGCTATTGACCCTGAGGCTTTGTGGAAAGAAGTTGGGCAGAATTCATGGTCATCATTTTGTCATGACCCACTCAGTTCCATCACAAGATGCACACTGTTTATATGTCCATAGGGTCAATACATCTGTTAAAAAAAAAAAAAGTTGGCACATGCTGCCTAATATTAAATTGTCTTTTTATAGCCCATTCAAGATCAGTTAAATACCAGGTGTGTGTGTATATATATATATATATATATATATATATATATAAATAAAATTAATAAATCCTAATGAGCCAGGTACTACCTACCTATGTTTCACCACATGGGATCATCCGGGTGAAGTGGCTAAGGAGGAATTAACGAGAAACAAATTTATTGATAAAATTACAGCTAAAACCTAAAATTAGCATAAGTCTAAAAAGACATAAACCACGTGACTAAAAAAAAAAAAAAACATACCTTTATTCTAATAACCAGACTTTCTTATGCTTGCATCTTTGAAGGATTTCTGAAATGGTTTAATAAATTTTGGGGGTTTGTTGAAGGCAGCTATTGCTAACATAATATACAGTACTTGTTGTTGGCTTTATACTTATAACATTTTATTTTTGTATTTCCAATTTTAGAATGGGATCCATTCTATCTTTCTCTAACGTATTTAGATAAGTTGTACATACATACATACATAAAAGCTTATCAAGGCAAATGTAAGGATTTTTATTTTGCAACAAGTATTTATACACAGGTAAAAATGGTAGTTTTTCAGAACTTTTAAATTTAAGAACACTCTCTCTCTCTCTATCTATCTATCTATATATATATATATATATATATATATATATATATATATATATTCTCACACCTGCTCCATATGAGGCCTCCTTTGTAAATCACTAGCGGGTCTTAAATGCCACTTAAGATTATCGCATAAACTTTCATAACTGAATTAATAAGCTGGCAGATCCTCATACGTACAAAAAACGACAGGAGAGTCCATTATATATAATAATTTTTTTTTTTTTTTTTTTTTTTTTTTGTAATTATTTATATTTTAGTTTGAGAAAATCTATTTATTATAAATTTTAAATAATAGGTTTGAATTTGTTTTTCTTTTAATTTTTAAAACTTTTTATAGTCATGTATGTTGGCTTTATTCATATTGTCTCTTTACAAATATTTTTTACTTACATCTGAATTTTTCATGCACACATTTGTGTGTGAACTGTTCAGTTCATTACAAAACAGAAATGCTCTTATTAACCAATAATGCCTAAATTATATTGTATATTTAAGCTCGAAGTATCTTGGTTCTTTATATCTAAGATAAGCCTTTGCATGTAAAAAGGTCTTGGATGGAGCATTGTTAATTGCTTTGGGTTGTGTTTTTTTTTTTTTTTTTTTTTTTTTTTTTCATGCATCTTGATTTTTATCATAACAGAATAACTGTCTGACAGTTGCAATAAAAAAAAAACCTTTGGAATTAAGATTAAATACAAGTGAACAACAATTATGCTTACAAATTGTTTGATGTTTGTTCATCTTCGATTTTATTTATATTTGTTATACTCTTGTGTAACATTTTTCTTCTGGATAGAAAAAAATCGCAGATATTTATAATTTTTCTTTCTTAGACCACTTAATGTCCATTATGTCAGCCATATTTTTTTATTTTTATATCAGTTTCCTTTTACTTGATGAATGAACATTTTGCAATAACTGCATTTTCACATTACCATACTGATTTCATTATGCTACGCTTATTTTCACTTATGATATCAAATGGTCTTTTTGTTTTTCTCAAGGCTTGTTCATTCATTATTTTAGTATTCTTTTTAAAAATAAATTTCTATTAGGAAAATGGACAACTGTTATCTTTTTACATTACAGCATTTATGCATTTATAAACTTGTTTCCTTGGGAACTTTGTCTCTTAAATATCCCTATCACCATAATATTTCAAATTAGAGCTGTGTATAAATATTTGTTGCATAACTGTCTCCAAGGACAAGAGATATCAAATAATATATGCTTAGTTGGGGAGTGGCAAATATGGCTTCAAGCTGTGAGTACACTTATTTACACTGGACTTACATCTTATGCAGTCAAGTTGGTAATCTCTTCTGCATTATTCAAAACCATTTATGAGTCTTAATCATTGTGCTTGTATGATTTTTGAAGAGACAATAATAGTTAATGGCTTGAAGATTTTCAAGAGTGGACTTCAAAACTGCATTTCTTGGCTTAAAAAAAATAAAATAAATAAGACTGCTGTTTTTTTCTCTTGACTTTGTCAAACATCCATTGATATGACCACACGAGCGATACAATCAGCTTTGTTTTATCCAAGTTATACACTTTGATCATATCTTTTAAAATTTGTCTAAAAAAAAAAAAATGAACTTCTCTAGTATCCACAATGATGAATAGGCATCCACTTCTTTAAATTCTTCCTCTTTTGCTGATGATTTCAACAGTTTTTTTCACATCTTTGACATTAAGTATTCCTCAGTGCTCTTCAATACATTATCAGAAGCGTTCCCCCCACCAACTTCCTTGTTAACCTGCAAAGCTTTCTTCACTCCTCCATCAAAAAGAAACCTTTTGAAGTCATTAATTGCTTTACTGTATAATGCCTTCCAGCAGATAATGAATCTCTATCTTTAGGGGAGGCTTATGGCCATATTACATTGAAACACCGGTTCTCATAGAATCACTGAAATTAAACAATGTTGAGTCTGGTCAGTCCTTAGATGAGTAACCACTTGGGAATACTAGGTGCTTCAATCTTGGATATAAGGGTGGTTTAATAGATAATGGTTTGGAATTGGAGATCAGTCGCGTTTCAGTTGGGTTCATTATATTCACTTCTGTACAAATACCCTTGGGAAAGGTGCAAATTCACCTCATCTCCCCCAACTATGGGTTAATTAGTAGAACGTGTATCAGTATATCATTATCGGCAAAAAAAAAAGATTCTTACAATGTAAAGATATTTTCTGACTTTAAATAACCTACAAAACAAACAAAAAAAAAACAAAAAAACAGTCAAGTTTTAGGGCATCAACAGACTCAGCAATTGTGAAGCTGCTCAAGAAATCCACAATGCTACCATCTGGATTAGCATCAAGTGCAGTATAAATCCTGCCAAACATGAGGCAAGTGTACATCACCTTTTATACACTGCCTGATACCTTGATCCAGTGGTTAAAGCTATGACATTAGAGACAGGAATAGCATTTCATATTCATCCTTATACATCAAGGCTTTAAGATAGTCAGGGTCATGGCCAGTAATATCTCAAATTTCTATACTTCATATATAAAGTGGTGAGTCATTTGAGGAACAAAATCACCATGACCCATGCCTTTTCATTGTGTTAGCAGCATATTTTTGCTTTTGTTCTTCATAGCATAATGATTGTTGGCTCTCTACGTTGGGCCTGGATTTATCATGTGATATATGGTGCCACATAGCACCAGGGGAAGATAATCTTTCTAAGCCTTTAGTCTTGGGATCTGGTTGGCACTTATGAATGTTGGTACAATTTATCATTTTCCATCAACAGGGACACATTTGTACATCATGTTCTCTCATCATATATTTCTTGTTTTTTTTTTTTGTTTTTTGTTTTTTTTGCCAAGCCCTTTATCACAAAGCTGAATATATTCTAATTATTTTTTATTGTGATGGGTAAATTGATAGATATCCATTCAAGTAAATGCAAACCCAAATCAAAGAAATAGTGTAGTCACAAGTCAAACATCTGTGTGTTCTTTGGTTTTTCTATAGAAATGCAATTAAGTAAAGCAACAAATCAGTCCAGTTTAGTTTTTACCAAGGCTGATTCAATAAATAAAATTTATTACATGATCCTTGTAACTGTCAGTGTATCGAAAGCTATGCATGAAGCGTTGTTTTTATTTTAATCCAGTATAACATTGTGTTAATTTATTATTTAGATAGGTTTGTAAGTCATCTCATGTTTTGTCATACTATCAAATATTTATTTGCTTTCAAAAGCAGTTTAGTGCTGCAATCTCTGAACTATTTTTCTAACTTAAGGCAGTTGCAGTGTGAAATTGTTCATATCAGTTTTAAAAAATTCCTTAAAAAAAAAAAAGAAAAATTCTAATTTGGGACAAAAGTTTGTCCCAGTTGTACAACTGCTTTGATTATTTTTAGTACTAATCTAATACCAGTATTTCCAATCCATTTATTTTGTACGAAAGCTTCAGATAAAGTGCTAGCTATCATTTTTGTCCAATTTTAGGGAGGGGAAAAAAAAAAACAAAAAAAAACCAAAAAAAAAAACCAGATAAGATGATCCAAAGAGGAAATGGATTCTAGCTACTGACAAATCAGTGGAGCATATTCTAACCTAAGCTCTATTTAGAAAGCTGTTATATGAAGTGGTGGAGAGATTGAACGACTAGAAATAGTAGCTCAATAGGTAAAGTATAAGAATTGAGACTAGGAATAGTTAATTTCTTGCTGCAGTTCTAAGTCAAAGAAAAACCCAGTCAAGATTTCAATTGTGTGTGTGTGTGTGTGTGTGATGTTTTTTTGTTTTGTTTTTGTTTTTTTTAACCCCCCCCCCCCAAAAAAAAACACAATGTGATGCCTATTTATTATTAGGTTAATCAGAAAGTTTTTTTTCTCTTATATAAATGGCATTTGGAGTATATAGTCTTAACAATCTTCATTGAAAAAACATTGTTTTCTGTCTATATTTCTGAAATGACGTATTATGTACACTATTTACATTATTCGAACTATTGTCCTCATCTTTGTCACCATATTTATTACGTTTCAGCTGTTGTACGCTCTGGCTTTCTTCAGGTGGTTGAAATGTTGAACTGAACCCTTTATTTTGCTCAAGGACACCTAGCACAGTGGATAAAGGTGTTGGTTAGAATCCGGTGACAGGACCCAAACAGTGTGAGTTCAATACCCGGTTAAGGCAGTGGAGAACTTGGAGAGGGGGATTACCAGGAGATAACTGATAACTGGCATCCATTAAAAACATGGCACTAGAACAGTCTACCCCAGTGAGCAAAATAAAGAGTTCAGTTCAACATTCCAACCACCTGAAGAAGGCAGGAGCGTACAACGGCTGAAACATTGTAATATAGCGACAAAGATGAGGACAATAGTCTTAATAATGTAAATAGTAAACATTATTGGTTCTCATGATATTCTAACAGTTGTCATAGGAGGGAACTTTTTCTTTAAGTATTTTATCAAAATGGACATTTTTGTTTCTTGGTTCTAACAATTAAAAATGAAAGAAAATAAGCAACTTTTCAAAATATTAGGCTTTTTTAGTAAAAATGCGTCTTTAACACAGAGTTAGGCAGTTTATAGAGAAGGTGAATGATCAATATTACAACTAGTTTGTAAAGTTTCATGCTGGAAATTTCTTTCTATACGATGCTCCAGTCCAACCAGTTGATATTAACAGCAATCAAATGAAGACATTGGGAATAATTAGCATGATACAATCCATGCAAGAAATTAAGCATTGAAAACATTTGTAATAGCTTGGTTATGTTAGACACTTTAACGTGTAACTAAAAAAAAAAACCCACCCAAACTACTGGATTATATTTCTTTGCTCATTGTAATGTTCTGTTTTTGAAAGAAACGAATAGAAAAATTGATTCTTTGCTCCAGATTGAAGGAAATGAAATGAACCTTGAATAAATATACTAAAAAAATATTGGTTTTATATATGGATAGGATTGGAAAGGACTCTTCTACTTGACTCCTACAATAAAAATGAAATTGAATAATACCTGGTTCCATCTCCTGTCAGATGAGACCAAAAATGAAATATTGCTGTCATGTCTGGGCTGCAGCTTCACAATCCTCATTTCCAGCCTTGATAGTTTGAAATTGTTTACACAGTCTTGTAGGAGGATGATTTATTTTCCTCTCTACAGCCTCTTTCCCCACAGATGTGCCACATTGCACTGCTCCCTTGGCAAATGAAGTTCACTCTTTAGTTTTACCAGTTCAGGCCTTCACAGCTAGGACTTGCCAGGCTATATGTTCAGTCAAATCACCCTAACTTCTACCATATTCTATTTATAAAGAGAAAGTTTGACTTTGAGAGCTTTTCCCAAAAAACACCTCCTTTGTGGAAAAGTCTCATGGGGATGCTTCTCTAAACACTATAATCTTAACTTCAAGTCAAGGGTCAATCACTATCCTTTTAATTTTCACTTACTTCTATCTCCTTTTGCGTTTATATCACACACCTCATCCAGTAACCATCTACCGTCAAGCATCCTTGAGTCTTGTATTAAAACAAAAAGAATAAGCGATTCAAACAAGTACATTAGATCACATAATGGAAACAATTGATAGATGAAAAAAATGTCTGGAATTAGTTAAAAGAATGGACATAATATTCCATTAGCATGTTTCATTGGTGACCAGGTAAGAATTGATCCAAATTGGCTGGGAAGTTTTGCACTAATCTACTGTATTCTGCAGATATTACAGCTTCAGTTTAATATTTATTGCAGTCTTTGTAGAAGTCTCTTACAAGAAAGGAAAAAAAGTCAAATTTTTAGAAGATTGCAAAAGAGTAGTTGTTTGTGAAGCCAAAAAAAAAAAACACATTCTGGTAGGATGGAATTATAAAGTTGCCTGAAAGATATCTGAAGATAATGGAACAAAATGGTGAATATGTCATTCAATAAAGTTAATGTTGAAAACCAAATCAAAAAAATTCCTGTTTTTGACTTGAACAAAACAAACATTTTGGCCAATTTAATATATACCTGTTATATAAAGATGAAACTAATCATTGTT
This sequence comes from Acanthosepion lycidas, assembly GCA_963932145.1. Classification (NCBI taxonomy): domain Eukaryota; kingdom Metazoa; phylum Mollusca; class Cephalopoda; order Sepiida; family Sepiidae; genus Acanthosepion; species Acanthosepion lycidas. The sequence continues at coordinate 9,302,832 of OZ010599.1, forward strand.
CTAATATGTAAGACCTATTTGATAGGATATCATTAAATTAGAAAATAAGAATTTTTTTTTTTTTCTATCAGTAAGGTGTACTGATAGAAAAAAAAATTCTTCATTGTTGTTTTCCTGATTTACCAATTAATTAATCTATTCTATTCTCGATGTATGATGCCATAAAAATGAAATTGAATAATAATAATAAAAATAATATGCTAATTAGTTTGGATTTTTCTTAATTTCAGCTGAACTTAAGTGTTGACAACCTATTTATGAATGTTTGAAACAGAAGTTATCAAGTTGACCTCAACAAATAATTATTATTATTATTGTAGTAAGAAGTCCTGTTCTCATGGCATTGTTTCATAATTTTTTTTTTTAACCACAAAAATGTTATAGGATTTGTTAGGGTAAGAAAAACAAAAAAAAAAAAAAAAATGATAAAAGCAATATTTTCATTTAAAAATAGGTAATGCCCAATGTTATAACTACCAACCGCTTCCCATCTGTTGTAACTGAGTTATCAAAAAAACAACAGTAGAGAACCGGAATTGGTTTAACAAGTTTATTACCTTTCAGTACAGGGAAACAATGTAGAATAGAAACTAGGGGAGAGAATGTTTAGCCGTGAATCACTGTTTTCAATAAAAACTACTGCTGCTGCTACTGCTCCTCCTCTTGATGTAGGAGTATTTTTATGTCTTTCGTCTGACAGCCAAGTCTAAACTTGAAATATTCTCCCTCACAACATCATTGTAAAAGCCTATCTGAAGACTTTTCTTCAATGACATTATTTTTTTTTTTTTTCTTCTTCTCTGACTAGTATTAACTGCCTCTATAATGAGGTACGGAAAAATTTTCAGTCCATTTCAGGAGCCCTTCAAAAAAAAAAAAAAAAAAGTGGGGTGCTTGGTCCCTAAACTTTTCGGCAGCCATATAGAATTTTTTAAGCTGTTAGTTTGTCATACATACTAAATTTTGCAAATGTAAATTTTTATACAAATAGTTTTATATTATTTATTTTTTTAAATGCTCAAGAATCAATTTAGAATTTAACAATTTTTTTAAGCAACCTCACACTAAAGATCCCTTGAATCTTTGTTCTAATAATTGAGTTAAACATACAAGTTCCTTGATTTTTTTTTTTTTTTTTTTTTTTTTTTTTTTTTTTTTTTCATTAAGTCTGTTCCAGGTGAGCTGAAGTAATAAGGTATTCTTTTTATTTTATTTTAATACACTTGAAATCACGTTTTTCTTAATGAAAAACTTCATAAAAATTCATTTTGATTTTTTTTTTTTTTTTTTCCATAGTTACTATTGATTGTTACTCAAAACAAGAGAGGTTTAACACTTTTTTTCCTTGGTACAAATATGATAACAGCTTGTTGCCAAAATTGACTTAATTTTGAGCATTTATTTTCTCCCTGAATTGCTTTGTATTCAGCAGATCTTATAAAAGTTCTGTAATTATTCCACTCTGTAGCTACCTACAGCATATTGCTGATGTGTTTTTCTCTTGGATCTTTTTCAGCAAAATGAGGAAATAGTTTTCCATAAAGCATAATGAACTTATCAGAAGGCCACTTGTTTGTAAATGATAAAATAAGAATTCTTAAGCCAGTTCCATCATCAACAAAAATGGATTTTGTGTAAGAGAAAATACATATTAACCTAACACTGGCTTGATAACTATAATAACTTATTTATTTATCTCTAACCTGTTCAGTATTTGTATATTTTTATATGAACAGCTGCATATGAAAATTTATATGAAATTCTGCAGTTGCTCTTTTCAAACTCCTACAGGAGTCTTCATGGCCAAATCAGTAATGCCCTGGAGAAGCAGGCTTCCCAATAAAAGAGATAAAAGTTCAAACCTCGGTATTTATATGAAATTCTCCAGTTCTTCTTTCTAACCACTTTTGATGGCAGCTGTTTAATGAAAAGAAATAAATTTCTTAATCTATGACTTTGTCTTGAATCTGTTCTGCTTTTTGTTTCAAACATAACTCATTGGAACTCTATATATCTGACCATTATCATATTCTTGATGGCAGATGGAAGTAATTTATTATTTTTATTTTTATTTTTTTTTTTTTTTTAAAGCATAAATGGAATTTTGGATGTCAAACACCTAAATTTTATAAGTATAAACCAAAATAACTTCTAGTGTTTATACCTAATAAAGGTAAAGGGTCTATTAAAGGTTAACGTGAACATATTGACAATAAGATCCAATTGCATTATTCAAGTGGGAATAAAGAACATAAAAATTGTTTTTAATGTATAATATTTGATAATTTTGGTTACATATAACTAATTCATTTGTCTTATTTAATGATAAACAGACATCCTTTGACAAAATTAACGATTTTCACTTGGTAGTGAGAGACCTTATTGTCTGACTAAATGTTTTTTTTAGCAAATTGGAAATATATGATCACAAACAGATTATATTAACATAGCAATCATTCCTTCTGTATAAAGGGAGGTTGCTTGGATTTAATATACAGGGAAGTATTGACGAGCATATGTAAGTATTCATACTGCCCTCTACAAGTTTTAGCTGGCATGTGCCAATCAATTCTTACCTCCAATCTCTGATTAGTTCTGCCAATGTATTCATCATAGTGCTAGCATTTAAAATTATATATCCCCAACCTAACATGATGTGTCCAGCACAGATTAGCCAAGTGGTTGGCTAACTTGTTACAACCAGTACTCTAGATTTATTCAGTTTGTATAAAGAATTTGATATCAGTAGTCTTTATGTGTGCTTCATTAAGAGAAACTATTGAAATATATGCTGATGTTTTGTCAGCCATTTGTCTCCTCTCCAATTTTTTTTTTTTGGGGGGGAGGGGGGTCACTTTGTTGAATTCATGAAATTGGCTACCATGTCTGAGTTTACTTTCAACAATCTGATGTATAGACAGGATCTTGTAAGCAAGATTTACTTTCTCATATCAAAAAATCTGTTATCTCTATATGTGAAATCACAATTTTTATATATTTGATAGTGAAGATTGATCTGATATTTTTCATGGATTGGGAAAATAAAGTACACTCAGGGTTAAGGTTTACATGGGTGGGAGGAGAAAATCTTGCAGTCTTGCCTTTTTGGGTGTATGGTGCATGTCAGGATTTTTTTATTTTTTTATTCCAAAACAACAAAAACTGAATTTGATTAAGACTTTGGTTCATCAAGCCTTAATTATTTAAAATAAAAATTGAATTCTGAAATTGAATATATTGCAGAGGTTTTAGTTCAAAATGAATACCCTCTTGATATTGTGCAATCTAACATTTGTGCTAAAATTGTACACTTTTACAAACCCAACACATATGCTCCTGAAGATTGCCCTGTCTGTTTGCAATTACTTTGGATTGGTGACATTTGCACAGGATTTGCTAGACTAATCCCTCAACATATAAAATATGTGGAAACTGGACAACTAACAATATGGTATGGCTCCAAATTTCTCCATACGTCTTCTGATCACTTGTGGAATTTATGCCATATCAAGCTGCACTTTACTGGGCTAGAAAGAATCCAAAATGATATTAACCATCTATGCCATGACTTCCAGAGCATGAACTCTGGTTTTGATTTTTGGAAGTTTTATTTTAAATATATTACGTGATCAGTTTCTTTTAATAATATTTTATATAAAACTAGATATTTGATAAAATAAAAAAATGTCTCATACACAATATCATAAAATATATATATTGACATATTTTTAATCTTTTGTGCTCTAATTATGCATCAATTCTTTCAATTTTATTTGGAAACATCCATATTTCATTACTACATGAATATTTTTTTAATCTATACCAAGTGGACTGAAGTCATTGTCAGATGTATTTTAATTAAAAACCTACACTTTAATGAAATATAATCTATATAGCAATGTTTTATCAACTAGTAGCCATTTTATTAATAGCCAAGTTGAATTCTTTGTTTAGTTCTTTAAAAAAAAATATTCAATCATGTATTATATTTACCTAGAGCTAAGTCCAATCATTATCTTTTATATAAGATTAAAAAAAATATCTTATACTGGAAATGTATTTTCCATAATTTTGAACATCTTCCTATTGTTCCTTTTGATAATCAATATCTGATATAGATTTAATCCATTTTTAATGAAGCTGAGGTAAAAATCCATTTACTTTCACAAGTGTTTTTTACTTTATTGTAAAACATCTTTTTAAGAAATTTTATATTGCATTGTTAGAACAGAAATAATCACCTTATTTTAAAAAGAACTATATTTTCCATTATCTACCTTTTTGAGGTATGTGTTTTAGTTTTTGTGAAAAGAATCTATTTATCATTACCTGAAGTACCCTCAAAATCTTGGCATTTCCTTTTACCTTAGCTTTGTGTATTTCATACTGAATGCAGTTTTTATTCTTATTTTAGTCTACACACCTTCAATGTATATAAAACTTGGACTTTCAGCATAAAATATCAAACTGTAGTTAGCAAGCATCAGTTGCTTGCTCTTTTTCACCCCAAACAAGGCAAAGCCACTAAGATGCATGGGGTTTGCAGCATGTGAGAGAATATGAGAAAAAGAAAAATATTACTGAGAGAAGACAATAAAAGAACAGAAACTAAGAAGACAGAAGATAATGATTGACATTGCATTTAAATTTTTGAAGATCAAATTTGACTGAAAAGCAAGAATCCGGAAGAATTCCACATGTGATAAGTGCAATAGCAGAAACTGTTAACTTAGAACTTATGGTTACATCTAACCATTCAAAGAGGAAAGTTCATCAGAAGAATTAAAATGAAAATATTTATGTAAAAGGCACACAGAAACTGTTACAAAAGTGGGGGAACGGATTGAAGCCGAGATGCCAGGTTAGGACCAATAACTTTGCAGAATCTTTATTTTATCAAGAATCTCTAAATTCATAGCAGAAGCACCAAACCAGATGTGGCCTATAATATTCAATGCCTGGATGAATGGTAGATTTATGTCCAAAAATAGATTTTGGTGAGAAAAATATTCTATCATGACACATGACACAGTGAATCAACTTTCGTTGAATTTCTGTAGATTTGTTTTTTTTTTTTTTTTTTTTTTTCATTACATTTTGAAAAAAAAGTTACATAAGAGTAGAACCAAAAAATATTCTATGCAAAAACATTTATTACTATGCACTTAGAAATAACAAAAAAAATAATTTACATAGTCTCTTCTTGCCTCCCATTTGTAGCAAAACCCCTTAATTTATAAGAATTTATCATTGTAGGCTTGTATCAAAGTAGTTTTCCATGTTTTCATAGCTAATTCTTTTTTCACCTTTCACCTTTCTCACTTGTTTCTGTAATGATTTTTATTTATTACTGTATTTATGATAATAAAATATCTAAAGGTGAAATTCATATCCTTTCTCCACCTTGATTTATATATCAAGGCTTACTTCAGTACATTTATTCTCCTCCCCCCATTATAAAATGTATTGAACAATGATCCTTCTTAAAAGTATACTGTTCTCTTTGTATGTAATATATATATATATATATATATATATATATATATATATATATACACACGCACACAGGGTGCAATGAATTCTCATCTAAATTATGCAAAAATTAAAATAACACTGACATCTCATTTTAACAGATATATTTACCAAAATGACACAAAAGTATCTTGAAATAGTAAAGAGTAAATTTATTCAATAAAATAGCCATTGGCTTCAACAACTGCCTCCAGACGACTTCAGAATCTCCTGCATCTCTTCTGGATGCTCTCCTTGTTTAAGTTGGTGAATGCTGCCATAATCCTTTCCCTCAGGTCATCTTTGGCATTACAAGGAGTTTTCTTGGTTTCTCACTCAACTGTGCTCCACACACGTAATAATCAAGGGAGTTGCAGTCTGGGGAGTTAAGTGGCCAGATATAAAGAGTGATATCGTTGTAGAAATTGTCTTACAGCCATGACTGGGTTCTCCTGCTTGTGTGGCATGGTGCAGGGTCCTGCTGCTAGACAAGGACTTCCAGCAGCCAGCCTCTTGATACAGGGCAGCACTACCTCCTCAAGGTCGAGTCTGAGGCCCTGTAGGAAGATGAATGGAGGCATGATGTCACCATCACCGATGATCACTCTAAACACCTTTGTAATCACTATTCAACACTTTCCGAATCCTCTGCACTGTCCTCAGATTGACACCCAAACACCCTGTAATGTTCATATTGGAGCTTACGCCATGAATGCCAAGCTGTACAGCATGCCATTTCCAAATTTATGATGATGTGATTTCTGTCATGGTGCTCTTTTTCTCACATATGGTACCCAACTGACCCTACTATACTATGCATTTGACAACATCAAAAACAAATAAAGCACAAAATCAAGAACATAAAATGACAACAATTTACCAATTGCATCCTCTGTGTGTGTGTCCACACATGCACACATTTTTTTAATTTGATGAACAGTCTGCAAAGTAATCTTTTATATTTTCATTAAGTCTACTAGAAAATCTAAATTTTTTTTTTTTTTTTTTATTGCCAATGATTAGTCAAAGCAGATGAAAGACATTTTATGTTACTTGAATGATCTTGAACATCTGTGATAAATATAAATCAAAACACTTCTACCAATTCTCAGGATCAACATTTGTCCTTTGTACTAGATCGGAGGTTATAACTTTCAATTGGAAATGGTTAGTTCAATAATCAAATCACTTTCAATTAATATATATCAACTGATCTGGACTCGTTTAAAGTATTGCAGTTACCAATGACAAATTTCTATTGTAAAATAGCCAGGAAGAACATCTGTTAAAAATAGGTCAGGTTGTGAAAAGCTCTTTTCTTATTTATTCTTACTTGCATCAGAATTAGTCTCAGTGAAAGGAGCTGAAGAAGAAGAATATCATTTAATAGAAATTCATTAATCAAGCAGATCCCCAGTTACCTTAATCAGCAAATCATGTATGAAATTAAAACTACTTGGTAAAATACATTTCAAAGGAGTAATAGATATATATATATATATATATATAATATAATAAATATATATATATATATATATATATACATATATATATATATATATATATATATATATATGTATATATATATATATATACACTCACACACACATATATATATACATTCTTTTATAGATACAAATATTTAAGTAAATGCTCTGTTGCTCTGTTTATAATAAACAGTATTAACGACATTTACCAGCCTGAATATTGGAAATTTCTCAAACATTCAGGTTAGTAAATGTTAATACTGTTTATTATAAACAGAACATTTACTTAAATATTTGTATCTATAAAAAGAATGTATAAACTTAAAAAATATCTTAAAATAATTGTCAGACTTTGTCCATTTCATTATTTTTATATATATATATATATATATATATAGTTCACTTGTAAAACTCTTTTTCAGCTTTTTGCTTTTCAGTCAACTTTAATCTTCAAAAATTTAAATGCAATGTCAATCATTATCTTCAGTTTTAATTTCTGTATTTTTATTATTCTCTTTCAAAACTGTTTTTCTTTTTCTCATATTCTCTCACATGTAGTAACCCCTTGTGTTTTAGCAGCTTTATTGCCTTGCTTGGGAATGATATGAGATATATATGAGTGAAATTATTTAGGAGGGGGAAACCAAAAGAAAAAGGGGGAGCATTAAAGATTTCCTCAAAGCTGTCAAAATCTGAAACCTTTCATTTTGGAGAGAGGACTTGAAATTTATAAGAAATGGTTTTGTTCAATTTCTAATAAAAATGTTTTTGTTTTAAATCATTAAATTTATACTATTAGTTTGTCAAGTCAAATGTTTGTTTTTTTTTTCTAATATGGTGTTGATTTCCCGGTGAAAATTTTTTACAAACCTCTGTTGTATATTTGATTGTTTTCTCTGTCCAGAGAAACTTGAACCTGTTCTATTGTATATTAAAAGACCTAACCATTTTTGATGTTTTACCACAGTTTCTTGGTTTAAACATTCTTCAAGAAGAGTCTGTACATTATTTATCAGTTAAATTCATTTTCCCTACCTCTTTACTTCTATTCGTCAATTTTTAGACTTAAATCTTGCTCACTCAGCTACTTGAAATACTTACCAAATATTAATAGAACAGCTTATGGACAGTGCTCTTCCCTTTGTATACAAGCAATAAAATGTATTCCTTTTTATTTCTTATAAACATAACTCATTACATATAGTGTGTACTTTCCTTGAGGAGATTGTTAATATGTATTGAAATTTATTCTCGTTTCTTTTATTCAATGTTTTTTATAGCAGTATGATTTTAAAGTACCAAAATAGTCATTCTATCTCATTGCTTAGTGCCACAGGTTATCATCATAATATTTCAAGGAAAAGTTTTCTTATTTATGGATATTAGTCTGAAATTTTTTTTTTTTTTTTTTTTTCTTACCAATTAGTTTTACCAAAATTGGCCTGCAAATTGAGGTGATTTCACTTGTTGCCTGAACTCGGTAAACTACAACTGGAATTTTCAGGCTATGCCTTCATATCTTTTTCCATTCTATATGCAGCAGATTTTGTCATTCATATTTTAAGCTTACTGTTTTATTGATTGGAATGTTCAGCATCAGTTTCATGTGATGCAATACAAAGCTACATTTTATTCTATAAAACAAAAAAAATAAAAATTTTCTTCTCATGAAGATGATATACTTTGACTGAAATATTGTGAACTTTACAAACAGGTTTCTTCCATTAAAAGCAGTTTTGTTTTCATGTGAAATTTTATTTCATTGCATTTTAAATTCAACATGGTTCTGTGGTTGGTTAAGCACTAATTCAGGAGGAGCACATGAAATAAATTTAAAAGAATCACTAGACACTGATTTCAAAGCTACTCAAGATCAATGAATTTAGTCTCTTGTATTCCCAGTCAGATGCTTATATAGTCAATGATTTAAATCTAAATATTTTCAAGTCAAACTGAATAATATATTTGGTTTAAGAGAAGCGATTCCTATTGCTGTGGAGAATCTTAGTTTGAAAATAATTGAGTTGCTAAGTTTCCAGCTGATTTTAGAAAAAGATTCAAGATACTTGTCTCTAATTTATAAAACGAGGGTACTGAAGAGTTCAAGGATTGACTCACTTCTCTAAATCTGTATTTCAATCACTAAACATCAGATTTTTTTTTTTTGTAAGGGTTAAAAAAAAAAAAAAAAAAACAGAAAAATACTGAAACTTGAACACTCTTTAACAGCAAATGTGTGGAATCTGATGTGCATTTCATGCCTTTTGGATAATTATTCTTGGTGGTTGAGAACTTTTCAGCATCCCACATAAAATATCAATAATGGAGAAAAGTAGAAAATTTAATTAGGGATTAATGAACCTTTATCATTAGAAATAATTTAATGATAAAGAAGTTTTTCATTTATTTGTATCAAATGAATAAAGAAGTTCAGGGTAAAAGTTTTAACCACTTCAAACTCTGGATAGAAGTGGAAATTTAAAAAAAGTAGTCAATTGTATTTTAAAATGTGTGCTATAATCTGTTTCATTACAAGGAAAAGATGCAATAAAGCAATTATTTAAACTTTCATCCTTAATGATATAGGGGCAATGTTTAACCTTCATACCTGCTGCTGCACAAAAAAAAACAGTGTCAGAAGGATTTTTTTTCCTTTGACACCACTATTATTTTAACTACCTTCACTCCTCAATGTTTGTTTTAAAAAGTGATGATTAGAATTGTATAAATTCACTTTCATCATGTTTAGGTTTTATTACATTTTTTTGGTCCTACAAAATGACAACAAAAATATTAAATCTAGTTTATTTACAAGAATAATTTTATATTTACAACATTCTAAAAACTTATACAATTGTATTAAAATTAATGTAATATTTATTATTTAACAATTTATAAACAAATAAATATGAAAAAATGTTCCTACATTTATAAACTTATAAAAAAAATGTGAACCAACTATAATGAAATCCATATTAATTAACCATTTTATAAAGTTCAAATTGATTGGCACTTAACCAATATTTGCCAACCATTCCAATAAACAATATAATAATGTAAATAAACAGTGTTTATTATTTGTTGAACAAAGAAAATGTATGCATTCACTTTATTTTTTTTTATTTTTATTTTTATTTTTTTATTTTTTCTCCAAACGTGGAAGTTAAACTTTGCTGACATGAATTTATTTAACCTTGGATTGTCTTTAATTTTTAATGAATTATACAGCACACTACCCCACCATTTTTCTGCAGGAGGATATTTTCAAAAAATTCCTCTCAGATGTCAAACACTATATGTACATTTTTCTTATACATATTTAATTTATAAATTAGATACAAAAAAGATTAACAACCAAAACTAAGCTACTAAAAACAAAACATTTAAAAAATATGCTAATTTATAATGGATAAAAGATTCAATCTTACCACAGATTTTAGCAACTTTGGTTTGTAATTTTTTTTTTATTTTTTTATTTTTTTTTTTTTGTAAACTTTTTCTTTTTACTTAAAGGAAGCATTTTCTAACTTCTTTGGATTATTCAAATTGTCATTGTCACTACTTTCATTTTTGAGACTTATTAAATAAATTATTGACTTCTTGGATAATTGTAACGACAGACCAAAGAGGACCATTGTATTTAAAGACTACTTTGTTGCTCAATACCATTTTGCTTGTTTTGGGTTCAGAAACTTAATATTTCATGATCTTTATGAAATGAATGCTAGGTGAAATGCAGTCATTTTTTTCACAAGTCACCAATGACCAAATAAAAGCCAAAACCAAGTTTTGAGTCTTTTTTTTTTTTTTTTTTTTTTTTTTTTTATTGATGATATACTTTAAAATCCACTTTGTTGATTGATTGATAGATTGATCTATTTAATACTTACTAACTTATACATTCTGAAACTGTATTTTTTCAATGGAAGATAATTAAAGTGTATACAATGACGGCTTCATTTTGCATTTAGAGCAAGCATGCTTGGCATAATTATTTGAGTAAAGAAACATTTTCTTTTACTTTGAAATTGCATTGTTTAGTATTCTCAAACCTTTTTATTCTTAAAGAATAAAAATAATTTTATAAAGTTCTTTTCAATGAACTAAATCTCTACATGATGGATGAATGAAAGTTGATACAAGATTAGGATTCAGCTGGACTTGAATCAATAAGTGCTGCTTGTGTTATTCCTTGAACATCCTAATTCTGATGGATTAAATCTATCTAAATTGACTTCACTGCTGTTCCACCTAGTAATTGTTATAATTAAACATTTAAGCTAGGGATCAGTTGAATTTTTGCCAGTAATACTCATCAATTTCAAAAGAGAAAATTGAATCTCAAATATTTCAAGGTAGTCTTTAATAACATTCATATTAGTCATTTGCTTATCTGAAATTTCAGGTTCAAATAAAAATAATAAATATGATAATTATACCAGAAAACTGGTAAATATTCTGCAACTTATGTATATGTGCCAAGCAAAACTTAGTTTAGGCCCAGTGCAAATTGGATGGCTTGTCATGGAGATATTCCAGAAAATGATAGCAAAAATTACTTGTTACCATCACTCTCTTGAAAGTTTAAACAGTAATTTATCATGAAAATCTTTTTATTTTTATTCACAAAATTAAATAAGTGTTTTCTTTCTTCTCTTCCATTTGACACACTCAGCAATCCAGCAACTGGCAAAAATCTTTAGTGAGGGTTAATTCTGAGTGACAAAGGTTCTCCAGGAAACAGGTAAATCACTGTCTAGAAAGAAAAAGAACATTGGCTTTTATAGATCTTATACCAGTCAATAACGGGCGACATCTCTATTAAAAGCTGAAGTCTCTAGCTGGTTAACTGAAGGTTGTGTGTTCACTCACTACACTGGGCAGTAAATTTTATTATTTCCCTTCAACCACAGCATTAAATATGGGGCATCCAGTGTGAATCTAACTCCCTATTGCCTTTTTTAGTCTTGTCTACATACACATATTTACATAAAGGTAGATAAAAAAAATCAGGGTTCATTTTAAAAATATACTTAAACTGTAAATTGAACATTGTCAGTCTGGTTTCATTTTGCATGTGTCTATTTTAGAAGAGATGACTTACCTCATGTGGCAAAGTGAGTAAGTATTTGCCTGGCATGCAAAATGAGTGGGGGGGGGGAGAAAAAAAAAAAAAGAAATATGGCCACCCTAACACTTTAAAAAAACACAGTCTCAAAGCTAGGAGAGTGGTTGGGCATATGCAAATTTTTCACAAGATCAGCTTGGCATAAAAAAAACACGTGAGAGAAAAAGTGATGAGTCGCTCGTGAACAGGGTACTGCATATACAGAGACTTTGTCAGTTTGGGAAGCAATTACTTGGGCCAGTTTCACACATATTACACCAGAAAAAAAAATTTCAACAATATTTTTACCTTAGTTGATTCTTAAAATTTATAATTTCAATGATTGGCATAATTCAGTGAACTGTCATAAAATAGCTTTTATTCTGGATTTTCTTTGCTCTTATTTGTTAGGAATTTGCTTTTGTAAAAATTCCAATAATTAAGAGGATTAATAAGTGAAAGTGTAATGGTTGTTGGCTCAGAATGGGGAAAATTGGTGAGCCAAGTTCAAATTCCAGTTAGGTTCATTACATTCACTTTTGCACAAATACTGCTGTGTGGTGTTGTGTACTCTGAACTCAACTGAGGTCAAGGGAGTGGGCAAGGTAACAAATTAACCCATTACCTGCCATGAGCCCCATTTGGGGATCTGTTAAAATTAAACTCACTACATGTTATTCCTTGTATTTGCATTGAATTGCTTACATACATTGCATTTGCAGAGGTATATTTTACAACACTTACCGTTTAAAGATTTTATTATTAGCCATAAGACACTTTCTGTCGTAGTTTTACATTTCACGATTAGAAAAATAATAACTATTTTGAAAAGTATTTTATTTCTTATCAATGTCATTTTTTGATGTTTTATACACATATATATTTGATGTTCTAGTTTCTATAAAAACGACAATGGTAACTACTGAAATTAAACATAAGGAATAAATAAACTCCTAAGACACCTGCCTGGGCCAAAAATGCACATTAAAAAAATTTGGGAGTTAATTGGTTAATAGCTGACATAATATAAATCTATTTGGGTTGATTAGTATTTGAAAAAGAAAAAAAAAAAATGAACCACTGACAAATTACTCCTATTACTGTTATCATATATTCAAACAATTCCCAACATGCATTTTCCAATTCTGTCCCCCTCTCCTGCATGCACACTTTTTTAATACTATCTTTCTAAATGGTAAACAAGAGTAAGAAAGATACTTCTTCAAACTCTGAAAGAAGACTTGAATTTCAATCATATTTGCTTTTCTATTTGTTTTAGGCTGATGTCATTAATGTGCTTAATTCTGAAGGTATTGCATGTTGACAGGCAGCATTTCTATGCTTTAAATTAAATTTAATTGAATGTTGTAATAAAATAAACAGATTAGTTTTCTTGGATTGTATTGCTATTAAAGGAAGGCAGTGGGCAAAATGCCATTCAGAGAAAGTCAGTTGGTTTCATATTTAATGATTAGTTAGGAGTTAGTCAAACTGAAAAGTATTTGCCTTTGAGTCTAAGCCTGGCACAAAGACAGAACTCTGAAGTTTTGTCTTCAAAGTGGCATTATTGATTTCCTAAAAATCCTTTTTGCTAATTAAGATTTTACTGTGTATTCTTTCTCTCTCATCTTGTTATGCTTGAAGAATTTTCTTCTCAGGTTTTGTAAGCTTCTTTATTTCCACATAACAAACTAATCTACTAATATTTGGATACTGAAGACAAATGATTTGGGGAAAAGGGTAAGAGAGTTGACATTGATGCCAATCGGATAATTATACTTTTCAAGATGTGAGACTGACATGATTTAAAGACTGAACACTGACTTCTAAACCTGAAATCACTGCTAACTCCAAAGACAAAAAATGATTCCAGGTTTAGATATCTGTGTGGTAAGTCATTTTCAAAGCCACCTTTTTTTTCTTCATATTTAGGAGCACAGGTTTATATTCTATCATTTTGTTCATTATCCAGGTTGATCAATAGATGACAAAGAAGTCCAAAATTGAAGAAAAAGAAGTCTCAAAGGTTATATATATATATATATATATATATATATATATAGTTTATGCAAACTTAGGTAATCTGTATGGGTAGACCGGAGAGCTCAATGTAAAATTCAGAGCAGATATGTTTGAATAAAAACAGACCACGTTAAGGTTCCATGTAATAAATTATTTCACCATAACCCCTTTAACAGGGCTCTGGATCATCAGCCCTGTTAAAGGGGTTATGGTGAAATAATTTATTACATGGAACCTTAACGTGGTCTGTTTTTATTCAAACATATATATATATATATATATATATATATCTCCTAATGAGCCAGGTACTACCTACCTAGGTTTCACCGCATGGTATCATCAGGGTGAACTAGCTAAGGAGGAATTAACAAGAAAGAAATTTATTGATAAAATCACAGCTAAAGCCTAAAATTAGCATAAGCCTAAAAAAGGCATAAAACACATAACTAAAAGGTTTGTTTCGTTGTCTGTTTTTTTTTTTTGTTTTTTGTTTTTTTAGTCACGTGTCTGTATCTGTTATCAATAACACACTTTAAAAGGGAAAAAAAAAAACAAAAAAAAAACATTTTTTTCGTCTCGGATGCTACCTGAATTTTATCAAAAAGAAAATAGTTTCTATGCCTGATGATAACCACAGGACCCATCAAAAGTACTTGCATATTTAAGGAAGACCTAATACAGTTTATAATTTTAAAAAACAAGGATCATAATATTCGAGCAGTTAAATGAAGTGAATTTGTTATTTTATATCATTAATTTTACTAATTTACTTTTTGTATGAATGATTCCTTATAATTAATATATATATATATATATATATATACATAAAGCATAAAATAAGGATGTTTAACCTAAAACATTCTGTATCTGTCTATATTTCTGAAATGAGGTATTATGTACACTATTTACATTATTTTGACTATTGTCCTCATCTTTGTCACCATATTTATTACAATGTTTCGGCCATTGTATGCTCCGGCTTTCTTCAGATGGTTGGAATGTCAAACTGAACCCTTTATTTTACTCACTGGGGTAGACTGTTCTAGTTCCACATGCCATGTCTAATGGATGTCAGTTATCTCTTAATTCAAGGACACATGGTACAGTGGATAAAGGTGTTAGTTAGATCCAGTGACAGGACCCCAAAAGTGTGAGTTCAATGCCTAGTTAAGGTGGTGGAGAACTTAGAGGGGAATTAACAGGAGATAACTGATAACTGACATCCATTAGACATGGCATGTGGAACTAGAACAGTTTACCCTAGTGAGCGAAATAAAGGGTTCAGTTCGACATTCCAACAACCTGAAGAAGGCCAGACCGTACAACAGCTGAAACGTAATAAATATGGCGACAAAGATAAGGACAATAGTCCGAATAATGTAAATAGTGTCCAAAACATTCTCTAAGGCAAATTGACTTGATGCAGTCATTTTTTTTTAATGTATTCAATTCTCTTAACATTCTTGCACAGAATAAAGATTTAAAATTGAATTGCATGTCTCAATAAGGAATTGGGCATAAGTTTGCAATACAAAAAAATAGTTGTCATGAATAACAATTTGGCTGTATTAAGCTTCTGCAAGTTACACAAGATATTTCCTTGCCACCTGTTTTTTTTTTTTTTTTTTTTTTTTTTTTTTAATCCAAATTACCTCTTTACATTAATGGACTTACCAATTTGTTTTAAATCAAGTGATATCCAAGGCTTCACTTTAAAATAGTGTTTGCGTACAAAGGATTAAAGAACAGATATTTCTATCAGGAATACAATTTCTTCACTTCAGCTTTCCAACATTGTAATATTATTAATATGACTGTCTAGATTGTATTTTGAATGAAGCGTACAAAGTAAAAATAATCATTTACTGAAACCAGTTACAATGCTTAGATATCATTCAGTTTCAGTATTAATTCAAAGTTACATGGAGCTAACCCATGCTTATTCGTAGGTTCCACTCCACAAAGAATTCAGCAATGTATAAGAGTAAGACTGTGTAGTATTCATATGCAAATCTCCACCTTATAAATAACTGTTGATACAGCTTCAGGCTAAACTGATCCTAACCTTAAAGACAAAACTAATCGAAGAAATAGTAGTGAATGCTTTTACCTATTTATAGTTTACAACATTATTTTCACATAACTGAAGCTTTAAGTGTTAATTGCTTCTTAAGTTTTAAGATTTAGTAATTTCAGAATTACACATATTGCCCTGAATTTTATATTTTTTTAACACCCACCCAGCCGCATAATCATGGAAGGAAAGAAGAAAGAACACGCAACCCTCCCCACTGTACTGAAGTCAAAATAATAAACTTAAGACTATATTGGAAAATTTGTAACATAGTGTTATGTAACCTTTTACACCTTACAAAAAGCACAAAAGTTAAAAATTAAAGAAAAACTGACATGACTGTCAGATCTTAAAATAGCAAATAGTTTAAGCAAGTTGAAGTGATAATACTTTTTGATTTCTTCATCTTAGATTGGCTTTGTATTCTTAGCAAAAAGATTTGAATTTGTTACCTCTCAACATCTTCATAAATGCCAACAAAATCAAGTCATCTTAGCTAAATAACAAACTATAAACAATTTTGTATCGTATTTATGAAACAACAAATCTAGTTCTGAAACATTACATGAATGTCTGCTAGAATGATAAATATTAAAAATACACTTCTGTCCAATTTTATTTCGAAAATTTTGTGACACTTTGCATCTTAGTGGCTTTATTGCCTTGCATGGTGTAAAATGATAATTATAATTTTTATTATTGTACTTTAAGCTAATTAAAATGTCCTTTATTTTTATATCGATATCAAGCTAATAAGATATTGGCATTGGGAAAAGATAAAGAAAATAATTGATGGGAAAGATAGATGGAGTGATAAGTAAAGTAAACGAAGAGGGGAAACATCAAGTCGGAATACGTGATAGCGGGTGGGGAAGAAGAAAGAGACCAATGAGAGCTCAAGGAGATGTGAAGGAGTTTAAAAGAAAAAAATACAAAGTAAATGGAGATAAGGTTTTAAAAGAAAAAAAAAATGGATAAAGGATTAAAAATGGATGTTAGTGGGGGTGGAGGGGACAGAAAGGAATAACTTGGAATGTAGGACATAAAAGCAAAAGGGCACAAAGGAAAAACAAAGTTCAAAATGGTGCATGGATGCAATAAGTTTCTTTTTGTGTTAGGAAAGAGAATGCTTTCCAAACTTTACAGGCATTGTATATTTTATTATCTTGCAACAAAGGTTAATTTAATCAGTCTGTTTCCTATTTGAAGACACTGGAAATGGTAAAATCTACAGAAATCAAATTTTCTCATTCTCAATTTCTTTGAAGTATTTCTGTTCTTGAGCACTTCTTGTTGCAATGGACTGACCATAAGTAGAACTAATATGCTATCTGCAATGCACATACACACACATCTTTCTCGTATATATATAACACACACAAGTGTGTGTGTGCTCATCAGTTTAATATTTTCTCTACCTTTTGAAATGATTAAACATACTATTATATGAATGTGAATAGCTTTTCCTTATTTTCCCAAAGACATTTTGTCCTTGGGGATCGATGCTCAAAAGTTAAGTTAATAAGGAATATTTGCACAAAGTTACGTCAATGCTCTCTCATATATGATAAAAATATAGTTTTAAGGTATGTTATATTTATGGGTAAAAGTGATCAGTATCAGAGATAGAGCATATGTAAATATAAAAGTGGACACTGAGGTCAACACAGAGTGGTGACGGTCTTTCATGATTGAATGCAATCTTCAGGTCATTTGTGTTTGGTGGCTCTAAATAATGCTTCATTAACCAGTATATATAAATAGTTGAGCCACCAAGCAACACACATGGCCTGAAGATTGTGCAAAATATTGTCACTATTCATTGTTTACCTCAGTGCCTACATATATAGTGTGTGTGAGATATATATATATATATATATAAATAAATAAAATGGAAGCAGAGTCCTTAGAAATCCATTTCTAAGGATTCCGCTTTCATTATTATACTTGCTCTGTTCTTACATTGAGCTCTCTGTGGATTTATATCCTCCTTGGAATTATCCCTACTAATTATCAAGTGATTTATTTATTTATACACACACACACACACACACAATCTTCAGGCCATGTGTGTTGCTTGCCAGCTCAACTATTCATATATGCTGGTCAATGGGGCATTATTTGGAGCCTTCAAACAAAACACATGCATGTGTGTATGATGGAATTTATGAAAACTGGCTGTATGTTTAAGATGTTTATTCTGCTAACGTTTTGCTCTGTCAGAGCATTATCAGAAATTTTAAGAAATTTACCATGGTAACCTTGCTACTTAAAAACACTGGTTAATTTTAAAGACTTTAACAGTTAATAAAATTTAAAAATAAATATCTGAATAAATTAGTGAGATTTGCACATAGGAAATATGTTAAATTAAAACGTCAATATGGTGATTTGATATAGGATGAAGGAAAGAAATTGAGTGAGAAATAAAGTTCATCTATTGAAAGAAAAATGTCTGAACAAATCAGTGAGATTTCTAGAGTGATTTTCTAAGCGCTGCTTAGATGTGGCACAAGGCCAGAAGTATGAAGTACCCAGTGAGGATCAAACTCACTACTCGGTCATAATGTTCTAGTGAGATAAGCTTGCTAACCATTACACCATGCCGAGGTGCCCTAATGATTTTCCAAGCGTAGCTTAGATGTGGCACAAGGCTGAAAGTAGGGGGCACCCAGTGAGGATCGAACTCGCTACTCAATTGTAATTGTTCTAGCAAGACAAACTTGCTAACCATTACACTGTTTCGAGGTGCCCACAGTGAGATTTCTATATAGGAAATATGTTAAAATACAAATTAGGTTGGTGCAAAAATGTCGTTTTCTCACATAGTAACATATGTGAGAAAACGACATTATTTTTGCACCAACCTAATAGTAAGAAAAATTAAGAAAATGGTAAATACTTATTACTTTTGATGATGTTATTTAAACCTTGACAACAATTCATGTTTATATTTTGAATATTTCCTATCAATCATTTTATATATACACTTTTATGTTCTGTATCCCTTCAGGACAGTGGCGATCATAGCCCTCCACAACTTCCTGTCCTTTGTAGCACTTAATAACTTTTGCCTTTTTTGCCATCTCTGCCATCCATTTGCTCAAGTTTCCCAGATATGTTATGTGTTGTTTTCCTCTGGCTCTCTTACCTTCAATCTCTCCTGTGAGGATCAGATTTTCTAAACCCTCTTTCCTCATTATGTGCCCCAGAAATTTCAACTATCTCTTTCTGATGTTCAGTAGAAGTGCCTTTTATGTTGCCATTGTCTCTAGAACATTGTTGCTCACATGTTCAGTCCCTAGTATTCTAAGCATCCTTCTGTAGAACCACATTTTCTTTGTCTTTTACACAAATAAGGCAGTGAAGAATCCTTTTTCACAGCCATTTCATTAAAATAAGCATATTAATTTTTTTTTAATGTTGGATCCTTCAACTTATAAAAACTTTAATTTTAATTCTATGAAAAAAAAAAAATTTGTAAAATCAAGAAAAATTACAATCAAAATTTCATTGAGAAGACAAAAGAATTTATTTCTTATACTAGTTTATCTATACTACCAAAAACGTGGTGGAAATATTTAAGATTTTGGTATTTTATAATTATAATCCACTTACCAGCAGACTAAAAATAAAATGGGAGTTAAAAATAATTTTATTTAACAAATTTAAAAAATTACTTTTTTTTTTTTCATCAGTTAGACTTATTACATATATGGGTAATATATAGAAAAACATTGTTACCAGAAGAAAAGGCCATTACATGGAGATAGGTAATGTAGAAAAATGTTCATTTTTATATATGTACATGGGGGATACAATAAAGTTCTAAGTGTAAGCATAAGTTCTTCACTCATGCTTCTTCCTTGTGGAACTCTCTTCTAGTTTCTTGCTTTCCAGTCAACTCTAATCTTCAAAAATTTAAATGTAATGTCAATCACCATCTTGTCTCTCTTTGAATCTCTATCTTTTAATGTCCACCCCAATCCTCTTTTTCTCTCTCTCTCTCTCCTTAATAGTGTTTTCTCAATTTTAGTAGGTTTATCACCTTGGTGAAAGGATTTAAAAAAAAAAACATTAAAAAAACATTGTTTTCAAATCAACGTTTCAATGGCTAAACATCAGAATTTTCTTCTGAAAGAATGTATTAAATATATTGAACTGTGGTTGAAAATGTAAAATAGTGTGTATGTTTCATGTATTAGGTTGGTGCAAAAATAATGACGTAATAATGTCGTTTTTTGACGCATTTTTTAACATCAAAAAACGACATTATTACGTCATTATTTTTGCACCAACCTAATATCTTGGTTGGGCTGAGAACTTTTCAGCACCTATGTTGATACTGTGTAAAAGACAATCTCTTCCTCAGTTATTTCTTGCCCTCCCCTCTTGTTTTCATGCTAGTTGAAAACACTTGTTCTGACTTTGTTTTCCATGTTGTGTACGACCTCTGATTGTTTACAAGTAATTGTATTTATCCCTATTTAATGATGTTCCCCATTGTCACATTAGTTATTGCCAAAGATTTTACAATTTATCATTAAGGAAAAAGCATCCCTTTTCCTATCAAGTGCTATAGTTTCATAAATTAGTGATGTTTGCATTTCTAAGGTTTTTGACCTCTTTCAAAAGTTTTTTTTTTTTTTTTTATCTTCTGTAACTTGAATTTGATTGTTTATATAAAAAAAGACTGAATTATAATGATACTAAGTGCAATGTGTTTCTGTAATTTAAAACTCTCCCCAGAGAAAATAAGATTATTTCAGTGATGATTATGACTGAAAAAAAAAGGTTTAGCATTATAGACAAGATATTTTCATTCAAAGAATCAAGTATTTCATTGGATATTTGCAAGCTCTATTTTATTTCATACATATTTATAGCTTTACTCTGTCACTTGTGCTTGCTCTGATTCCTCACCATTGACAGTACTTTCCTTCCTCATTGTCAATGCACACCATACAAACTGAATATTAAAATTTGGTACTTAATGAAACATTTTAGTTCCTGAATACAGAAAATGATTAAAAGTGTTGCCGGAGTTACAGTACTGACAAGCATGACAGCCTTGTTAAAATATCATCTAGGGCATTGATTCACACTGTGGTCCTGGAGGTACAGATTGAAAAGAGAGAAAACTTACACCTGATGCTAAACAAAAGCTTAGAAGATCAACTTCACAAGCTGATAGACACCAGGAGCAATGTAATCATTAGTCAGAATTTATATTTTCTATTACATTTTGCATTTGTAAATAAAATATATTTCCTGTTACATGAAATTTCTATTCGTATTTATGTGGACCTGAAATCTTTTTGACACAAAAAATAGACCACAAGGAGGAAAAGGTTGACAAACACAGATCTAGATTGCCATAACTTATGCTAATAGGAAAGAAATGAGAGATAACAAACAGTAGATGAGGTATTGTTACAGTGAAAAGGATTAGAGAGTTTGTCTAAAGATTCTACCACATACATATTGGTATTACATTGTAGTTGTAGAGAAAGATTACGTGAGGAAAATTATACAAGTGTATGAGCTTTGTTGCATAGTAGGAATAGAGGTTTTTATGACACAGCTGCCTTGGTTGCTGCTAACAACAGACTCCTGGCACTGCTGTGACTGCCATCAGCATCAGGCTTCAGTGGGTGCATGTTTTTGGCAAGTGCCCAGACAAATGAATGTGATAGTTCAGATGAGCCATCTGTCACCAAGTCAAATTGATGGTAGTTTTATATAGTGTTGGAATGGCTCAGAAACAAGCTTGGCTGAAGCTGTGTGGATCTTTTCTTATTGGTTAGAAAATATTTTTATGACTTTTTCATTTTACTTTTTACCTTGGAAGTGGATGTATAGAGCTAGCCTAAAATAAAGCCAGTTTGTGTCATTTGAACAGTGACCATCGAGACAAGCACTTCTTTTCTTTATTGAAGACAACAACATAAGCAAATATTAAAGTAGAAGCAAAACCAGTGAAAAATGATTAGAGAAGTTGAAACCTTGCTTGTGCATTATACAAGGTTCAAATGTAATCAGAACAAAAATACAAGCTTGGTTATCCATGAGTGAATGGAAGTTTTGATGTTTTAATTTTAGTAAGTTTTGTGGTATTATTGATTACTTAAACAGCTTGTTTTTAAATTATTTCTTTACTTTGTGTGTTTAATTAGTATGTTTTCTTGTCATTAGGTGACCTGATCTTATCCACTCATAAGTGTCGAATTTTGCAAATGTCAACAAATAAGATTACACTTAACAAAAGAAAAAATAAAACCTATATTTAAGATAATCACATGGGAAGCCACTAATGATGTATACTTGTACATATATTAATTCTTTTTCTTTTAGAAACCACACAAGTATAACTGCCATTGATTTGGTTGAGTGGGGTTCACCAAGCTGAGTGGGTGTAGATGACTGAATGGAGTTTCTTTTTATAAAAATCTATATCATGTTATAATTTCCTTACTCTTAAATCTTGGATATGAAAATCTCTTGAGCAACATACAATTGCCAATGTCCTTATAATGAGCAATGATATTAATGTCCGCTCTCTTTTTGGATGAAGACAATCAATAGAAAGTTATATATTCACCTCTCTTGGAAGAAAATTGCATTTGTATTTGATTAGTTCCGCTTGTTGGTCTTTCTCGGTGTGTCTCACATAAAGAGAATATGCAACGAAATCTTCTTATTCCTCATATTTTATCCATCTACTATTCCATCAGATAGACAAATTTACACTGGAATTGCTTGAATTAGGTCTGCTCCAATCACTGAAATAACTTGCTTATAATATGTAGATTGCTGTTCTAATCATTTCAAAGGTTATCAGGTGTTGCTATGAATGAAAACTAGTTTGTGAATAGCACTTAAACTTTTAATCAGAAATATTTGCATTTTCTTATCTCTAGAGTATACATCTTCACAATGTTACAACTGTTTCTTACGCATTTTGCTTGTTGCAAACTAGATTGCTTAACTCATGTCCAAGGAAATAAATCTAATGTAAATTTTGAAGAGGAACTGGTTTCTCTCTTCAAAACCCTTTTTCTTGTGTGTGAAATTGTTTGTATTTCTTACTGTGGATGTTTTTTGTATGATTTTGATCAAGCTTTTCATTTGTGTTGATTTTTCTGCTTTGGCATTCAGACTCAATTTAGAATTGTTATCATTTCAAAATAATTTGGTTTTTAGATCAGTTTTTTTTTTTTTTTATTCACTATTAAATATCTATATAATGAACAATGCAATTTTCTGTTTTTGTTTCTGTCTACAATAATTGATTCACCTTACAGGTGCTGATTAGCAACCTGGTTTCTTAGGAAAATGAGAAAATCTGTTTTTGTAACCTGGGACATGCTACTTGAATTAAGCAAACATATTACCATAATAGAATTTAAAAAAACCAAAAATTTCTCATGTATAAGGGAACATCAATAAGTTTACAACCTGACACAGTTGATTAGCAGTTTTTATCAGAAACTTTCACTGCATTATGTTTGATAATGTTTCAAGTGGTATTAAGTGGATTGAGAGAAGGATATTGTTGAAAAATACATCGTTATATAAAATGCTTTTTCAATGAGGCTTATTGGTGTGTGTTAAATCTAAGAATTCACAAAGAAAATTGGAAGGAAAGAGGATATCATTGAACTTTTATTTTCAGCGGGTTTCCATTTTCAAATGGGTGTGCATTATGCAGACTCATTAATATTATTTGTACAAGTTTATTCATAGTGACAAGATGGACAAACAATTTTTTTCTTTATTTTTATTAAAGTGACATTTCAAAGTTTTAAATAAAACATTGAATTTGCCACATTGAAGTCGTCTATTTTCTAATAAAGAATTATTTCTCTTTCATGACTTAACCACTCAGTAAAGCTAAATCAGTTTGAGATATTCCTTTTGTTCTCCTAAAGCTTGCATAATTAGATTAGCATTAAGAAAGAAAACCTTGTGTTCGGTCGGTTTTGCAAATATAAATATCTAATTTGGTCATGGATCATTTGGACTAAGTAGATTTTGATAGGAATTGATTTTGCATCTCTTAGAGACATAATTAAAATATAAAATGTTTATAGCTATTTGTCTGTTATTTTACTTTTTCAAACTGGACTCTGTCTTTTGCCTATTTCAAGGGATATCTCTCTCAAAAAGCAGTTCAATACTCTCTAATGGGGAAGTGGGCACCAGATTTTCTTCTTACAAAAACAAAATTAATAAGCTTTCTTTGAGAATGTTATTTGAATTTAAATTATTTTATGAAAAATATAATTTTGTATATTGTCTTATAATTCAGAGATATGAAAATATCAAATTTTGTTTAAGCAGTTTAACTCCTCTTTTGTGTCATTTGATATTGTTTGGGCCCATCCATTCTTCAATCTTGATGCAAAATTAATCTAATTCTCTGTAAATTAATTGCCTGAGAAGCACATTCTTTTGTACATAGGTATTTAAAAATTGGAAATGCTGTCCGCATCAGCAAAAAAAAAAAAAAAAAAAAAAAGAGAGGAATATCCTTTGTGTGTGCACATAACTCTGTGATTTATTTCTGTTTTCTTTATTTTATGATTAATAAAGAAAGCTGGATCCTTGTTCCTATAGCAGGGATTTTTAAGAATCAATTTTTCATTTGGTGTCTTAAAATCTGTTTAAAATATTCAATGGCTTCAAATGTACTGTTTTCTCCTTTCTTGTCTTTATTCTGTTTAACTTTCATCTTGCCTTTCATGGCATCTTTTCTGTAAACCTTTGAAAATTCCTCTTTGTGTCTAGACTCTAAAGAAGCCTTGTTTATTTCTCTTTAATGTCTCAACTTTGATATTTTTATCAATGATTGTTATTCTCAACTTGACACGGTGAGAATGAATAACACCAGAAAATGCAACTCTGCAATGAATTCAAATAAGTTCACATCTCAATTTTTCTGCTTCACTTCAGTTATCAAAGACTAATTGGTTATTGCAATGAAAGAATCACTTCCTCACTTTGTGTGTGTGTGTGTGTGTGTGTGTATATATATTTATATATATATATATATATGTATATTTTCATGTATTTTCATAGGATACCAGTGCAAAATGAAGGGGCAACAAACTTGACCAGGATTTGAACTTCTTTTTCTTGAAGTTCATCTAACTTCCACTTGAGCAAAAACAACCAACAGTACAGAAGATTAAATCTAACTATCTAGACAAATTATTTTCCTATGAACACACAGTACTGTGACATTTAATGTCTTTTTTTATATACACCAGAAGTAATTGTAGTATAATTCAAGATGATATTATTACTGTTTACTAATGACTGTAAAGTAACTGTTTCAGGAATTGGTATAGAAAACAAGTGAAATTTCAACAAAAAAAATACAAGTTAAAAATGAATAATGATAAACAATTGTATTTTTATTTTCTTTTAAATTTGTAATGATTTTCATTACAAATTAATTTTGCGTATTATGAACTTAATAATTTTCTAATTTTTGTCTGAATTTCTGAGATGAGTTAACATTGTTTACGCTATTTATATTCGGACTAGTGTCTTCATCTTTATTGTTTTTATCACAATGTTTTGGCTGTTGTGCCCTCCATCCTTCCTTAGGTGTATACAATCTGGGTAACCTACAGGGAATTCCAAACTGGACTTTTTATTTAAACTATGAGCAATAACTGAATAGTACTAAATAAAATAAGAACTAGACGATATCCTTAAACATGAACAATGGAATGAGAACAGTCTACACCTGTAGATTTAATAAAGGGTTCAGAATTCCCGACAGATTATCCAGATCAATATGCATCTGAAGAAGGCCAGAGAGCACAATGACCGAAACTTTATGATAAAAACAAAGATGAGGACAATAGTCTTAATATAATAATGTAAATAATTGTTTTCTTTCTGTAATGTTTTCTTTATTGCTCAGTGTTAAATAGTTGTAACCAATATTATTGGAAATAAGACTTTGTTATATAAATATATGTATTGCACATAAAATGCTACGGTTAATAAAACAGTGTTTTCCCCTCACCATTTGCACAACTGAGTTTCATGCAAAACACAATCTTCAGGTGCTGAGTATGGACTGGCTGTTATGCAAATTGAATTTTAAAAAATATGTCAGTTTATCGTAATGCTAGCGCAGTTAAGTATTATGTATATTCAGATTATAGTTTTTAAAAATTATATTTTTAAAACATATTTATTTGGCAATTAAAATAACCGGGATTAGCATATGAACGTAAAAGATTTGTATTTATTTATAATTATTATTTTTATTTAATTTTAGAGTTGTGGATCATCAATTATTTAATTAAAGGGAGCTTACTTAATCTTAATAAATTATAATATATAATAAACCATAACATACACTAAACACAAAACTGTAGTTAGTATTTGTAACTCCTGGTAGAAAGTGAATTCAAATGTGTCTTGCATGTAAATTATCCCAAAAAGAAAATGGCTGCTTTATGAATCACATATTTAAGAAACAATAGATCTTGAAGTCAGATCTGTCTCATAACTTTCCACTCAAGCTACAAAAAGTGCTTGACGAGGCAGCAGAGCAGTACAATTGTGGTAGCGGATAGAAGATGTAGAAAAAAGAAGAGAGAAAAACAAAGTGACAAGAGGATCTGCCAGCAAACCAGCTGTTATTCTTTGCCTTCGGTCGCCTCAAAGAAATGAATTGCGAGACTCCTTTTCTCGGCTGTTACACCGGGCAGTCGTGAAACAGACACCCAAATCAAACGTGCCTACTTCACCCGCCTCTTGGTCTGCCAGTCTATTCACACGTCCGACTCTGTTTCATGAAGTCCGCTGAATGACTCGCCGTCTGCTGTGCCACTGGCACCTCGCCTTTTTATGCTAGTCCGACACATGCTGAAATTTGCATGTGTACTGGTACAATCTTGTTTCGGACGAGACCAGTGTGTATAAATCGCGTCTTCGACAGCGGCCATGTTTCCCTTCGGATTTAGCATGTAAGCAAGACACATTCGCACACGTTTCGAGCTCTGAGGTAAGTCATCACAGAAGACACATGTGTTGATTTGTTTGACTTAAGCTATACTGGTTAGTGAATGAAATGTATTAGGGAACTTTATTCCAAGCATAAAGAAACTGACTACAAGCTATTTTGGTACTTAACACTCATGGTTGAAGTTGATACTAAAGTTCAATGGTTCGTCTACTGGCCTATCTGTTGTTGAGTGGGTGGAGAAGGCAATGCTCATTTGCTGACTATGCAAATTAAAAGACCAAGCAACAGTCATTCCTTTGAGGTTGTTATGGGGCAACTATGCTGTGTACCAGCAGCTTAAAGACGAAGAAAAAAACTGACTTTACCAAGATAAAATGGGCTCTTAATATGACCCTTTGGAATGTTTGTGGCATATCAACAATTTATTGGACGCCGACTACTCTCCAGTGAAACAGTTGACGTATACCTGGCCGATTTACAGAAACTTTGTGCCATTTTAGGGGCATGAATGACCAGATGCTGGAGTATGCCTTTGTAACAGGATTGCTGGACGAGGTCAGTGAGTTTTTGCAAGCAATATCCAGACTGGATGAACTATTGACCGACCAGCTATTGGCCTGAGCCATTCACAAAGAAGCAGAACCAGTGGTAGCAGTAGCAATGAGAACAAACAGCAAAGCAGTATCCCTTCCTGAGAGACATATGCCGATTCCTCTACCATTGGCAATCATAATAACCCTATATGTTACAAATGTGGGGATCCAAACCACTTTGCAAGGGAATGCTGTGGCCAGAGTGGTGTGGAGAGCACAAGTTGGGCAGGACAGAGCTCTGCGGTGCTATTGTTGTAATATACTGTGGCATGAAATTGTTCAGGAAATGGATATGGGATTTGTCACCAACCTTGTCCTCTGTAAAATAGTGTACCATTACCTGTAGTTAGCATTCAGGTAGAGGGTGTACAGTGTTCAGCATTCATTGTTCCTGCTCAGTAATTAGAGTGCATCACTGTCAATCGTTGAAAGGGTAGCACATAGACATTGTAATAATCAGTAGTGTGTTCCAAGCTTGCTCTGGAGCTGGAGTTGTTACAATTCACACAGAACAAGGTAACCATGCTGAAGTTGGCGTTCTGGTCATGCAGGAAAAACCTCTTGGTTATGATCTGTTGGTTGGGATCGATGCCATACAAGCATTAGGTGATGCCGTGATTACACCACCTGGAGATGTGCAACTCAACAGAAAGAGAGAATCGTGTCCAGCAATTTCCTTTGACTGACCTGATTTCTGTGTTACTTTTGACCACAAAGAGAAAGCCTGGACTACAAGATGGAAGTGGTCCATGAATAAAGTACCAGAGCCATTACAAAATGTAGTTCCAGAATACACAATGTCTGACAAGATCATGGCTGCATATGAAGAGGAGTTGCAAACATAATCTGATACCATACCACCAGGAATGACTAAGACTGCCCAAGGGCTTGATCCCTGTGATGGCTGTTGCACAGCCGAAGAAAGATGAGGTGAGGTGAGTCCTATCTTGGATTACCAAGAATTGGACCACCACATGTATGTATTCACTGCAGACACAGACATATGTGCTGTCAAATTATGGGAGTGGCACCAGCAGGATGTTAATGTGGCCTTGCTTGATCTACAGAAGGCATATCTCCAGATACACATCCATGAGTCACTGTGGCCATTTTGAATAGTAATGAGCAAAGGAAAAAGTTACTGCTTGATGCGTGTTGTATTCGGTCTCAATGTGGTACATCTCATTATGAAAGCCATCATCAAGACTGTGGTGATGATGAAACCCACCTCATCTTATATTGATGATATATATGTAAAAGAAAGAAAATATCTGCAGATGAGGTGAAGAAGAAACTAGAATCCTTTGGGTTGACTAGTAAGGAGCCCAAGTGCCTGAAAGATGGGACTCTAGTATTGGACCTTGAAGTCTGCTGGGAGCACAACAGTCTATGGTGGAAATGAGGAAGTGCAGTTCTGGAACTCCCTGTTGTAATTACATGCTGTAATGTCTTTTTCCATTTGTGAAGCGTTGATAGGACACATTCCTGTTTGTGGGTGGCTTCGTGCAGCAACTGGAGTAATGAAGAGTTGAGCAACTGTGGTAACAAAAGGATGGGATGATACAGTGAACAACATCTCTCTTAAGCAGAATCACCATACACCAAGATGATCCCACCTGAAGTGATTGGTGCATAACTGGAGAAGTTAACGCATAGGTTGATGCAAGATCCCTGGCGACAGGCATGATGTTGGAAAGACATGATATTCTGGAGAACACATGCTGGCTTCGTCCAACAGACAATGCTTGGCATATCAATCTGGTGGAACTCAATGCCATGCTAAAGGGTATTAACCTCACACCACAGTGGCAATCTAAGTTGGTGCACCTATACACAAACTCTGCATGTGTTTACCACTGATTAACCAACACCTTGACGGGCAAATCTTGAGTAAGTACCAAAGCCTCGAGCAAGATGTTAATACAACATAGGTTGGTGACCGTAAAACAGTTGATTGACGAATGCAGTTTGGGTGTTGTCACCTTGATTGCATCAGAGCAGAATCTAGCAGATAGCCCAACACGGTACCAAAAAGGTGGCTTAACATGATCAAACAAGGGGCCAACCCATTGCCGATCATGTACACGGTTTTAATGGACCAATTGTCATACGCAATCAAAGTGGGCATTCTTGTGTTCAGCATACAGCCTTATTTGTCTAAAGAGTGTACCCCTTGACTACGAAGGCAGTTGGCAATACAAAATTACAAGGAGTGTCGGATAGCAGCCCCAGTCCACTGGCAAAAGGAGAGAATTGAAGTGAATAGCAATTGGTGGCGATTAGGCATAGACTTCACACACTACAGTAGCATACATTTCTTGATGCTCAAAGATTGTAGTCCGACGTGTTTCACCATTTGGAATCTGCTAATACACCAGGATGCATCAAGATATTGACAGACAATGCCCCAACCTTTTGTGGCTGAGATTTTCAGGCCTTTATAGACAAATGAGGAGTGTGCAATACAGCTGTGCCTACATTCCACAGGGTAATGGTATAGCAAAGTGACGTCACTGCACCATTAAAAGAATAGCAGCGAGAACACTGTGCTCCCTTCAGGAAGCTGTGTATTGGTACAATGTGACACCCCCAAAAGATAACTCCACACCATCAAATGCACTAGCCAATGGAATTTACCAGTACAAACAGTGCGTGAAAGGGATATATATATATCACTACTGCCATCTAACAGTGTAAATAATCTGACTACAGCATTAAAAATTAATCTCGATGTATGTGTTTAAGTAGATATTTATTTTTATGCCTACATGTAACCATCAGTTCATTTCTTTTGTTTAAGAATCCTGGGTTGTTTAAGTATTTTAAGATAATCATTTTTTCAGCCAAACATAAGTTACATTTATTTCCTTTACCAGATCATATTCACAATTGCATTTCTTTTAGAAAAATTAATGCTATCTTTGTTGGAATGATTTTTCTTTAATATGCTGAGATATAGATCTATCAATATTACTAATGCAGCTATAACTGATTTTAACATTATTTTTGTTAAAAAAAATCTTTTTTAATGTTCATGAATGGTTAAAATGCTTAATTATATATATATATATATATATATATATATAATATATATATATAATATATATATATATATATATATATATATATTATTTATTTAAAAATATGATTCTAACTCGCTACATAAGAGGTCTCATGTTTCAAAACAAGAGCCGAAAACTTCAAAATAATATTTGAATTAACTTGAGTTAAAGTAGGCTCTGTTCCATCTTCAAGCGAAATTTTTTGACTTATTTCTGAAATTTACGAGTTTTAATAGTATGGTCAGAATTGAAATCAAAAATTTCCATGGTAACATCAAGGGCGGATTGTTTAGAATTGGCAGCGGTGGGGTGTTAATAATTTGTATCAGTATAGAGTTACTTTCATAGATGCCGGGTCAGGGTAAGGTGGGGGTGGCTAAATTTACGACGGAGGAAGTTTTCGCATAGTCTGGCTTGAGCGTCTACGGAGATTTATTTATTTTTATTTTATCCTTTTATTATATCTCTTTATGAAAGGGATTTGTGTATATGAAAAGGCCGTAATGTTTGTTATTTGACGACTTCATAAAGGGTTATCAATTTTTGTAGGGTATTAAAACTATGTATATGGGCAATGGATTTTAAAATTTATTTTATTGTATGCGTGTTTTTAGCTAGTTATTCAGAGCGTAAGTTCGGTTGTGTCGGCAGAAAACCGTTAATTCTTGCCTGTTGTTTAATAGGTTTTTATTGTTTAGAAGCTTAATGTGTAGTTTCTCATGGAGGCACAAAGGGCATGGGTCATCCCAAGTTTTGCAAGTTCTAGTCCTGTTAATGATTTTCCATTTTACTTTAGGTGTCCTATTTTTTTCTTTCAGGTGCCAAAAATATTTAGATAGAGAGGTCTGATGTCTAAAGTTTATGTTGTTGAAGGAGCATTTATGCTGCCTCCATCTGGTTTTAAAGGCATTTTTCGTGGACCCAATGTATATCATATTATTGTTAGGGTTCTCCGTGGATGATATAATGCATTGGTATACCACAGATTTGATGCAGCACTTATTTTCTAATGGGCAGTCTACCAGGTTTCTACAATCGCATAATTTTTCCCTATCATTATCTGATTTAAGTGTAGAGTTATTAAAACTATTCAGGTAAGGGGGTTTGTTCAGGATATTATTATTGTGTCTTCTTATTATACCTTCTAGATTTTCAGTGCAGCTGTAACTCAATTTTAGTGTGTTCTTATTGAATATATTACTAAGCCTACTTTTGGTGGGAAAGTGTTTATCGATTAGAGCTAAGAACTTCTGTCCTAGTTTAATACTAACCATTTGGTTGAACGGAGGTGTATACCAAATGATGTTTCTTTTCCTGTTGTTTTTATTTTGGTTATTGCAATTGTCCCTATATTTAATGTTAGCATTTTTATAACCACTACTTTTTAGAGCAGTGTTATAGAAGTCATTATGTTGGTGGAATATTACTTTGTTAGCGGAGTTACTGCTAATTCTATTTTCTATTGATGAGGGTATATGTCTAATTGTGGATGGAGGGTGGTTTGACTTCAGGTGTATATATAAGGGGTTAGCATTTGGTTTTCTATAAGGTTGGTACGTGTTGCTTTAATTTCAAAACAAGAGCCGAAAACTTCAAAATAATATTTGAATTAACTTGAGTTAAATTTACCAAACCAGTTTCTTTCCTATTTTCTACAATATTTTCACACACACACACACACATATATATATATATATATATATATATATATAGAGAGAGAGAGAGAGAGAGTTAGATTAAATGCAGATCAAACTGGAACCTGACAGGATGATGAAATAGGAAGCATATCAATCTAACATGTTTCACTTTTATTTAAGCTTTGTCCTGTCTTTTTGTCTGTCTTCTCTCAATCTCTGACAAAGATTTGATGTTAGATTGATATGTTTCCTATTTGTTCTTTATTTTATCCCCCCCCCCCACACACACAAACATATATGCATTCATATGTATTTATTTATTTTCAAAAGTGCTTGGGATAGGGTAATATGAAATATGAACTTTAGCAATAACATGAAATTAATTAAAAAATTTTAAAACTTTAATAAAAAAATTTGAGACGGAACTTGTCAATATTATTCAACCAAACATGTTTGAAAGAATTATTGCTAAACAGAACAAATATAGTGATTATATTATGAAATGAAATAAAATAAAATAATAATAATAATAATAATCTAATGCTTATCCATGTTTTACAAAGAAACTTAATATTAACACCAGAAGTGGATTTAGAGAGTACAAAGGATACATTTTATCCTCTTCATAGAAGAATTTGTAATTAACCACTCTTAACAATTCAAACCTGTTTTTTATGTAACGTAATTATTACATCATCCAATCAAAGTAATCTGTGAAAATCATACACGGCACTATGAATGCATATAAGAGTCACCTGAGCATGTAAAAATATAACAAAACATTTAATAAGCTAACAAATTTTTGCCAAACATTTGTTCTGGGCAAGTGTCAACAGGAATTTTTATTTATTTATTTATTTTTTTTTTTTATGTCAAGTTGGTGGCTATTAATAAATAAATTGTCAGTAAATAATGCATGTGTTACTGATAAAATGTTGTTATTATATATATGCGTGTATATAGCAAATACAGTAGCGAGCATAAAGATCAGAATGATGTTAAAAAAAAGTCTAAATGTGAAATAACTTTTTATTTTAAAGCTTCATAGAACATTTTATCAATGAAAAATAAGGATATAGAGGTAAATTATATAATTCCAAAATATAAAGCTCAATAAACTTATTTTGATAAAGTTATAAGAATAATTATATAACATTCGAAAAAAATAGATGATCAAAAACATCAGAATGATTAACAAAATCATACTATTATAATGGATACATCATATCCAAATGAAAATAGCATTCATCATTCATTAGTACTTGATGTGTAAACCATTACTTGCAATAACAGCTTGACATCTTTTACTACATGAGTGAATTAATGTCTTGCATTCATTAACAGATATTTTCTCCCATTCTCCTTTCAAATTAGTTCATAGTTCTTTGACATTTGTTGGATTCTTTTCCTTAGCTCTTTCATTTAGTAACTTCCAAACATTCTCAATAGGATTCATGTCTGGGCTTTGAGCAGGCCACGACATATCAGTAACATCCTACTCAGAAAGAAATGTCTTAACAGACTTCACTGTGTGACACAGCGTGTTATCTTGCATAAATACTGCTGGTTGATTAATTGCAGTTCTCAAATTAGGTACATGTTTCTTCAATATCTCTTTGTATATAGTTGCGTTAATTTTACCGTGTAGCCTAATAAGAGGTCCCGTATCAGCAGCTGAAATCATGCCAAACACCATCACACTTCCTCCTCCAAATTTATCACTGCTTTTAGTGCCCTGAGGCAAATATCATTCCTTAGGACTGCATCAAACGAACCATCTCCCTTCACGACCGAACATGTTAAACTCTGACTCATTGCTGAAATGGACACAATCCCACTGTTCTTTTGTCCATATGACATGTTCAGTGTCAAATTTCAATCGGCTCATTTGATTCTTTTTAGAAATGTAAGGCTTCGTAGAGACTACTTGACTGTTCAGATTTATTTCATTAAGTCTTCGGGAAATAGTTTCCCTTGATATTTTAATGCCAAGGTTAGCATTAACTCTTTTAGAGATAGCAGTTGCTGTTGCAAATTGATCCTTTTTTGATTCATTACCAATCCATCTGTCTTCCCTTGCAGTAGTTTTCCTAGGCCTGCCAGGTGGTTTCTTGGCTTCACATGACCCAGTTTTATATTCTTAAAAAATTTTCAATAATGCAAAATAATTTATTAAATTTTATGGATTTATTTAAATGTTCTGATGTTTTTGATCATCTATTTTTTTTTCAAATGTTATAATTATTCTTATAACTTTATCAAAATAAGTTTGAGGTCAGGAATTGAGGCAAGCATTATTGATAAAATATGGCTATTACATCTTCAATGTACAGTCAAGTTTGATTCCAGAATTGTATCCACTAATTTTTCAGACATCTTTAATATAACTAATATAAGTTCATCTATTTATAAAGTAAAACTATGCTAATTATACAAATACAAAATCAACTAAATAAATTATTTTGGTTACTGTGAAGAATGTGATATGCATGAATCATTAAAAATGGTAACATATTGATGACAGAAGTATTGATCAATAAAATAATTTGTGTTATGGACATTCATTTCTGAATACTCTTGTCAATCCTATTTAGACTAGTATTATATAATTTCTTTTTTTTCTTTTTGTAGTATATTTGTCAAAGAGAAAATTCATTGAAATTTTTATCATTCTTTCCAAAAGACTTCAGAATGTCAACTGTTATAATGTTATGTTGTTTTGCAAAAGACATTATTAAACTTGTTGCAATTGACTCGAGGCTACAAAAATTTCTAGCAAAAAAAAAAAAAAAAAGAAGAAAATCATGTCTTAGCAGATAATTTCCTTCCCCTGCTATACTGACATTTTAGTACTATGAATCTGTCTGTCTATCCATATATATATATATATATATATATATATATATATATATGCACACACACTGCAATATTAAGTAGTTTGAGTTCTGTGGAGTCCATTTCAAGCTAGTATCCTCTCCAATTTGCTATTGAAATAAGCCACCATAGAATTTCCATATGTGGTATGAGTTGTCCACTTGAGCTTCTTTACTAGCTTTAAATGCTAATTATATGTTAATATATTTATTTGAAGTTCACTTTCTTACATTGACATTTCTTTTGTTCTTTTTTCTGTTGTATCTGTTAACCCTTAGTTGTTCTGTCACACACCTGTGACAGCTGCTGCTACTGTTGAAATACAAACAGCATGTGGGGGGTTGTGGTTGTTGAAAGCTGTTAAAGAAAGTATACATGGGTCTGGGTTGGTGGGACAACTGTGTGCATTACAATTTTACAATTTGACATGATGGCTTTAATTTTTATTTCATGAATATAGACAAACTCCATCCAACATGATTCGTGCACCTAGACTCTTCTTGTCATTTTAGTATACGTGATATATAGAATATGTGTGTGTGTGATCTCTACAATTAATCTGCACATTTAAGTTCTCTTTATCTCCCACCACAGGCACTAATAATTTCTCTTGTTTGATATTCAGTTTTATTTTGTCAACTGCATTGGCAGTTTTTTTAATACCTTTCCTGCAACTTTCACTTTCGTTCCCTGTAACCCCCCACACACACACACACTGCATACTAGTGGCATTACCACCTTGCTTAAGGTGAAATGATTAAAAAAAAAAAAAAAAAAAAAAATTTCTACTACTTGATTTACATGTATAGCTGGCCACTTGTATTCAAGGATACTCATCCACTAGGGCAACTAGCTAATTTCTATTGCAGACCCTTGTCAGGCACATTTGTGTTTATTCAACACCCACAGAGCTCATCTATGGTTTATACTGGAACAATTCTGAACAGACCTTAGTTACAGTGATTTACATATACACACACACACACACACATCTATATATATATATATATATATATATATATATATACACACACACATACATATATAGGTTTTCATAGCCAGAGTGTTAGTAGGGACAAACTCCTACTGTCTATGAAATGCTTCCATGGCATGCATCTTAAATAACCTCTGACTACTAAGTCCAGCTCCAGCCTGGAGAATGGGTGAAGGCAGAAACCTGGCACCTTATAACCAGATACTTTGAGTAGATAGAGCTTGAGAACCCAGGAAGGCTGTCCATCTAGGGAAAGGAAAACCCTAATTTTAAACCTCTACTGCCTTGCAGTCATATCCAAACACAGAAAAGACTATGGAAGTAAATCCAGACAACTCCTGGAGTGGAGCCCCAATGGTGATTAGCTGTCAACATAATTCTCTGTATTTCTTTGCCTCTTGTTGGTATGTCTGAGAGAGGAGCCATGTAATCAGGGCAGCACATAAACTTATATTCCATCACCCAGGCATGCACCCTGGAGAAGTCACTCAACTTTTACCACCAAAGGACTGAATTTTGACCAAAACAGGGTACTACCTTTATAAACAGATGTCTATTAATATATATATATATCTGCAAGCTTCATTAAATATGACCGACAAGGCGCTTTGATTAAGTTTCATATATAATTTATCATACGATCTTATAATTTCAGTTAGGTCTCATGTAAATACTCGTGGAGACCTACTGGACCCTATTCATAACATACTTGTTGACAAGAAAAATATAATAGTATTGTTTCCATGTAAAAAAAAACAAAAAAAAAACAAAAAAAAAAACACTCAGTAATATCAACTATGAACATGGACACAATATGTTTACTGTGTTTTGAAAATAAAACATTTTATAATACTAAATACATACATACAACAATCCATTTCCAGTTAACAGTAAATATATTCCATCCTTGAAAATGGCTAAATGTATAGCTGAAAGCATTCAGAAAAATA
Organism: Acanthosepion lycidas; assembly: GCA_963932145.1. Classification (NCBI taxonomy): domain Eukaryota; kingdom Metazoa; phylum Mollusca; class Cephalopoda; order Sepiida; family Sepiidae; genus Acanthosepion; species Acanthosepion lycidas. Next base: position 9,340,136 of record OZ010599.1, read on the forward strand.
AAAAATTTTTACAGTTTTTGTATAACTTATCTACTGAAAAGAAAAAAATTATAAGATCATATGAGAAATTATATAAAAAACTCTTTGTCTGTCATAATTAATGAAGCTTGCATGAAAGAAGGATTGCTGCCTAAATAGACAAAATATATACACACACACACACACACACACACACACACACACATATATATATATATATATATATATACAGCATCAATCAGCCAAGTGACAAATTTTATTTTTATTAATCAAATATATAAAGAATAAAACATAGGTAACTCAAGTTTCACTCTCAGAATGAAAGATCATCATGTTTGTTGTTGCCAACTTTATCATAGTTGCAGTTTACCAACTATGATTGTGTTTTGTTATGCACCCACATTTTTTAGGTTATATATTAAAATATACAGAGAAAATGTTCATTGAATAAAAGGTTATACAGCTTCAAAACACCTGTCATATTCACATATTCTTGAGAAAATGTTCAAGAATAACAATTTGGGATAAAGGATTTCTACATTTTTATTTTAATTCAAACTTGGGTTTTTAGATGCATATCTTTGCAGTATATTGTGCCATTTTACTTTCAGTCAATAGAATTAAAATGACAATGTCAGGTTATATAAAGTATGGATTTGAATGTCTCCGCATGTTAACAAATGTAAGCATTTCAAGTATGAATATTTTTTATTCCATTAAATATGCCTTTTTCTTATCCACATTTAGATATTAATTTTTTTTTTTTTTTTTTTTTTGTGGAGTGAGGTTAGGTTTATGCTTTAAAAATTTTTATCTTTTTATTGGCTTCTGAGATTTTCAATATAAATTTATCCACATTACATAGCAGATTTTTCTATATTTTCACTGGGATTTGTCCTTACTTACACTCACACACCTTGTGTGTGTTTAATATATGCTTAACTTATTCAGGTAAAGACAAGCAAGGCACACAAAGAGGATCGAACTTACTAACAGTGGCTTGTAAACCTAAATTGCTAACCACTCTTTTCTTATAGGGTGCTCTCTCTTTTCTGTCATTCACACAAGAATTTTCATCAATTGTATAGTTATATTTTTGTATGTCTGCAATGAATGTGTTGAAACATAATGGTTACTTTGCTTATTGGGGCATAAGGCAAGTGTAGGGCACTCAGTAAGGATCAAAATCACTTAGCTATGAAGTTAGTTTGCTAAATATTACTACATGGTGTGGCAACCTTACAGCTTGGTGAGGCTCTTGTAAAGTTGGTTAATATTCTTTTGATTTACTTTTAATATAAAAACTACCAACATTTTCATTTACTTCTAAATATTTTTCTCTAAAAACCTGAAGTCTTGAACATCCATGTCCTGAAGAGACATTGCACATGAAAAAAGAAATCAATCAACCACAAAATCTGCCAGGTACATACAAAGTATGTGTGACATACTTTTCTGCACAAGTTGTCTTCTTCATGTTGGGAAAGCTAACAGATGCCTAAAGATGCTTTTGAAACTGTAAGCTTTTTACTTGTAAACAAAGACCTAATTAAATTATCAATGAAAGTGGGGTTAGAAAATCGATTTTTAATAATTTTCTGTTTTTTTATGACTTGGTTTTGTTTTTTCATTTCTCATTCTGACAAGAATGTACTTTTATTAAATTAATCTATTGTTGCTGTGAACCACTAAAAAAAAATATACTAATAATACAAACTTTACAAATTCAATGTTTAAATGTTATATTGCAATTTGTCATTTTATATTTTTCAACTTTACCGTTCTGTGATCTATACATAAAAAAAAAAAAAAGAATTCACAAACATATTCACAGGTAGTCAATATTCAATTAACAATTTTTTTTTTCTTTTAAACATTAAACAAACAAATGTTTTGTTCATATTGATTAAATATCAACAATCTTCCCATCTTGTTTATTCATCAGTTATTATCTGAAATTTCTTTTTTTTTTCTAGAATTACAATTATTCATTTTGTTTTCAAAATTAGCAAAGTTGTTGCAAAAATATCTCTATCTCTCAACAGTTAACATATTTCACTAATATTTCATCATTTTTGTATTTTAATTATTCAACAGCAAAAGACTGAACTTCTCCATAGAGAGATTTCAAGTTTTTATTTTGAAGTTGTTTTTCATCATAAATTTGTCAAAAATAATATTAACCCCCACATTTGTGGGTAATGCATTTTTACATGAAAGCAAATTGTTGAGTATCATTTGTATTGTATGTAAATTAACATGTTATTTTAATGACTTATTTTCTTTTTAATGTCAATAGTATCTTATTGTTAGTTAGTATAATAATTTATCTGTAAGTTGGTCTCTGCTGCCTAAAATTTTCACTACATTAGACAATTTGTATATATAAAAAATGCAGTGAAAAATATATATAAAATATGAAATGTATATAAAAAGGCAGTGAAAGAAGTTTGTAATAATGAAAGAAAATTGTCAAATTTTTGTTTTATTGTAATTTGATAAGTTGCACTAACAAATTTAAGAAAAGTTTTTAATGATTTTTATATATATATATATATAAAATCACCATATTTATATTTTATTTTAACATTTCCTATACGATCGGTTTCTTCATGGATATATACAGAGTATGGTAGAAAACACTTACCACATAATGGTAAAACATTAGTGGCAATGTTGTCTTCATCTAGCTTATGTGGGAGGTATTTCTGCCACACCCTCTATTTTTCAACTTTATTAACTGTTAAAATTGTTCAAATTAAGCACAGCATTCTTAAGTAGCAAGGCTGCCAGAGTAACATTTTTTTTAGATTGAACATAATCTTCTGGTTATGTAGACCTTAGTGTCCACTCTTACATTTACAGGAACTCTCAGATATTGAGCACTTTTACCCATAAATATAGCATATCTTAAAACTATTTTATCATATATGAGAGAGAAAGAGCTTAGATAATGCATGTTTAGATTAGCAAGAGGTCAAAAAGGTAATAAAAAAACAAAATTTAAACAGCCAAGTAACTTTTCTATATTTCATTCATTTATTGTAGGATTTAGTGCATTTGTTTTCTGACCAGATTTTTAAAAATCTGCTTTTTGCAATATAACAAGTTTAACATTGACCTTTACAAAGAGTTACTCTGATCTCTGATGTGCAAATCTCCATTTACATCTGTTTAAATCGGATACAAAATTGACTTTTTTTAAAGCCACAAGAATTTTGTTTTCTTTGTCACATGAAATATTAAGATTTTTATTTTATTTGTATCTGCTTGCTTGTTTTTTGTTTTTTTTTAGTTTTTTTTTTTAGTTTTATTTTTGGTTTTCCTTCTTTCAATGTTTATTTGAATTTACCTAGCTGTTGGTTTTTTTGTTTGTTTTTTGTTTTGTTTTGTTTTGTTTTTTTTTTTTTTTACATCAGTTGTAGTCAGATAAGCCATTGTCAAAGTATCTTTGCTACCTGTAGCTTCTCATCCTTCTCCAACAGCTATTTGCCTAATGGAACTGTAAATTGTTGGCATCATTCTTACCTCTGTGCACATTTGAGACAACCATCCTGCTTTCTTTTGCAAATCTAACTTCCATACTTAATAGTAATGTCATAAGTTGTTAAAAAGATAAGTGATAGCATGTCTGTGCAATCAGTGGTTGCATCTTCTTATAATGATTATGCATTTTGTTTGATTGAATATGCTGGTTGTTACTTTTTTTCATTATATTATTCTCTTTGTATGTCTGTCTATTCCATCTGATGTTATTCAGAATATGTGAACACAAATCTATCCTTTATTTGGGTGTAAATTCTCTGATAAAGACTAGCATTTACTGTCAGTTTTTATGCAATATTTTTGTTGCTGCAATTCTTTTTTTCCTTTTTTCTTTTCTTTTTTCTTTTCTTTTTTTTTCTCTTTTTTTTTCTCTATTCTTTTTTTGGCTTTTTTTTTTCACTTTTTTTTTCGCTTTTCTTTTTTTTTCGCTTTTCTTTTTTTTTTTCGCTTTTCTTTTTTTTTTTCGCTTTTCTTTTTTTTTTCGCTTTTCTTTTTTTTTTTTCGCTTTTCTTTTTTTTTTTTCGCTTTTCTTTTTTTTTTTTTCGCTTTTCTTTTTTTTTTTTTCGCTTTTCTTTTTTTTTTTCCGCTTTTCTTTTTTTTCTCTAACAAGTAGAATGGATTATTATTTTTTGTTTCCACTTCTTGTCCTCCATATTTGTTTGTACTATTTATATAATTATTGTAACTAAATGATATCAAACAGACTTTTACATTTAATCTTACATTATAAATTAAATAGCTGAGGTGAAAAAATATGTTAGGGTCCAGAAAGATTTTACTCAAAACTTATACAATTAGGTGAATTTTTTTTCACTAATAAATTTCAGTGATTTAATATTGTGATAAGATTTAAAGAATAAACTGATAAAACAAAATCCTTATACCATCATATGGGTTCCTGGCTTCAATTTTCTAGAATTTTTTCCTCTCTTATGCCGGTCTGAAATTTCTAAACCTGGTAATTTGGATAATATCTGCATATATACTTTATAAACTTTTATTAGGAGCCTGTCTTAGATTTGAAAAAAAGAAAGTCCATGGAATTTACTCATTTTGATGACACTAAAACCAACTGTTTGAATCCTTAAAAGTTTCTGAATTCTAAATTAAAACTAGAGCTTTAGTGCATTTAATCTGTGAAATTTGACATTGTTTACATAGTATTCACTATGAGCAAAGTTTTCTTCAATATAAAAAAAATTGAAACGTATGTATACACACTTCAAGAAAGGAAAAACTTGTCTAAAGTGTCTAGTTTTATGAAATTGTGATAACACTGTTTACTGTAGTATATTTTCTTGACAGATGGTGTTAACTTCATGGCTGCTATTCAACAAGGTAATGTGTATTAATTTTGTGATATCTGAATATATTCAGTATTACAATATCTAGAAGTTTTTCCTTTCCTGAAGTGTGTATACATTTTTCTGACACACACATACACACACATATATATAATGGTGTAAAATAAGATATAAACTGTAAAAAAAATTGAGAAAATTCTTGTAATAACATTGTCTGTTTTAAGATATCAAACTGAACTTGGTAGGTGATATTCAGACTTTAATTTTTTCAAACACTTTTTCCTCCTCTCAAAATGTTTTGTATATTTGTTAATATAAAAGCTTTTAAAATACTAACATTTTATTTTTACTTTTCTTTCCTTATTCCAGATTTCTTATTCAAGTTTCTTGTTATTGGAAGTGCAGGCACTGGAAAATCTTGTATCTTACACCAGTTTATTGAGAATAAATGTAAGTATTTCAAATTTCCTATCATAAAAGCTAATGTATTACTTTATATTTATCTATGATGTATTTGGAGATAGACTTTTGAAACCTTTACCGACAGCATTTGAATAGAAGAGACGTTTTTCTGTCCAGCAGCAAGACCTCTGATCAGGAGGTTTTGAGGAGCATGGAACCAACTCTTAATTGCTGGTGTTCCCAGATCCACCTTGACCCAGGGTGGTAGCACCTGTTATGGGCAAATAGTTAACTATTACCAGCAATACTTTTTTGAAAAAATTATTACCAGCAATACAATTTTGAAGGAAATATATTACCAAAAACAGGTTTGTGACAAAACAAAATATTACCAGCAATAAAATTTTTTTGTCAGCATTAAATAACCCATTGAGGTTGATATGCCATAAAACAAAATAAACCAAAGAATACATACTCTATTCATACGAATCTATCCTAAAAATGTTGTCGGCATTAAATAACCCATTGAGGTTGATATGCTGTTAAACAAAATAAATCAAATCAAGAGACGTTTTTATTAAAAAAAATTTATAAGTTTTCTTCATTTTTGTTTCGGTCTGAAAGAGAGGAGTAATTAAGAAAATCTAAAATCATAAAAAATTAATTCATGCCAACAATTGTCTTAATTGCATTCCTGATAACTAGGTATTGATAAACTTAAATTTTTAAACATTTACACATTTTAATTAAGTTTTAAATTTTTTTTTTTTTTTTTTTTTTTAGGTTTTACAATTTTTAATTTGTCAATTCATATAAAACTTCTATCATAATTATTTACGAATGCTAATTATCACTAATCTTAATTATTGAAGTATAACTGCTAGAGAGTCTGTGGACAGGGATGAGGGGGTAATGATTATCAGTGTAGAAACTGGAATCTTTAAGTAGGGGTCGTTCCAATCTAATCTGTTGCATTAACTTTTGCACAAATGTCCCTGGGGAAAGATGTGAATCTGTCTCTTCTCCCACCAGCTATGGGCTAAACGTCAGAGTAGACTGTACTCTCTAATGTTGGTTGGCAACCAGATTATGAGAAGGAAAACTGCTTCAAAATAGTAAAGAAAGCAACAAAAGAACACTCTTTCCAAAGCAGTCATGACAGATAATAAAGAAAAGGAATTTCTGGAGTGTCATGTGATATATATTCTGGATGGACAGGGCATTTAAAAATCAAAAATAAATATCAGCACTAGTATGCAGGGATGGCTGATGATGTGTGCAGACAGGTTAAGGGCAATAACTCTGTAATTAGCAGTTAAAATCTTTTTTTAATTAAAAATGATTCAAGAAACTAGTCAGACTAGAAATTGTATTCAAGCTATGGCATTTAAACAGTGTTGCACTACAAAGATTTGCATGGCATTATGCCACTTTTGCTATGATATAACATTCAGGGATCAATACAACAAAATAGTAAAATTGTCCAAAAATGTCATTCTTTTAGTGGCTAACTTTTGGCAATGACTGCAATAGTAACTTATTTTGGGAAACACTAAAAGTAAAATCAATATTACCATTTTACAGTATTCCTCAAAAGACTAAATTCAAAGTAAAAGTTCTCTTGATTTGCATAGAATTTTTTTGAGGTTTTTTAATGTTTTGAAAGAAAATTATGTTGACTTTCTTTTTTTTCTTTTTTTTCTCCCCCCCCTTTTTCATTTTCAAACAGAAAAATACTTAATTGTCCAAACTATTTGCTTTTGTCGTGTTTGCTATATCACTTCATTCTATCTGCATGCACAATGTCTCCCTTCCATCACAACATTTTGCCTTGTAGCAAAAACTGATCTGGGTCTGCTGTAATGAGCAAATATTTGCTATTTTCTAGAATCTTGTTTTAGGTAACATTAATTTTTATTTTATTAATACAATCTTGAGCCAATGTGTTAGGTACAAACTGTCAAGTACATTAAAATTATCTAATTTGAAACTGTGATTCTAGATCTAATTTAAAGCTTAGAAATAAAGGAAAACTCAAAGGATATGTTAATCTAAATTGTTTCTTTATTGGATATATAATAAATTTTCATATGAACAATTTAAAATGTCAGGTGCTTTCTTTTCCCACTACTAGTACTAGCTCTGTGATGATATTAATACATCATCACTGGACATTGTTTTTATGATAGAGGTACCAGTCTGGGCAGAAAGTATCAAGATGATCTATAAAGACCAAAGCAAGCCACCTAAAGGAATGTGGCTGTGGTCAGGCCTGGAGATGGATGGGATATACTAGGCTCTTCCTACCAAAGAGACACTGGATGTATTGGACAAAACAAAATCAATATCAGTAGACAACAGTTGGAAACCTTGAAATAGTTTAAGTAACTTGACACTGTCATCATTGAAGAAGGTTCAAAACCAAAGTACTAAAAAGACTGAAGAAAGCTAAATCTCTTCAGCATACTAGTTCTATTTGCTGGTATATATAGAAATCTGGGATTTGTGTAGCAGAAGTATCCAAACTGTAGAAATGAAATGCCTTCAGAAGACTCTTTGGCATCTCCTACAAAGATGACCTAATGATTGAAGTCTGGAAAAACTATCAGGCCATCTGTACATTAGCTTTTATGAAAACCTTCTGACCACAGTCAAAGAAACTTGAGATGCTATGGTCACTTGACCATCTCTGACTGGCTCTCAAATACCATCCTTCGAGGAACAGTGCAAGAAACAAGGAGATGGAGAGTGAAACAAGTGGGTAGAGTAGTTGTGCCAAATATTGAACCATGTCTCATGACTGTTAAAAAGCGAGCAAGTTGGAGATGCATTCAGTAATAGCATGATCTTCATACCTCCAATTATGTCAGGTTATGGACCAAAGATTTTAGTAAATGAATGTTTTAGGCTGTTTATAATAACAAAAAAAATGAGTTAAACTGATTTAAAAAATGAATAGTACATTAAATATAAAACTTATTTTGCACTAGCTCCTTTATTGCTTCAACTAACCAAAATTATTTTTGGTAGGGAGGAATATAAAGTATTGATGAATATTTACCCACTCAGTTTTCATGATCTTCCAAAGTTGATCAATCATCTCTGGACATTGGTTTTTCACATTACTTTTTTAGTACATTACAACAGGTTTTAATAATATTCAGGTCAGGATACTGGCTTGGCCATTGTTCAAAGTGTATCCTGTCCTTTTCTTTCAAATAACTGATGGTTGACTTTCAAGTATGGCAGTTTACTTGTACTATACTGTTAAAATATACAAATTTTTTATATATTTGGAATATACCTTCATTGATTATATGTGGATATTGTTTAAAGTTAATATTTAAAAGTTAAATTGTAAATAACTCCTGATTATGCTTTGATACACGTATGTTTGTCTGTATTCTATTGAATAATCATTAAACGGACATTTACACAGTGAACCAACAATATCAATTTTTAATTGTCTATACTATTAAGCAAGGCCAACATAAACATTTTCTTTAAAAAATACAAAAATAAAACATGTCACCTGGGGCTGTAGAATATGCTGACTGCACGTCTGCAGAGGGGTAAGACCCCACTAATGGGCGTCCTGGGTTGGGTGATAAACTACATCTGCGTCCTGAGTAAGACGATAAACTACATCTGACAGCAAGGCCACCATCAGAAAGTTTTGAGGAGCATGGAACCACTTAATTGCTGGTATTCCCAGCTCCACCCTGACTGTGGTGGTAGCACTTTCCAGGGTTCCAGCTATAGGCAAATAGTTAAACCCTGCCCACTCCTAAAAAAAAGGTGATCAAAATACTATGAAAATATAAAAATAGGTTTTAACACCAGCAAAACTTTATTGGAAAATTTTTTTTACCAGCAATACATTTTGGGAAAAAATATTAGCAGCAATAAAAATATTGTCAGCATTAAATAACCCATCGAGGTTGAAATACTGTAAAACAAAACAAGCCAAACCAAAAATAAAAACACTTACAGAAGCTGAACAGGGTTTTTAGGAAACATCAACATTTAATTGTCAAGTCTCCAGGAATATTATGAATTAATATTAATAGTGAGGAAGCATGGTGGAGAAATGGATAGTGGATCAGACTGAGAAATTGGAGAGCTGAGTTCAAGTTCCAGTCAAGACTGTTGCATTCATTTATATGCAAATCCTCTTCCACCTCCCAGCTATGGGTAAATGGGTCCTATAGCCTTGAGTGGCAACTGGTCTAGGAGAAGGGCAACTCTGAATTCAACACTATTGGTTAAAAAGTAGGGTAGACTGGGTTTTTCAGCCTTGGGTGACAATCAGTCTATCAAGACGACACTGAAAACTGCATGTAACCCTGGCAAGCTAATGAAAGGATCATGGAGTTTACAATGAATCTGTGATCTCAATTTGTTGGCCATGATTGATTGATAAGTTAATAACATTCATGTGACCTCATATTTGATATTACTTTACGGCTTAGCTGACAATCAGCCTTATTCTCTTCGATTATTGACATTCATTCAACTTAGTTAAGTATGACACACAGATGTAATTATCTAATCCACCAATGAAGCCATTTTTGAGTTATAAGATCTAAAATAGTATTGCATATTTTGATTTTCCTTTAGCCAAAAAGTTATATACAAAATTTAACTAGAAAAGATGGCTATTTATCCACATGTCCACTTGAGTGGAATATGGTACATGGCCAATTTTAAAGTGAGAGTGAGATGTGTATATGATACAAGGGATAAAAATTGCTCATGCTCTGAGTTTCAGGTACTAGAGATTAACCCTAGCTTTCTCTCTTTGAAGAGATTAACCCTAGCTTTCTCTCTTTGAAGAGATTAACCCTAGCTTTCTCTCTTTGAAGAGATTAACCCTAGCTTTCTCTCTTTGAAGAAATTAACCCTAGTTTTCTCTCTTTGAAGAAATTAACCCTCTCTTTCTCTCTTTGAAGAGATTAACCCTAGCTTTCTCTCTTTGAAGAGATTAACCCTAGCTTTCTCTCTTTGAAGAAATTAACCCTAGCTTTCTCTCTTTGAAGAAATTAACCCTAGCTTTCTCTCTTTGAAGAAATTAACCCTAGCTTTCTCTCTTTGAAGAGATTAACCCTAGCTCGCGCTCTCTTTCCTTTGGAAGAGATTAACCCTAGCTTGCGCTCTCTTTCCTTTGGAAGAGATTAACCCTAGCTCGCTCTCTCTTTCCTTTGGAAGAGATTAACCCTAGCTCGCTCTCTCTTTCTTTTGGAAGAGATTAACCCTAGCTCGCTCTCTCTCTTTCCTTTGGAAGAGATTAACCCTAGCTCGCTCTCTCTCTCTCTTTCCTTTGGAAGAGATTAACCCCAGCTCGCTCTCTCTCTCTCTTTCCTTTGGAAGAGATTAACCCTAGCTCGCTCTCTCTCTCTCTCTTTCCTTTGGAAGAGATTAACCCTAGCTTGCTCTCTCTCTCTCTTTCCTTTGGAAGAGATTAACCCTAGCTCGCTCTCTCTCTCTCTTTCCTTTGGAAGAGATTAACCCTAGCTCGCTCTCTCTCTCTCTTTCCTTTGGAAGAGATTAACCCTAGCTCGCTCTCTCTCTCTCTTTCCTTTGGAAGAGATTAACCCTAGCTCGCTCTCTCTCTCTCTCTTTCCTTTGGAAGAGATTAACCCTAGCTCGCTCTCTCTCTCTCTTTCCTTTGGAAGAGATTAACCCTAGCTCGCTCTCTCTCTCTTTCCTTTGGAAGAGATTAACCCTAGCTCGCTCTCTCTCTCTCTCTTTCCTTTGGAAGAGATTAACCCTAGCTCGCTCTCTCTCTCTCTCTCTTTCCTTTGGAAGAGATTAACCCTAGCTCGCTCTCTCTCTCTCTCTTTCCTTTGGAAGAGATTAACCCTAGCTCGCTCTCTCTCTCTCTCTCTTTCCTTTGGAAGAGATTAACCCTAGCTCGCTCTCTCTCTCTCTCTTTCCTTTGGAAGAGATTAACCCTAGCTCGCTCTCTCTCTCTCTCTCTTTCCTTTGGAAGAGATTAACCCTAGCTCGCTCTCTCTCTCTCTCTCTTTCCTTTGGAAGAGATTAACCCTAGCTCGCTCTCTCTCTCTCTCTCTTTCCTTTGGAAGAGATTATCCCTAGCTCGCTCTCTCTCTCTCTCTCTTTCCTTTGGAAGAGATTAACCCTAGCTCGCTCTCTCTCTCTCTCTCTTTCCTTTGGAAGAGATTAACCCTAGCTCGCTCTCTCTCTCTCTTTCCTTTGGAAGAGATTAACCCTAGCTCGCTCTCTCTCTCTCTCTTTCCTTTGGAAGAGATTAACCCTAGCTCGCTCTCTCTCTCTCTCTCTTTCCTTTGGAAGAGATTAACCCTAGCTCGCTCTCTCTCTCTCTCTTTCCTTTGGAAGAGATTAACCCTAGCTCGCTCTCTCTCTCTCTCTCTCTTTCCTTTGGAAGAGATTAACCCTAGCTCGCTCTCTCTCTCTCTCTTTCCTTTGGAAGAGATTAACCCTAGCTCGCTCTCTCTCTCTCTCTCTTTCCTTTGGAAGAGATTAACCCTAGCTCGCTCTCTCTCTCTCTCTTTCCTTTGGAAGAGATTAACCCTAGCTCGCTCTCTCTCTCTCTCTCTTTCCTTTGGAAGAGATTAACCCTAGCTCGCTCTCTCTCTCTCTCTCTTTCCTTTGGAAGAGATTAACCCTAGCTCGCTCTCTCTCTCTCTCTCTTTCCTTTGGAAGAGATTAACCCTAGCTCGCTCTCTCTCTCTTTCCTTTGGAAGAGATTAACCCTAGCTCGCTCTCTCTCTCTCTCTTTCCTTTGGAAGAGATTAACCCTAGCTCGCTCTCTCTCTCTCTCTCTTTCCTTTGGAAGAGATTAACCCTAGCTCGCTCTCTCTCTCTCTCTTTCCTTTGGAAGAGATTAACCCTAGCTCGCTCTCTCTCTCTCTCTCTTTCCTTTGGAAGAGATTAACCCTAGCTCGCTCTCTCTCTCTCTCTTTCCTTTGGAAGAGATTAACCCTAGCTCGCTCTCTCTCTCTCTCTCTTTCCTTTGGAAGAGATTAACCCTAGCTCGCTCTCTCTCTCTCTCTCTTTCCTTTGGAAGAGATTAACCCTAGCTCGCTCTCTCTCTCTCTCTCTTTCCTTTGGAAGAGATTAACCCTAGCTCGCTCTCTCTCTCTCTCTCTTTCCTTTGGAAGAGATTAACCCTAGCTCGCTCTCTCTCTCTCTCTCTTTCCTTTGGAAGAGATTAACCCTAGCTCGCTCTCTCTCTCTCTCTCTTTCCTTTGGAAGAGATTAACCCTAGCTCGCTCTCTCTCTCTCTCTCTTTCCTTTGGAAGAGATTAACCCTAGCTCGCTCTCTCTCTCTCTCTTTCCTTTGGAAGAATTAACCCTAGCTCGCTCTCTCTCTCTCTCTTTCCTTTGGAAGAGATTAACCCTAGCTCGCTCTCTCTCTCTCTCTTTCCTTTGGAAGAGATTAACCCTAGCTCGCTCTCTCTCTCTCTCTCTCTTTCCTTTGGAAGAGATTAACCCTAGCTCGCTCTCTCTCTCTCTCTCTCTTTCCTTTGGAAGAGATTAACCCTAGCTCGCTCTCTCTCTCTCTCTCTCTTTCCTTTGGAAGAGATTAACCCTAGCTCGCTCTCTCTCTCTCTCTCTCTTTCCTTTGGAAGAGATTAACCCTAGCTCGCTCTCTCTCTCTCTCTCTCTTTCCTTTGGAAGAGATTAACCCTAGCTCGCTCTCTCTCTCTCTCTTTCCTTTGGAAGAGATTAACCCTAGCTCGCTCTCTCTCTCTCTCTCTCTTTCCTTTGGAAGAGATTAACCCTAGCTCGCTCTCTCTCTCTCTCTTTCCTTTGGAAGAGATTAACCCTAGCTCGCTCTCTCTCTCTCTCTCTTTCCTTTGGAAGAGATTAACCCTAGCTCGCTCTCTCTCTCTCTCTCTTTCCTTTGGAAGAGATTAACCCTAGCTCGCTCTCTCTCTCTCTCTCTTTCCTTTGGAAGAGATTAACCCTAGCTCGCTCTCTCTCTCTCTCTTTCCTTTGGAAGAGATTAACCCTAGCTCGCTCTCTCTCTCTCTCTCTTTCCTTTGGAAGAGATTAACCCTAGCTCGCTCTCTCTCTCTCTCTTTCCTTTGGAAGAGATTAACCCTAGCTCGCTCTCTCTCTCTCTCTCTTTCCTTTGGAAGAGATTAACCCTAGCTCGCTCTCTCTCTCTCTCTTTCCTTTGGAAGAGATTAACCCTAGCTCGCTCTCTCTCTCTCTCTCTTTCCTTTGGAAGAGATTAACCCTAGCTCGCTCTCTCTCTCTCTCTCTCTCTTTCCTTTGGAAGAGATTAACCCTAGCTCGCTCTCTCTCTCTCTCTCTTTCCTTTGGAAGAGATTAACCCTAGCTCGCTCTCTCTCTCTCTCTCTTTCCTTTGGAAGAGATTAACCCTAGCTCGCTCTCTCTCTCTCTCTCTTTCCTTTGGAAGAGATTAACCCTAGCTCGCTCTCTCTCTCTCTCTTTCCTTTGGAAGAGATTAACCCTAGCTCGCTCTCTCTCTCTCTCTCTTTCCTTTGGAAGAGATTAACCCTAGCTCGCTCTCTCTCTCTCTCTTTCCTTTGGAAGAGATTAACCCTAGCTCGCTCTCTTTCTCTCTCTCTTTCCTTTGGAAGAGATTAACCCTAGCTCGCTCTCTCTCTCTCTCTTTCCTTTGGAAGAGATTAACCCTAGCTCGCTCTCTCTTTCCCTTGGAAGAAATTAGTGATGTTAGACACTCCTGTCATCAAATGTGATATACAAGAACTGAACAGCCAGTCTACCCATATGATTTGATCATAGTGATAAAGGCTTCTGTAGAACTAGTCACATTTCATGTGAGAACTGATAGCAGAGAAATAGTGTATTGATAATTCAGGGAATTCTGAACTGAACTCTTTATTTAATGTATGCGTGTAGATCTAGGGATATCATCTAGTTTTTATTTATAGTACTGCTTGCCATTTCTGCTGAATCCAATTACACCCTTCTTCACCCAGGGATTGAACTGACAACCACTGTCACCAAATTCATGAACCAAGACTATAATTCCGCAGGACAATTTGCTGTAGTGAACTGGGAGCCTTAAACCTAACCTGCTTGTCATGTTTCCATTGCTCCTGCTGAGGAAGGCCAGAGGGCACAATGGTTGAAATATGATAACAACAACAAAAATGAAGACAATAGTCTGAATATAAATAGCGAGAATAAAACTCTGTTCAAATGTCACAAACCTTAAATTTGTCAAAATATAATCATTAATTGCAAAGGTAAAAATGTATGTTATAAATCTAATTTTTGTATTCATGGTTGAAAGAATCTTGGGATTCTGATAGTACTGAATTGACCTTTTATACTTTTAAAGATCCTCTCACAAAGGGTTAAAGTGATCTAATTAACATTTCAAGGTGTTAAATCCATTGAATAGATTCTCAAACTCTAATGTGTTTTCTTTGGATATTTCTTTTTTCTTTTTTTTTCCTTACCGAGTGTAGAATTGCATTACCATTTTGCAATATGACACTTCCTTTTAAGCAAATAAAGATAACTTTGACATAAGTTTTCACTTTTTTTTTTTTTTTTCATGTAAAATATGTTAGAATCGTCTTAACTGGTATCATAAAAAAAACCTACAATATTCCACAGAATGCTTTCAAAGATCTTACAGATGCAGTGTTAAAATAATGACTAGACTTGTAGAGTGAGTAGCAAATGTTAATTGGGCAGAATGCAAGCAACCATAGAAGTTATCAAAATAGCTTAAATGAGAGATTTTTCTCTCTCTCTTTCTCAATGGAATATTCCATTCACAAACAAGTGAAGTAAGCTTTGATTTTTGTTAAGTACAGACAATATTTAACAGGTCGAGTTTGGGTTTAATGTTGACATTATATTCATTCAGAATCTCCTTCAACCAGGAATAGAAGAATTAGTTTAATGGCAGATTCTGTCATTGTTAATAATGGTTATGTTCTTAACAAATTTAATGTTTGTTTTTATTCACTCTCTAAAAATGACATTACTTTCCAATAATTACTCATACTGTTATTTTTAGTAGTAAGCAAAGTTAAACTTTTTTCTTTTTTTTAAGTCATCAATTGTGATGAGAATGGGTTCTGATTGAAAATAGACATTAAACGTTGATTTTTGTATTTCTCTCAATTAAACAATTAGTTAATTCTCTTAAGAAAAAATGTGTTAAAATTGCATAATTCAGGAATTATGGCAACAGTAGTAATATATGAATCACATTTACTCATAATTGCATTTCTTCTGATTTGTATGTTGGACTTTGTCTACAAAAGATATATATTTAGCTATTTGACTGATCTTGCGTTTTGAAGCCTCTTTTTAGTGTCATATACTATTTGCTTGGTGCATCTTGGCATGTAAGGGTTCTGGGTGGTGTGATTAGCCCCCACAACCAATCTCTGAGGTAGGGTTGGGTTACTGTCAGTTTTCCTTCCCTTAGATAATCACGTGCTCTCATGTTAATGAGTTCCATCTATCAGGATTCAGGAATTTAGTTTTCTTTCTACCAGATTGGTTGCCAACAAAGGCTGAAGAGCCAAGTCTACCCTACCATTTAACCCATTACTCTGGGAAGAGATGGATTCATACTTTTCCCAAAAATTATTATCGGAGATACAATTTTGAAGGAAAACATTATTACCAGCAATACATTTTTAAAGGAAAATTATTACAAACAAAATATTGCCAGCAATACATTTTTGGAAAAAATATTACCAGCAATATATTTCTTTGGAAAAAAATGTTATCAGCTATATATTTTTTGAAAAATATTACTAGAAATAGACTTTTTGAAGGAAAATCATTACCAGCTATACATTAGGGGGGGGGGATATTAGCAGCAATAAAAAAATTTGTCGGCATTAAATAACCCATTGAGGTTGATATGTAAAATCAAACCAATCCTGCCTTTCCCAAGGGTATTTGTACAAAAGTGAATGTAATGAACTTGACTGGAAACTGAACTCTGATTGCCAATTTTTTGTTCCAGACCTCTAACCATTACACCATCTGTACAATAAGCTAATATATAGTTTAATATCATTTAGAGAAATAAAATGCTGTTAATGATTTAACCCTTTTTTTTTTTTTTTTTTTTTTTTAATGAATCACTAGATGACAGTATGCAATGTTGATCCTGTAAAGTAACAATACTTACTGAAAATTAATCTCTGCACCTCACACTTTGCTGTATCCAAAATGAACTTATTTCTGATCAACTTGAAATTCTTTTTGTGGAAATCTTCATTTAAATCTCAGTTGAGATTTCACAGAAAGAAATTGTTTTCATTGTTGTTAATATTTGATCAGTAAACATTTACTGGAACCCACCCCCAGAATCCCGGGTATGATGATAAACTACATCTGGCAGCAAGGCCTCTGATTGTGAGGTTTTGAGTAGTATGGAATCAATTATTATTGCTCCCAGGTCCACCCTCACTCAGTGTGGTAACATCTATTAGGGTCCCAGGTATGTGCAAATAGTTAACCCCCCACCACCACAAACTGGGATCAAAAAACTATGAAAGTATAAAAATTCATTTTAATAGTAAAAAAAAAAAAAAAATACCAGCAATACATTGACTCTCAACAAAAAACCTCTTTACAAAAATATGTCAATGAAACCTGATCTACAAACTGATTTCTTAAAAAGAATACATTCTATTCATACCAACCTATCCTAAAAAAAACTTGTTGGCATTAAATAACCCATTTAGGTTGATACACCATAAAACAAAATAAACCAAACTGGAAACTGATACTGACAATCAAAAAAACAGCTGAAATTCCCAAGATGTACAATGAAGAAAGAAGGCTTGGAAATTTAACACTCACAGGACATATTGAAAGCTAGAGGAAACAGCAAGCAAACAACATAACAAGTTTGAATGGATGATAAGGAGGACAATAAAATGTGACAATTTACTAAGTAACAAAAAAAAAAAAACAGAAATTTAAGAGCTTTGATTGCTCATGTCCTGAAAGTACATGGCATATAAAAGATAAGCTTTTTTTTTTATTTTTTTTTTTTTTTTATTTTAACAATATTTCTTTGCAATCTACCTTAATGTAGCTATTGACATTGGAAAAGGAAAAATGCATCCTGGTTAAAATAGGTATTTTGTATCATATCCATAAATTTTTCTTGTTTGTGTAAAATTGCACAATGAATTAGGTAAAGATGAAGGAAGGTTATCTGTTGACTCGTATAAAATTCTTATGAAACATAGATTCTAAGAAAATAGTCTTTTTGAATAAGATCAAAGGAATGGTGTTCCAACAATTAATTTTTACCTAAGAAATGTCTATATGGTGGTTTTTATAAAAATCAACATAGAAAATGAAAACCATTTTACTCCATGTTACTCATTGTTCTCATTAGGACACTCAGCTATTTATTTCTATTCAAAAAAAACTTTTTTTTAATTTACCTGCTTTAACATACATTGGTATTCTTAATTTTTGATCACTGCTATCATGAACTGTATACTAAAGGCTAGTTAGCTGACTAATATCCTATTTTTAACCAACAGCCTCTAACCACTAGACCCTTATCATACAGTCTCCTCTATTAATTACTAAAACAATAGCCAACTTGTCTTTTCTCTTGGAGTTTTCTTCACAATGTTCTGCATTTTTAACATTATCTTCTAAGATATACATTACTGCAGCTTATTTGCCTGCCTTTATTCATCAGATTCTTGAATTTAAGATGAACTTGTCTATATATTCATTCAATTTGGGTTGGTGACTTTTTTTTTTTAAATAAATTTTTGTCATTTAAATCTATGCTGTTTACAAAGTTGTTTAGCTTTAAAATTGAAATGAGTGGCTAACTTTAAAACCTGCTGGGAGTGTTAAACATTTAATGTTGGCTACCAGAATGCATGTACCAAGAGCCCTTTGTTCTTTTTTTTACCCTTTGTACATATCATCTTAACTATTTATGTTTCTGTTACCATTTGTTTTTATCATAATGTTCCTTTTTTTCTTTTCTTTTAACTTTATATATTGATAAATTCTTAGCTAAGCAAAGTATACCATGACACTCCAGGCCAATAGAATTTAAATCTATATTGATATATTAAATAAAATCCAAGCTTTTACTAAAAGAGGATAGATATTGCAGATTTTGTTTTTTAGCAGAATGTTGGGAAAAGTAAAGCATTTCTAGCATCCTTAAAAAAAAATAATAATTTTTCACTTTCTAAAAAAAAAAAATTATGGCTTTTATGATAAAAGTAATTCTATGATCAGAACCTTCCATTGTATGTAAAGTGGTAGGGCCACACATCTAAGTGAAGGGCTTCACCAACTTCGTATCACATTCTGCTATTGAGGGAGATGGACAGCTATTCCATTTAAATGTGAATACCAGCTGAAATCCATGAGATAGAGATGTAGATTAAATCAATTTGAGTGATGCAATCAACTTGTCAAATTAAAATATATACACTTTAGCTTCAGTATGAGTTGCAATATTTAAAATCTGTACTATAAATGAGTGGATTCTCTGTGTGCCACAAGGTGTGTGTGACTACGCAAGCACATATATGTTGTGCATGAATAACTTGCTTGTGCCATTTATTGTACACACCTGTATGCACAATTTGACTGAGTTTGGAATAAGTCACTGGAATAATATATACCTCTCCAACTCTGGACAATTCCTAACCTGAACTGAGCAATAAAATCAAAGTTGGAGACCAAAAAAAACTTAACAACTGATTGTCAAACTCTGTTCACTTCTATGTATGTATATATTGGTTCCGATCTGGTGCTAGGAATGACTGCAAGACACCCCCCCATCCCCAATTTATAGGCAGAAGCACACAAATGTATGCTGGGATTTCTTCCTAACCAATAAGATAGGCCAGTTCTTGCTTTCATCTGACTCAGTCCTGATCTGTTTTGTCTTGAAATCAAAATGCTATATTCTTTTATCAGAACTTGCTCTTGTATGTCAACCCCAATTCTTAGTTTGAACTTTTTGCCATATTACTATTTCTTTGTCATATTACTTGTTACTTGTATATATTATTTGCTTGATTTATTTTTGCCTTGTTTTCTTTGTTTATTGCAAACTTTGTCAATTCTGTTTTTTGGGTAGTTCTACCATTTGTATACATTTAACCATGGGCCACTCACTCTACAGTATGACTGTGAAATTAAATAAGAAATAAAGAAAAATAATTAGCTTCTTTTTCTTCTCTCTCTCTCTCTCTCTCTCTCTCTCTCTCTCTCTCTCTTATCTACAGTGATAGAACCTTGGTATCTTATAAATAATTGTGTGGACTTTTGCAGTCTTTTTATGATTTTTTTTTTTCTGTATTTAAATTGAATATATTTTATAATAAATATGGCATTTTAAATAGACAAAATTTAGATAAGGAATTTGTTCATCTTGACATCAGTGAAGCAATATGTACTGAACTTGTAAAAATTTTAACTTTTAATCATGAATGAAATTATGGGCTCAAAAGGTTTTTAAAAAAAGTCTTGATGACAACTACAGTAAAATGCATTTACATTCCTACTTAAACTGATTCAAAACACATGAAGTTGTTTTAGTATTGAATGACAAGAGATCATTATCACATAGAAAGAATAATTTCATATTAAATGCTGTATTGTTTGATTTAAGATAATTTCAGAAATAGAAATCACATAATCTGTATCGTAACAGATTCAGTCGCATCAAGTCGGTTGCCTAAAACTGAATTTAAATTCTTATGATAACCATTATTTTTTCACACTTAATGATCGACTGAAATATCAGTCTAATAGAATGTCGTCTAATGTCATCACCAAAAACTGGGGTTTAACAAGAACCCCTCTACCCACCTTTACTTATTGCACATAATGATTTTTAATGTTTAAATAGCAATTTTGAAGAACTTCTATAGTTCAGTTTTAGACTGCAAAGTATTAAAAATAAAACAATTACATAAAATCTGACAAGCTGTGTTTTGCTCAATTCAATGTTTTTAACATTTCTGAAGTGTCCTAGTTTTTTTTTTTTTCTTTTCTTAATATATAATATGCCATATGTATTTGTATGTTTTGTCTATAACTTTTGCTTAGAGGGAGATAACTTAAATCTTATTTTTAGTTATCTTCCTTGCACTAGTCACATACTCTTTATAACAATTGCAGGCGAACAAAAGATGTTTATAAAGGTAGAAAATGAAAAGACTGTTCGTGAAAATGCAAAATGCGATAATAGGTTTTGGATAGATTTAAAGACTTTCATTAGAATAAATTTTATATATACTATCATTTTTGGTAGCATGGATAAACTCTTATTAATACAATTGTTTGTATCTAATTCAGTCTCTTGTACTGATTTTTTTTTCTTTTCTTAAGTTAAACAAGATTCAAATCACACTATTGGAGTTGAATTTGGCAGTAAAGTTGTGAATGTTGGAGGCAAGTCAGTGAAACTACAGATCTGGGATACAGCTGGACAAGAACGATTCCGGTAAGTATCTCCTATTCTCTAATCTTCAAGTAACTTCACATTAATGTATAATGCTGTAGACTTCAAAATTTTAATGTTTTTTGTTTTTCTTGTTTATTGAATCTAGCCTCATAACTTACTCTTTTTTATTGTTATACATAAGTGATTCTAACACTCTACCCTCAAAAAGATTATATATATAAAGTTTAGTTTAAGATGTACATTTTATCATAATAGACAATAGGGAAAGCTGCTTAGGTATTTTTTTTTTTTTTACATTTAATATATAATTAATAATTTTGCACCAGTTTGCTTCTTTTGACCACTCTGAAAAGAGGAGTTTTCGTATACCAAATCACATTGCTATTAATACGGTAGATTGGTTCACAATATTTCATTTCAAATGCCCATTCTTTTGCTACAGAACTATGTTAGATAAGTAGCGAAAAAAAAAAAAATGAAATTACTTAATCATAAAAGTAAAAGCTAAATTATTACAATGCCTTTATTAAAATGGACATGTCAGCATTTTGGATAACACTGATATTTATGGGAATACAAATTATCAGCAATTGTGGCATACTAGTGACAAGATCATGATCAAGATGTTTGGTAATGGGACAGACAAGTTTCAATTTCCATCTCGATAGCTGCTACACTATACTTGGATTTACATTGAGGATTGTAAAGATACACTGCCAGTATTCTCTTTTAGAATAAGCAAGAAATACGTTCGTTTAATGGTATGTTAAAAGTAACTGGATTGTCTGATGTTGTTAAATTTCTCCTGATTCTAATCTGCTCATTGGTAAAGTCTACAAATATAAAATTATAGCATGAAGCAATACAATGGAAGGATGTTCTTCATGAAATAAAACTGAGGAAAGATCAAAACAGAAAAGGAAATAGGGTTTTTAATTTGAGATTTTATGTACACTTGTTCCCAAATAAAATAATAGTTTATCTCTCTTTGGACATCAAAGTATTTGCCTTTCGGTATAATAACACAATTGGGACATTTGTTTTTTATTAGGTTGGTGCAAAAATAATATCGTTTTCTCACATATGTTACTATGAGACATTATTTTTGCACCAACCTAATAAAAATATAAAGCTCATTTCACCCCAAGCAACGCAATAAAACCCACTAAGGGTTACCAAGTGTGAAAGGATATATGAAAATAAAAAAAAAAGAACAGGAATTAAGAAGACAAAAGATAATGAATGACATTTCATTTGAATTTTCAAAGATCAAACCTTACTGGAAAGCAAGAAACCAGAAGAAAGATTCACAAGCAAGAATTCTGAGAGAAGAAGAAACTGTTAGAATAGAAAATTATGATTACATCTAGCAATTTCAACTGTAAAATGATGAGACCTAACTGTCAATCTAGTACTTGAAGTTTGGAACCTCATACTGACAATTGTAACAATATAAAAAAAAATTTCATTTGATTTTCTGATTAACTTGTAATAAAGTAATACATGAATTGCTTAGTGCCAAGGCTTAAAGTAGAAAAAGCCTTTAGTGATCTTGCATGGAATATGTTTACTTACTAATCCAGAGATGATCAACTGCTGCCTATATTGCCTCTGTCTTGGCTTTGTCATTTCAGATCAGTGACCAGAAGTTATTATCGAGGAGCTGCTGGTGCTTTGTTGGTTTATGACATCACAAGGTATTTATTTAAGACATTACAAGGTATTTATTTAGGGCATCAAGGTATTTATGATATCACAAGGCATTTGATTTCATAATCTTGCAAAAATTTTGTAACATAACAAATAACAGCCAATACAGGGATTAGTTTGACTTGACCAGACTGATGGTATTTGTCTTCTGACAAGGACAATTACAACAGATCAGATTTAATATGGGATCTCCATGCTTACATGTGAATGAATTGGGTGGAGTGGGGAATTTGCTGCAGCTGTCAGGGCATACTTCTGACACTACCCTATTAATGGAGTGGGGAGTTGCTGTCTAAAAGATGGATCTCCAGGAACTAGGAATGCTTCATTTATACTGTGTTTTGACTTAAGATATGACTGATCACAGCCAAAATGGCATTAAAATTAAATTTTTTCCAGCATGAAATAGTTTTATTTCATTTGCTTCCAAGATAAAATATGGCCTGTTGATATGTCTTTTCTGTCTCTCATATGAGTAAATAGGCTCTTTTATATTCAGCATTTTTTTAATATTGATTCTGTGTGTGTGTGTGTGTGGAATATATAATCTTGGCAGAACAAATGTTGATATTCTAACTTTGAAAGTCTGTTCACAAGACCAGATTACTCGTAATGCATTACCTGCAAAAACGAATCTGTTGATTAATTTTTTTAATTTTTTTTGTGCAATTTCCTCAAATTAGAAAATTCTTCCGCCACAAGGACAGCAATAGAAAAAAATGTTTTGAACTGAATTTTTGCTGCTTTAGTTCAAATAATACTATTTGAAAAGATCAACTTTAGTTGACATTGCTGCTGGAAGAACATCCTTCTTGGATAAATTTAGCATTTTAAAAAATTAGAAGTGGGATCTGACTATACACTCTGAGTAACAGGATTACCTTTTCTTTCAGCAAAGGTTAAAAAAAAAAAGTAAGCCATGACAGTATAAATGGATAGGGAATTTTCTTTTTTGTCATGAAGTTTTTAGATGACTTGGCATTTCTGTAATATATTGAAATTATCTTGAATATAACATTCTTGTAAGTTTTAAGTTTTTCTATTATTCCCTTACATGGCCCACTAATATATATATGTATATAAAAACAACACCATATGTCACATTTCAGGCTAATTTCTAACAGGACTATTTGGTTTATAGTCAATTTATAGTTGTTTTCTTTTAAAACAGACCTACAGCTCAGTATTCTTTTAATACTCCATACTTCACGAAGGCTCACCAAAAACCTACCACCACTCATCTGTCGATATTGAGAAAAATTTTGCAATCTATGGGTGAAAACATACTCATCTAAAAGTTCTTGCATAAGCATAGCCTGTGCTCTCAAAGTTACAGCAAAAGCTTTGGAAGTTTGCTTTGTAAGACAAAAATCTGAAATCTGTGCCCGAGACTAAACCCAATCAAATAATTTTTTGTAGAAATCAATTTTCCAATCATTAGAATTTATTGCATTGTTAAAAATATTAGATGTTTTGTTGTTTTTTTTTGTTGTTTTTTGTTTTTTTCTTGAATTTGCTATTGTCCACCAGCATAATATTAATTAAAGGAAGTTTGACATGTCTGTTTCATCAGGAAAGTAGCACTCACAAGCTGCAATAGTTATCTCATGAAAAATGGCAACAGCTAAATTAACATTTTGTTTATTGTCACTAGGATACAGTGAATGTTGGCTTTTTAAGGCCTTATGTAATTTAGCATCTAGAATGTTATCCTTGTCATATATTTTGTGTATGTCAGACAAGGCTATATAGCCATTCTCAGAAAAAATATGAGTATTTGATATTTCAGATGTAAAAACAGCAGAAAATACAAACTTCTTTCTGTTCAGTAAACTATTCTGAATATTTTTATATAAATCTACAGTCAAAAAAACTGGGGGGATAATTGGGAATAATTATGTAGTACTTTTTGTCCCCTCAAACTTATCAAGTAAAATGTTGAATGCATTCACATTAACTAATTAATGACTGTCTGCAGCAACAGCTCTAATAAAAAAAATCCAGCATTTATGAGTTGTAACAATACATTTCAGAATCTCCTGAGAAAGCTACTTACCATTACTGTTACTTTAGGATAGGCTTTAACGACTGATGGTATTGTCTTTTTAAGACCATTGATCATAAATACCATTATTCCTTTATAAAGTTCATCATTTTCATTTTCAGCAATGTACTCCACACCATGAAATTGTCCTCCTTTTTGAAGGTACATTTCATCTACCATTAAGACACAGTGCTGAGAAAAATCACCTTTTTTCCTGGAATGATTTTGCACCTGTAATTGATTAAATCCACACTATCTCTTTGAATTTTCTGTAATAAA
>OZ010599.1:9369832-9445849 GCA_963932145.1 Acanthosepion lycidas
AAAATATTTAAAGTGACTGGTTATATGACAAAGAGTTTGATTCATGCCTTTATACAAGGAATTAACCCCCAAAATGACCGCCACAATTACAACCAAACTCTAGTCTGCAAAGGAATATTTATTAGTTTAAGAAAATTAATTCCAGTCATTCATGAATGACACCCAAGCTACAGAGAGACAAGAGTGAAGATGTTTTTAGCCAGACACCTTATAGAACATATTTGCCATTCACCACTCAAAAACAAAGAACTACTTTTGTGCATACCATGTCGGGAACCATACACGATTGAGCATGTATTGATAATCTGTAGCAAATTCCAACAAACACAAGTCAAGTACTACAGAGCTGATCACCTAAAGCAGGGGTGTCCAAACTTTTTTCAAAGAGGGTCAGATTTGATGAGGGTGAATATTTGTGAGGGCCAACCATTTTGCTTGGAATTCTTTGAACCATTAAAATTAAATGCAAATGAACTTTGGAAAATTTTATTGCAAATGTCATATTTTCATTTCTTCACATGGATGACAAATAAATTTTAACAGGTCTTACCAAAATCATTCAGCCTGTCATATCTGAAGTCCATATAAGATGAAGTAAAATATGTCAGAAAATAGAACTTTCTGGAAGTTATATCTCAGGTTAATCTTAATATTATTGATAATTAATATTGTCTGTTAACTTTTAAGTTAAAAACATATGAATAGAAACATAACAGCAACATTCATCGTATTAAGAAGTAGAAAACATCAAGTGACACAAGTCAAAATAATGTCCAAATAGATTTATAACTGATTTTGACCAACACAAAACAAATTCATTTTACTAAGATTTTTAGAATTTATTCATCTCAAATGACCAAAAGAAATAATTTGCCTGCATTAATGTGAAGGGTGATACTGAGATGTAGACTACAGTATATATGCCAGGTTTAGTTCAAAGGCAGTGATTTTAGAAATTGGCTGGAAAAGGCTATGGTCAGGGTCACACTGCCAGAGGGTAGCCACACAGTGCTGCTGCCATCTTTTGGTAAAACATGAAATTGCATTTCTTTGACGTGACGTGTACTTTACATATACTGATTGACAATATTGGCAGGCTGTAAATGATACATTCTATGACAGAGTATGGGGACCATAGACTGTAATTGGCTCCCAGGCCAGACTTTGGACATGCCTTCTCTGCATCAAACAGGTTTTAAATTGATAAGTAAACAAATAAAGTTATTTGTGTATTAAAAAGATGTTTTCAATTTGAACAGTCTTATATACATAAGGAAAAGTCTCTCTCTCTCTCTCTATATATATATATATATATATATATATATATAATCCCCAGGTAAAATGAGAACAAATGTAGTTTGATTCCATTGTATGTAACATTTAATTTAAAAAAGGGCTCAATATATAGTAAAGCTAAATATTATTTATTTAAGGATATTAAAGCATGTTAAAAATCGCTAAATTAATGTGACTCTTCAGGTGATGTTAAACTACTCTTTAACATGTTTTAATATCTTAAAATAGATAATGTATATAATCCATTAATTCTTTAGAAATTGCTTTGTTTACATTTCAAATGCAAAACTGAGCAGATACAGACTTTAGAGAAAATAATCTTAATGAAGGGGAGGTGCTTTCCATAAAAAGGGAAAATATAGCCTTGCTTGCTGTGACATTCTTTGGAGCCGAGTGGTAAATCATGCCGAGTCAAATGGTGGTTTCCCCTACAAATGGAGATGCAGATTCAGTCCCTGCCTGGGAACACATTTTCTTTACTAGGATTTTTTGAATATGCAAGCCAATAGAGGTAATACACACCATTTACTAAATAAGAATGGGGCATCTATTTCAAATACAAAATGTCCATTATAATAATGTATAAAGTAATATATCTTAGTCTGCAAGATCCTATTGGAAAGTCTCCAATGTGAGATAGAGCTGATGGATTGTTCAACAATAGTCCTCATAGATGAGTTTGCAATTTTTTTTTTTTTTTTTAACCCCCACTTCTGGTATTTTGATGATTAGCTAATCTTTTTGAACAAATACTTGAAGCAAGTTTTCTACTCAAATATGTGTTTGACCAAAAGAATGTTTGCCAAATGGCAAACAAATCATTTCAATAGTCTCTGTTGAAGATTTACCAAACTTCAGAAAATTTAATGCAGTCACTATGTTCATATTTGTCAACAATTACATAGATCAGAGCCAAACCTTACATAATAATTGTGTATAGCACAAAGCCTTTTGGTAGACTGACTCAGTAGGCAGGATATTAGCAGCATTTGCATTTCAATGGAACAGTACAATGTACAACCTATGAACTTTTCCAATACAATATATTAAGGGATGGTGGAAGATGACTATATACTTATGCCTTTATGTTAAATTAAAACTTGGAAAGTTTATTCCAAATTAAGACTAGTATCCTCATTTTTGTTTCAATCAACAAGTTTTGGTTTGTGAGTTCAACATTCCAACTACCTGAAGAAGGCTGGAGCGTACAATGGCCAAAACATTGTAATAAATATGGCAACAAAGATGAGGATAATAGTCCGAATAATGTAAATAGTGAACAATAGTAAAGATACTTGTTTGAATAACTCTTCAGATAATGGCATTATTTCACCTCCAAAGCAAAATCAATTGCGTTCTGTATCTTGGACATAAAAACAGAATTTATGCCAAATTAGTATCTGGGAACAAGAGAATAATGTTTGAAGAATATTGTTATTTCCAGTATAATTCCAAGCTTAACTGTAATCTATCTGTATAATGAGTAGTGATTTTTATTTTTATTTTATTTTATTTTTTTTCCATCTTTCCCTAACAATAGATTTGTCAATCAAGTAATAAGAAAATTAGTTGTGGTACCATGAAGCATGTTCCATCAACAATAATCGTGACAATGTAATTTTTAAAATTAAATGCTTTAAATTATAAAAATATTATAAGAAAAGACATGTTTGGTGCTATTCAAAGTAAACTGGTGTTTTGTTACCATAACAGAATATATATGGTATGTGTGATATATATATATATATATATATATATATATATATATATAATAGGTTAATTAATAAAGTGAGGACAAATTAAAGGGTACCAATATAATCAATATGATAAACATTTATTAAATATTAACTATATGACAGAAACAAAGCACAGAAAGAAAGGTTTTAAGTTTGGAATTTTCAGACGCCTGTGTCTTTCATCAACAGACCAAGAAATAAACATAGTAATGGGTCTTACTCACCGATATGTTTTTGTAGATGGTGTATTTTCTGGTGGAAATCATATTGTTAGCAAAACCCAATCCCTGTCTGATTCCTCTGTGTGCGAACCTTTTTATGAAAAAAAAAATTACACTGTCTACAAAAACATTTGTCAGTAATTCCCATTTCTCTGATTATTCCTTGGTCCGTTGACAGACACAGGTATGTCTGAAAATTCTGAACATAAAACCTTTCTCTCTGTGCTTCATTTCTGTCATATGGTTAATAATTAATATTTAATAAATGTTTATTGTACTGATTATATTGGTACCCTTTTGTTTGTCCTCATTTTATTAATTAACTTATCTATTTTAAATATTTTAAGAAGCACACATGGACCCCTTTTTTCTAATTGCTCAATATCAGAAATAGTATTTGTAATTATAGACAGTATGGACATGGGAATCCTCACTGAATGTTGACTGTCACTTCATTGTGATCTTCAGTGTTGACCTCTATGTATTGTTGATCCCTATGTCTTCACTCATTTTATGTATAGTGTGTATTTATCAGCTGGATTAATTTTTATTCAATATTTCAATTAATATTGCTATAGTTCCGATTGTTATGATGGAAGATTTTGAACAATTTACAGCATTAAACATCGATGACTGTTTCAATGCAGACAGCCCTGAGTATGAACACCGAAGTTACTAGGATATTTTTAGACAAAGCACTAACAACTATTTATTAATGTTAATTCAGACTTGTATTTACTGTCCTTAATTTTTTAGTTCCATTTTATTTCAACTTTACTCAGGCTGTTAATCTACAGCAGTGATTAGACAGCACGTGATCATAAATAAAGACTAGGCTCTCAGTGACATTTCAACTCTCATCTGATTAAGCTAAATAGATTTTTTATTTTTTCTTTAAAACAGAAAAAAAAAATATTCAAATACATAAATTAATTTTTCCCAGTGATATAACCAGCAAGACATAATCGACTGTGAGGTATATAATATTTATGAGGTCATCTGTACTGCAATGTTCCAGACTTTTGATTATCTGCACATGAAAGAAAGAGAAAAACTGAAATCATGCAAACAGTTTTCAATTATCTGAAACTAAACCCTTCTTAATACTTCATCTCAGTCATGAATTTGAGAAATTAGAAAACCATATTCAAACTTTGATAAAAATGCTGATAAAATCAGTTCCATTAATAATGCCATAGTTCCAATCGTTGGTTGGGACAATGGAAGATTGAGCAATTTGTAGCATTAAGCATTGATGTAAATGAAGCAGAAATGAATGACTGTTTCAATGCAAATGGCACCTATATTCAACAGCCCCAAATCCCAATTTCAAACACCAAAGCAATGATTATGTTTGACAACTGTTTAAGTTGGTTGGATTTTCAACCAGAAGCTACTTGTACAAATACATCTACTTTAATCCGGCTTTGTGAATTAGCAACAGAAAATTTTGAGACCAGTTGGAACCGTCAACGGTTGGCATTTTTTCTTTTCTTTTTTTTTTTTTTTTTTTTTTTTTTCTTTTTTTTCTTTTCATTAAAGATAAACCAAACAAAGAATTTAAAAATCTGATGATATAAATGTTAAATTTCTCACAGAAAATGACATTTTTCTTCATTCTTTTTCAATAATTTAGGTATCTAATTATCCAGGATTTGGAATTCTTTTAATTCTTGTCCTGAGGTGTCTAAATAATTGAGGAAGTATTGTTTAACTAACAAATTAGTTGGAATAATTTTTCTAATATTTTTAATAAAAAAAATGACATCCAACATTTTACTATATATATTGTCTATGATAAAGCTTTAATATTTTAGTTTGAAATATTTTACAAGGTTCATTTCAACCAACGATTTATTTTGTTATAGTTTCATTGGGTCTGGTTTTTTTTTTTTGGTTTTTTTTTCTTACCCTTATTTTATCACAATCTCAACTTTAATTTTTTTTTTTTTAATTTCTTGCTGTATACTAAACTATTATTTCAGGTAGATTTGCAAAAGCCTACGAGAGGTTGTAAAACACAAGGATTATGTAATTATTAAAAGACTTTGTTTGCTTTTTAGAAAATATATACTTTCAAATGATTTAAAAATTTTCATTTAAAAAAAAAAATAAAATAAAAAACCTTTTAGCCAGTTTCAGATTCTCTGTACAAATCTTGTATAAGTTAATTTTTTTTTAAATTGCCCTTTTTATTTACATGAAAATATACTTTTTTTTTTTTTTTTTTTACTTAAAAAAAAGGCTTTACCCAAGAATAAAATCAATCATTGTCTATTAAAATACAGAAATCATTTTCAACAGAAAAAAAAATTTCAACACTGTAATCATTAAAGTTGAGTATACATCAAGAAATTTAAAAAACCAAAAAAAAAACCTTGTTTTTACAATGTTGTGCAGTAATGTTCTTGGCCCCACTTCCAATGATCATATTATACCAATTGACCAATAGATTTTTTTGTAATCTGATTTGGGCTGCAAACTTGTCAGTTTCTTTATTTCTCTATCCATAACACTGGACTTATCCATAAGGTAATGATTTGCAGCCTGTCACACTACTGAGTAATGAGTACATATTTAGATAACATTGTGTCTCATAAATAATTAAAAACTAATGAACTTCTTCCACTTGGTTTCATAATTTAATAATGTTTTACCTTTACTAAAACACTGACAAACATTTTGTTTGCATCAGCTGCTTCTTCAAAATAAGTCTTTTTTTTTTCTCTGCCATTTCAGTCGTGAAACATACAACGCCTTAACAAATTGGTTAACAGACGCCCGAACACTTGCCAGTCCAAATATTGTGATAATTTTGGTGGGAAACAAAAAGGATCTGGAAGCTGATAGAGAAGTTACCTTTTTGGAAGCTAGCCGATTTGCACAGGAAAATGGTGAGTTATCTTATTGATAGATCTCTCAAAACTGCTGGGCAGGGATCTCTAGGGTGTTCCTATATAAGGTTTAAGATTTTTTTGAACCTATAAGGACATACGTTAAAGATTGTGTTTTTTTTTTAGAATGAAAAGCCTAACTTAAGCTTTTTTTTTTTTTTTTTTTTTTTTTTAAATAGTTATGTAGGTTTTATTTTGCAACAATGATAAACATTGATAAATTTTTATTGGATGGTTTGGATAAATGTTTTTCCATAAATACTCCTTTTACTCTTTACATTTCATTTAATCTCTCACAACGTAAAATGAAGATCCTTAACATTTGAAGATTTTATGCATTATTTTTGTGATTTGAAAATGGGATGCAACGTTTTATGCTGTTTGACTCTGGGGTGGGGGGGAATGCATTTACCCCACAGCAGCTCAGATGAATGTTTTACAAAGACATTTTTTAATTCAATGTGGAAAATGGAATCTGGGAACAGAGTTCATATTTCAGCCTAATATGTTGCATTCAATTTCACACTAATTATGAAATGAATATATACATTTCTGTAAAGGAATCTGGAAAACCATGATCACAAATGTCCTAAAAGGACTTAGTATTTCAAAAAAGAAAATTCCCTGCCACTTTTTTCTTTTCGTTTTTTTTTTTTTTTTTTTTTAATGTCATGTCCCTTCAGGACATAGACAATCATGAACTTTAATATCTGTGAACTGATATGACTTGGCAAATATAGCAGAGTGGTTTCCCATTTCCTTATCAACATTTTGAAATTCAGAGTAGTTCTCTTAGACTGGCTGCCATCCAAGGTTAGTGAACCTAGTCTACACTGATATTTAACCCATAAGTGATGAGAGAAGAAATAGGTTCATACCTTTTCTAATGGTATTAGTCTGAAGTGAATGCAACACACTAAGCCAAAAGTTGAACTCAGTTTGCTGATACCACTTTCTGAGCGATTAAATAAATTATGCTACCCAACCATTTGACATAATTACTTGAAGGGCTTTTGTGTATGTGTTGAGAAAAATGTTTCAAGCTGATAGCTACTCTATGACTGTTTCCATGGCAAATGCTCAGACAAGCCCTACACTTTAGTTCCACCAGTTCAGACCTTTACAGTTTGAACATTGTCATGCCACAAACATAAGCTTGACTCATCTTCATTCCCTTCATATTTTTAAGAAGGAAGATAGTTTTTTCGAGAGAACTGCTACATTGTGTAACAGACTCCCAAGAGGATTCTTCCCTGATCACTATCTTAATGTCTTCAAGTCAACTATTATCTATCCTATTCAGCATCTTACATTCATACAAGAATCGCATTCATTAATATTCAATATTGAGTAGTACATGGGCCATGTATTGGGAGAACATTTAGTGTTAAAAGAAAAACTTTTCATCTTCTCTCATTCTTTGCCTGTATCTTCTCATTCTCTCCCTTATCCTTTCCAATCTTTTCTGTCTGTCCATATTGTTTTATTTGAATGTTATCTAAATTAGTTTCATATGATAATAGGAAATACACAAATATTTTCTAATGCATCCTCTCTTTTACATATATTTCCCCAAAAAGAATTTTAATGTCTCAATTTTTGTCTTTCCATTCCTACCTGCCTTTTAATACTGTCTCTCTTGATATCCAACTAGCAAGGCTTCATGTCCACCTCACTATATATATATATATATATATATATATATGCACACACACTACTGTTCAAAAGTTTGAGAAAACCTCTGGTAATTTTTTAAATTGGCTCCGGAAGTAGTTGTTTTGTACTTTAAATAAGAGAAAATTATTATGCATGATTTTTTATTAAAAATTTATTATGACAAAAAGAAAAAATGCATTTTATGATGATATTTTGCTCTCATCAAAATATCCTTTTAGCCTTGATTACTGCACCACAAACTTTTGGCATTTGATGCAAAAATTTCTCAAAGAATAAATTTGATGATTGATTCCATTCTTTTTTCAATGACTCTAAGAGCTCTTTTTTCATTGTTCTTCACTCTTCCGTCAAGTTTGTCCTATGCTAATCCTGGGGGTGACTTCAAACTTCTGAAGTGTGTATGTATATATATATATATATATATATAATATGGCAAATCAACTATTAGTCAAAAAAAAATGCTTCTAACAAATAAAAAGTCCTCAATGCAAATTCAAATAATGAAAATACAGACCAAATTAAGACATAAAATTTTACAGGAAAACTGACCTTTCCACAATGGTAGTTTCACCACCTCTGGTATCATCAGGCAGTTAAACTTTCCATTCTACCTGCATTCTAAAACACTCATACATACACCTGGTACTCGTGTGAGGGAAAGGAAGAAAAAATGCTTTATAAATATAAATTTCTACCCTGACTTGAATTTTACTAAGCACAACTCTCTAGCAGACTTGCATGCTGTCATCACCTCTGATCTCTCCTATAATAACTTATGTTGACTGGATATTTCATTGTCACCAACCTTTTCTCCTGACATAACTTGCACATTATTTTATTCCCTATATTGAATGCACAAGTTTTCTTGACCGCATACCATTTAGCAATAGGAATCTTCTTTTTTTTTTTTTATCCCTCCCCCCACTTTATTTCCCATACATAGCCTATAAGTCAGGTGCCATTCCTATATTCTGCCAGTTTGAATGATGTCTTGTGGTTGTAATACCACTATTTGAACATTCCTTCTGTGGATCCAATGCATACTTTTTCAGGGCCATTTTCTAACGCCATCCTTGCTCTGATTGATGACATGTAAGCATACTAGAAAGTTCTTCTGAGCAAACTTCAAGCCAATGTAGAAATGCTTATATTCATAAAGCATCGCTCTCTCTCTCTCTCTCTCCACACCTCGGCCTATCTCTCCCTCTCACCAGCAGCAGCATGTGTATGCATAAGAGAGAATGGTGGTGGGATGGAAAATCTTACTTTACTACCTGACTATGCCAGAAGTGGTGAAACCACAGTAGTGGAAAGGTTGGTTTTCCTGTAAATTTGAATTCTTACGCACATGCACACACTCTTCTCTAGCTTTGTTTTAAATCTCCTATCTTTCCTCCCTCATATTCTGACTGATCCTTGGTAGCAAAGCATAAGTTGCATATAAACAAACAGGCAGAATAATCATTGTTGTA
Source organism: Acanthosepion lycidas (assembly GCA_963932145.1). Lineage (NCBI taxonomy): Eukaryota > Metazoa > Mollusca > Cephalopoda > Sepiida > Sepiidae > Acanthosepion > Acanthosepion lycidas. The sequence continues at coordinate 9,379,129 of OZ010599.1, forward strand.
AAGTGACCTGTGTGACAAGAAAAGTTGTAAATTTTATTTCTTACACCCTTCATTTTTCAATATATTGGAGAGTGGTAGTATAGAAAAGATATTTATACATTTTCTGTCTATCACTGATATTGAAAAACAAAATGAAGTGTAAGAAGCCATCTTGACAGTACAACAAGGATATCTTTAAAAGATAAAACTGATTTTTAAAAAAAAGAAAAATTCAAGATTATGTAAGGTTTTGATTAAAGGCATTTCTTTTTTGCTGTTGATAAATGGAAATGCTCATGATTTTTATTTTCTGCCGACTTTGATAGAAATTACAACATATCACAGAATTGCAAATTTTCTTTTTTCTATAAAAAAAAAAAAAAAAAAGTCAATGTGACATTGAGATTTTACTTAAGATTTTCCTGTGACAAGTCATGTAGATAAAAGATTAACTACTTAATCTTAAGAGGTTTTAAATTATTAAAAAGGTAAATTTGTTTATCAGAGTAAGGTTGGCAGAATTCTTTGTATCTGTGAGCAGAGCCATTTTTCCCTCCCCCTCACATTTACTTTAACTTTCACATAATATATTACATAAGGTAATCAATATTGGTTATATCATTAATTCTATCTCATTAGGCTGATTAGAGGACCCTACTAACCAGTGGACAATGCAAATCACTTCAAAAGAATTAATACAGTAGAATCCCTCGTATCCAAAATCCCTCATATTCAGACATGATTTTGCTGTGTATGTTTGAACTATTTGGGTGATATGTAACTGATTTGAAATTTGTTTTTCAGGAAATTTACTTTGGATAATTACTTATGCTTATTTCCCCCTAATGGCTTGTATTGGTACAAAAGATGATGGGAATAAGAGGAAAAGAACAACTTTGGAGTTATGGCAAAAAGTGGAAATTTTAAACAGAATAGACACTGGTGAAAGTTCATTGTAACTAATGGCTGTGTTTAACATAAGAAAATCAACATTGTATGATATAAAATCTTCCAAAGAAACTATTCTTCAGTGTTCACACTGTCACAATGAACAAGGAAATAAAGAATATAATTTACCTAGACTGAAATTGAAAAAGCTATTGAAAAGGTTGTCAGTTTTATGGAAAGAAAGCCAGCATTCAGCTATGATGATTACATTAATGCACACAGTTAAAGTGTCTTTCATTTTAAAAATTTCAAGAACAAAAGCAAAACAAAATGCGGAAAAAGTTGAGAATGACATTAGAAGAGAAAGAATCATCATGCAACAGTGATTAAAAATTCTTGTTACATTATTTGTTTTGCATATGCAGCATACTTAATAAATTTTCATTAACATTACATTATTTATTTCTTTTTCATTAAAATCAGTTCCGTTATATTTCACTTGCCATTAGCTTATTTTGTTTACTATAAAACATTGAAAATAAATGTTAAACCTGACTCGAGTTCTTTTATATTAATCTAAATATAACCCCTCACATCTGGAAGGCCTTCTTAGTCCGATTGTCAGGGATTCTACTGTATCAAACTATGAAAATGTATTTAGTTGCATCTTGCATTTTGTTTTTGTATATGCAAAAAAAAAAAATGTATAATTGATTTTACTGGCTTTGGAAAGTAGCAACAATTATTGCGTAAATTTTTTTTTTAAATAGAAATCTTAGATATATGTTAGAACTTTGACTGAAATTTCTTTTTAAGATAAATTGAGCACTATAAATAGGAATTAAGAAACAGCAAAAAAATTTTTCTTTCTTTCTTTAAGGCAGGTACTTTATAATATATTGACCCCTGAGATGAGGAAAATAATGGCTGGACAAGAAGAAATCAAAAAGAAAGAAAGAAGCTTTCATCTACAAACACACATTTTCTTGCCTCTCTTTCTCCCGCTCACTTCCCTCATTCATGTAACACATCTAAACAACTAAATAAATCAATTTAGTGTCCAACTGTTATATTCTCTTGCAGCAAGGACATACTCCCACCATCTTATTTCAGAGAACTCATTCTCCTAGGTTCAGTTATGTGCCATGCATGACATACGCTTTGGCGATCATGTAACTTTTGATACATGACTGATGAGGCAGATTTTTTTCCCCACAGTAGGTTGCCATTTCTTTCTGCAGTAGACCAGTTGCCATCCAAGGCTATAGAACTCGGTCGGTCTTGCTATTTATCCATAGCTTGGGGAGAAAAGGATTCATACCTTTCTCAAGGGTGTTAGCACACAAGTGAATGTAATAGATTTGACTGGAATTAAACTCTGCTCACCGATTTCTCAATCCAGGCCGCTATCCATTACTCCACTGTGCCGCCTCTCCCAAGTTACACCTTCCAAATAGCACTAAGATGGGTAAGGTCAACACTTCTCCTGATGTTTTTATGTGCTGGAGAAACTGCACAATTTCTGCCTCTACCAAACGTGGGCCCTGCATTCAACCTGGTTTTTGAATCTCGTGAAATTACCTATCAAATAAGATTCAGATTCAGGTATTCCACTTTTACATTTAAAATGTCTATGCAAAATACTTTAAATGTTGTCATCTGTTAAATTCCCTGAATCCATGCACATCTTTAAGTTGTCTGTTTCTCTTGCAGAATTAATGTTTTTGGAAACAAGTGCTTTGACTGGAGAGAATGTGGAAGAAACATTTTTGAAATGTGCTCGATCAATACTCACCAAAATTGAATCAGGTAAGACATTTTGTGAGTCAATGGAGTTAGTATGTTCAACCTTATGAAAAAGATTTACTGTGATATAGAGTTTTTATGACAGATTATGTTGAATTAGCAAAAGATTATTTGATTCTTTTATTGTTTTAAATAATTCTGTCACCCATAATATCAAATTGGAAAGCTTTAACTGTTTAGCATTCAACCCACCCCATAAATATCGACTGTAAATGTTCAACCCGCCCTATATATACTCTGGTATAATGGTATCATTGCAAATGATGCATGAAGACACATAAACAGTGAGACTCTGGTGATAATTTGAGAGTCAGTGTTTATGGGGTGGGATTGAGCGTGTTCAATGCTAAATGGTTAAATCAGAAGAAACTGGTGATTTTGATAAGAAACTCAAAGAATAATGCTGTCTTGGTGAAAGTAAGATTCTCTACCAAATTCTAATGGGCAGAAAATGAAATAAATTAAATCTTGGAGTCTATTTACATTTTCAGGACTGATTGAGAAAAGTAATGTATGAAATTTGTCATTTAAAAAAAAAATTTTTTAAAAATCAATTCTCAAACAAGTAATTATCAAACAACAATAACCTGAGGTAATGGCCAAAATAAAGAGGAACAAAAGGCCAGATGAGAGGTTGTGGAGATGTTTGACAGCATTAGATGATTTGGGGGTTGATTAGTTTACTGAAGTGATAAATAAAATTTTTGTGATATCAACACTCATTGCCACTTTTGTAATGTCAACGAATACTCGTCACTTTTGTAATGCTCGTTGTAGTAGAGACTTTGTAATCAGAGATACAACTATAGTAACGTCGTTGAACAATACTAGTGTTTAGACACCTTCAAATAACACTCACACTAACAGTACTTGCTCGATAATACTCGCTCAAAAAGTAACCACCGAATAGTGATCTGAACAGTAATCCATATAGTGATCACTTAGACGCCACACTAATTCCCATATAAACATTTCCTTTACTATCACGTGATCTACTTATTTAAAATGGGATTGCCTGTGTTTGCTCTCTCGTGATCTGTGTTCAAATTCCAGTGTCAGCAGTGATACTTTATTCCTATATAACAAAAATATATGACAGCAGTGAAATATTGGAGGATCTAAGTAAATCAGTTTTTCATAGCATTACCAAAGAAATTGGGTAGGAATGAATGCGAACTTCATCAAACAATCAACTTATCAAGCCATATAACAAAACTAAAAATTTGGATTCTAATGAATAGAGCTCATAAAATTCACAGAGATATAGATGAAGAACAATGTGGCTTTGTTCATGATGCTGGAACGAAAAAAAATAAAATAGTCAAAATGAGCTGTAGAAATGTCGAAAGACCTATACCTATGTTTCATAAATTATAGAAAAGCATTCAATAATTGTAAATTGTGAAGCATTTCTTTCAATATTAGGAAATCTTAATCTACATTGAAAGGATCTTTGAATAAACCCTAGCCTGCATTGGGGACCAGCAGCTTGTATCTGAAATAGAGGAGTTGAATGAGTACACAAAAATAGAAAAAGCAATATAACAAGGCTTCATTTTACTACTGGGTTTATTTTAACTTGTACAGAGTGACATTCTAAAAGAATTAGAAAACTTAATAGAATTTATTATTAATAGATGTTAACTTAAATGCAAACACTCATCAGATGATACTGTTGATAACAGATTCTGAAGGAAAACTGAAAGGACTCTTAGACAAGTTAATCTATGAAAGGACAATTAATTAAAAGAAGATTAATTTATAGTTTCAAGCAAAAGAGGCCATCCAAAGTATGATTTGCACATTGGAGACATCAAACTAACTGGGTAATCTAAAAACAAGTGACAAAAAGTGTAACAGAAATCCAAAGGTGCATATGAATAACAAAAGATGCTTTTTGGAAACTAAGCCAGGCATTAAAAGATTGAAAAATATCATTAAAAACAAAGATTGTTGGACAGTTATGTAATTTCTAAACTTTGATATGGGAGTGGGAATGCTGGAGAGTTTTGTCACATATGAAGAAAGCAACAGATATGGTTCTATTGATGAATACCACAGATAGAACATGTGAGAAATGAGGAAGTTTTAAGGAAAATTTTATAGAAACAATTGGAAAGAGACAGCTAACATTTTGAAGGCACACAATGAGGAAAGAAAACTTAGAAAATTTGACACTCACAATGGCATATTGACAGCAATAGAAGTAAAAGAAAAAGGGTAAGAGACCCCTACCTGATAAGTTTGGTTAAACAGATAGATGAATAAGTATCAAAAAGAAAAAGAGGGTTTGGAAAGGGACAAGAAACTGTGGAGAACCATGATTGTCCATGTCCTGATAATAAATGGCACACAGAGAAAGAGATAATATGTTAAAACACAGTAATGTTCTTCAATGTCTGTTGCAGTGTTGCTAGTAGTATAAGATATTGATTAATCTGGACCCCAAATTCTCATCTCAATTATTTTACTCACATTTCATCCCCTCTGGCTTTCCTCTGGCATTTGTCTGATTTAGTAAGCTTCTGAGAATGTCAAGCTGACCCCTTTACTTGTGTTATGGTTAGAATTCCTTCAGAAGAATACTGGACTTGACAGGCATAAGATAGAGAAAGAGAGGTGGGTAGTAAGAGAAAGAGAGGAATGGAGTGAGAGTGGGAGGAAAGAAGGAAGGATGGATGGATAGATAGATAAATGGCTGGAAGTCTACCCATGTAAATTGAATCACATGTTCTGTTCAACATTTCTAGAAGATGATTGAATGCAATGGTAACCAAAATATGAAAATACTACAGAGCAAAGGAAACTGATTTTTGATGAATAAAATTTATTGGTTTGTTCTTCACTTATTTGGGACTTTAAGGGAGAATGGTTTGTTGATCTCTTTCCCTCTTGCTTCTACAAGTTATTTAAAATGGAGATCACCAAATCCAGCCTTGATTTATTGGTTAAATGCTTTTTTCCTCTTGTAGCTTAGCATATCAAGATAACCCAGGTAACTGCCAAACTATCGGACTTAGTAAGCTTCTGAGAATGTCAAGCTGATCGCTATATTTATATTACAGTTGGAATTCTTTCAGAAGAACACTGGACTTGACAGAGAATGGGAATAGTATTTTTGTCAGTCCATCTTCTGTTTGATGAACTTCCTTACAGAGCAGCGTGAGGGTGGTGACAATTTTTTTTTTTTTTTTTTTGTTTCCTTGAAGAAAAAGTTTTTATTTTTAATCTCTCACTATACACCTGGTGATAGCTGAAGAATTGATTAGCCAAAATGTGTTAACAGCAACTAAACAAATAAATCAGTGATTTTCAAATGGTACACCAAGGTGCACTGGTATGCCCTGGCATTCCAGAGAAATATGTGTCCAGATATAAGAAATAAATATATTTGCTTTATTATACTGAGGCACCCATTTCATTGTGGATAACCCCCGAGGAAAGCTTCAGTGATAGGAAGCTTTTGTTTTGCTGTATTGAACTGGTAGGAGTTGCTGATCAATCTTCCATGCCTAATTCAAGAAAGTTGATTACTGAAAGATACATTATGTTACATAAAGTGATGATGAGGATTGTTTATTTAAAAGTTGTCTTATTTATACTTTCATAGTAATTTATCATTTATATATTTATATAAGCAAATGTGATAAATTAGTTTCTTTATTATATACACTGATCGTGGTTTGATGATTAAACATAATGAATTGTCTCTTGAAGCTTTTTGGATTTCTATAAAAAGAAGATTATGTGTTAATATCTAAAAAAGCTCTGACCAATTTACTGCATTTTGCAACATCATATTTATGTCGATTAGACTTTTCTGCTCTCACCACAATTAAGTGCAAAAAGAAAGGAACTCTTCAATGTATTGAGGAGGAAATGAAAGTTTGCCTATCAAATATACACCCAAACATTGAAGAAATCACTAAGACTCCTCATGTTTCTCATAAACACGAGAATGAATGAAACTTAAGGCATGTTTCATTTTCTATTTTTTATTGCATTATTTCTTTTCTGCAATATTTGATTTCATTATAACACATTTTTCCAAAATTTGTATGTCGTGCGCCTGCAATTGTTGGTAGGATTTCAAGTGTGCCCTGACTTAAAAAAAAGATTGAGAAACACTGAAATAATGGATTCAATTGTTGGAAACTCTCTTTGTTATATTAATGAATATACTTAAAGGTAAATAACAGTGAAGGTTAAATTGTCAACAATTCAATGATTTTGCAATAAAACAAATTAAGGAATTCTTTTTTATTTACGATATGTAATTGAAAGAATCTTTTTAATTATCACCAGTTTAATTTTAATCTTATTTCTTTTTAGGTGAACTTGATCCAGAGAGGATGGGTTCTGGAATACAGTACGGTGATGCCTCTCTGCGCCGCCTGCATCGGCAACAACAACAGACACGGCGGCCAGATTGTGCTTGCTGAGGGACCACCTCCCATTCACGCCCTCTTTTTGACCTACCTACTTACCTACCTACCTACTACAACTTGAGGGTGGACCCTGGAGGCTTGTTCATTCTCTAATGCTCCTACTCCTTACTAATCTTACAAGACAATAAAAATACCAATACTGGCCAAGTCCAGTGTTGTTGATGATGATGATATTACAAGATGACTATGATGATGACAACAATAAAAACAGCAGCAGCAGCAGCTCCTCTGTAGCCTGTCACAGTTTGCAAGAGTTTTATTATTGGTTCAGTGCTTTTTTTTTTTCTTTTTTCTTTCTTTTTTTTTTTTTCAAATTTTTTTTTTTGTAATTCTCCTCTCTGTTTCAGTAAAATAGTCTATCTTGCTGCATTTCATATATAGGCTCATTGGCTCTTTTGCTCTTTTATTATTATTATTAATATGGATTGATTCCTTTTTCTTTTCCCTTTTTTCATACTACCCCCTCCCCCTCCCCTTCATTTGTGATAGTTTCACTTTCACATTCCTTAATGGACACAGGGTTTTGAGGGGACTATTTGAGAGAAGATCATGGGGAAGATACAAAACTTGAAACTTCTTTATAACAACAAAAACCCCACCCTACTCACATGCATAGACCGATGTTTGTAAATAGTTATACCAGTTAGGTACTGCAAATTTTTCAAGTACAAGACTGAACACTTTAAGACTTGCTTCTCAAAAAAATAATAGTATTGTATTAATAACAATATAATATATTGCAGCATCTTTGTCAAGCAGTCATGAAGAGCTTAGTTTATTGTCACAGGGCTGCAATTATGGGTTATTCCAGTGGGGTTTGAACTTTCTATACTTTAGTTTAACAATTATCACACAGTGATAAATTTATTGTTGAACAGGTAAGCAAATTTGAAGAGTTTAAAAAAAAAAAATTTGCAAATACATTTGATTCTTATTTTTTTATATATATATATATATATATAGAGAGAGAGAGAGTTTTACTGCATTAGACACAAATTTATGTAAGTGTTCTTGGTTTTCTTTGATTCAATTTCTATAATCATTGCATTACCTTATCAAACTTCACTTACCAAGCATTGAGTCCTCTTATTCACTAAACTATTGAGACACAGTATTGGTTGGTAGATTATAATAATACTATCCAATGCAGTTGGATAACTTTTTTTTAATGATTTTTTTTACCAACCAAATTGAATTGTCGATCACATCACCTCTAGTTTGATGCTGTACCCCATGAACTATAAAATAAGATTATATATTCATCATATCTGTTTGAGTAATTAAAAATCTTTTTACATGGTTGAATCTATAGCATGTCTGCTCTGTTAAGAACATTTTCTTAAGTTTATTCTTGAGTTCAAGTCCACAATAAATGACCATTTTGGATTAAGTTTTTTTTCATATGCTCTGCCCAGTCAGTATGCTTTTCATACTTGCAAAGGTTTTCTGCCTATAAATAGTGTAAGAAACAAGTGAATATATATGTATATAATGTTAAAGTTGTAAATAAAGACTGTGAAAGTTTAATTTAAAGTAAATTTTTAAAGTTTATTTAAGTAAATATTTTCCTACTTATTTCTGGTGTTGAAAATCTGATAATAAAATTACATTTATGATATTTGTCCCTCTTAAATGATTTTGGAAAATGATTAAGAAAACCAACTTCCACGTCAATTTGAGCAACCAAAATCGGATTTTACTGATTTCATATAATTTCTACAAATTAAAAATTTAATCTTGCTATATTATGTATCCTCTAAAAATAATACCTCCTATTTTGTTTGATGGCAAATGCTATTGGTAAGTCAGTAGAAGTTAAACCTTCCTGCCAATAACCTATAGATATATATATATATATATATATATATATATATATATGTATGCTTTGCCTTATTACTGATGGCAACTGAGAAAAATAGCATCTATGATGAAAGTTATTTGAATCAGATGTTTGTGATGCAGAAAAAAAATTGCAATCATCAATGCTTGCTGAAAGTTTACAGTGACCAAACAGTGAATGTGAGCACAGTTAGGCAGTGGATAATGCATTTCAGCCGTGACAGCAACAATATCTGTAGCAAACCTTGATCAGAGCAGTATACAGTCTCTTCATAGTGGGCAAAAATTAGTTTGAGGGAGTGACTATGCAGGCGATTTGGGGGGGGGGTTGTAGCTGAAAACTTGCTCGATCCAAAGGCATCATTGTGCTCCTACGGAAATGAATAGGAGGCATTATTTTTGGAGCAGATAAACTCTCTTTTTTTCTCAAGGTACTGAGAAATAAAAAAATAAAAAAAATTCTGATATTTTGCCAGATTTTGAGAAGTTGATCAACCTGACAAGTTTTCAGCACCTCCTCATATGTATATAATGAGAAAGAAATATATTAAAAAAATGCATTCATTACATATATAGTATATCTTTCACTTTGTAGTTTTCTCTTTTAGTTATACATGCTTAAGAAAAAATCCTTATATTTTTATTAAAATCCTTCCAAATGAATTAATACATTCTTATCATAGCAGGTTATGTACTTAACTGTTCAGGTTTCTTTAATCTAAAGTTCATCATTAACCTCTGACCCTGGTTTAATAAATGTTAATTGCTTGCTCTGGTTGACATATTTGATAGTTTTTTGTTTTTTCTTTCTTTTAATTGATTATATTTGTGAGATGTTTAGCTTGGATTCAACTCTACAAAGTCTGTTTAAACAAATCTTTAACTTTCTTAGCTCAAAGTAAGTGAATCAATACTTCTGCTTGCAAAATCTCCACTACCCACACATAACTGTTTTCTGCTTGTCCCTTGTTTACAACATAGCTTTATTACATTTTGCTGAAATGGTTGGCTTTAATCATTTTCATATCATAATTAAAACTCAGTCTATTTTAAATTTATATGACCCTCAAAATCCAAACAGAAAATAAATATGTACCTTTTTAAGAAATAGACTTCAGATTTATCTACTAAAATCATTGATTGTTCAATTGGTTATTTTGATAAGTGTTATCTTGTGATCTATAGATAAAGCAACCAGCAAAATCTTTGAATCAAGTCTTTCTGATGAAAGGTCACGTGTTGTGTACTGCAATAATTCAGATGTATAGGGTAATATGCTATCACCTGGCTGTATTGCCATTTTGTTGTGCATACCAAAAAAGGAATATACCTCCCCACTCCCAACTGTACACATTTAAAGCATTTCTCTCATTTGTGATGAGTGTATTTTTTATACACATTGTCATTTTTATTCTCCATGACATTATGCAAATTCAAACGACTGCACTATTAATCAGAATATTCTTTTCTTTCTCAATGGTTAAACCTTTTTGCCGAGTGTATGTTAGATACACTTATCTCCACAAATTCCTTTCTCATGCCTCTTTTCTTCTTCTTCGTCTTTTTTTTTTTTTTTTTTTTTTTTTTTTTTTCCCAACATTCAAAGAATTTTTTTCATATCATTGGAAACACTGTTACTAGCACAAGCAAAACTAAATCTCTCATACGTAAAATTATTGCTTCTTCAGCTCCGGACATCAATCAATATCAGCAAGTGTGGCTTTTGGGGCTTTCTCCTTGTGAGTATGAGTGATGCTCAGGCAGTGCACTTGTATATCTTCCTGTCATCCAGTTATCCCATATGTGAAGCTGGGTTGACCACTTGTTTACATGTTGGGAGCAGCCACTGACACCCTGTGATATGTGATTCTATCCCTGTAGCTATGAGATCACCTTCCAGATCAAAGATCAACCATCTGATGTACCTGGCTGCTCTGGTGTAACACTAGGTGCAAAATCTATTTTGGTATATCTTAGGGTGAGCCCAGTACATATTGGGGTCACCACAGATCAACTTCTTTTAGAACAAATGTTCCTTATTGACATTAAATTCAGACTATCAAAATGAACAAAAATGCTATTAAATGTATATCTATTGGAGTCTCTTTTGATCAAGAGTAAATCTTTGTTTTTAAAATTGACTCTTGTCGTTGCTAAAAGCTATATAAATAAAATATTTACTGTTTATTTTATAATAAATGTGTGTTTAATAACAGTCAATATTAAAGAAATGATGAAACTGCTTTGAATCAGTTAATATTTGTGTTCTTTAAATGTGAAATCTTGTAAAGATCCACTATCATTTACAATAAAAAAAAAAATAAATTTTGTAAAGGATGAAAATGTTAAATTCACATCTGTGACTTTAAAAAATTAAAAAAAACTGAACTTTACATTTAAAAAGATGAATGTATATTATAAATAAACTATGAGCATTTTAATTCTGATATTAGCATTGCTTTTTAAAATAGTTCATAAAATTTATTCTTTGGGAGCTTTATTTTCCGAGGATTCCTTAGAAACTTGTCCCACAACAATGTCATGACATGTATCAGTCTTCGACCAAAGTGAAAACCTGTCTGATTAATTGGTTATTAAGATTGTTCAGGTAAATAAAAATCTATTCAGAAATAAGAGAAGGAACAAAAAAAAAAAAAAAAGTGAGAAATTACCAATCAATCGTCAGTAGATGAGAATTAAGCTCTTCTCATTAAAAGAAAGATTATAATGAAAATATCAATAGAAAATGTTTTAAATCATTGAAATGCAGGAGCGAAATAAGACTTAAAATAAAAAGGTTAACATTAAAGGCTAAAGTAGGCAAAGATTTAGTGCAGTTTTGCTTGAGAACTGACGCAAAATTATTGAAGAAGAAACAAATTTGATTCTATGCATTTTCTAGGGTCAAATGATAAAGTGTTGCATACAATTGATTCAACCACCTAGTTTCCTTTTGTTAAAATGTCACTTGTAACCAATTGATAAACAACTTTGCCATTCTTACCTGTTTTAGATTTAGTTTTGCCTTTATTGCTCTATGAACAAAATCAGTTTAAGAATTTATCACATATCCATAGATAATATTTCTTTATAATTTTAGTGTTTACAATTTGTTTTTATTCTTACATATATTTTGTTTTAACTAGTTATAATAGTTTTTTTTAGTAATGTATCACATTTCAACTGATCACTTCAGATGAATGTTAAATCTAGTACTTAGTTAAATATGGGAAAGCATTCCCACACAGGGAAATGAAACTGGGCCACCTGGGTGAGAGTCAGGGATCCTAACCACTAGGCTATGTGGGAGGATTCCTGGCTCACACCCAGGTGGCCCAGTTTCGATTCCATATATATATATATATATATATATATATATATATATATATATATATATATATATATATATATATATATAGTGTGTGTGTGTAATATATTATTATTTATATATTATATTCGCAGTACTTATTAGAAAGCACTCAATATCAGAGATAGAGCTAGCATATTTGGTTAGATTGATGTGAGTTTGTGACTCTGGGTTTCACGCTTTTGCAATTGTCAGACAAACTGTCTTGACGATCGCAAAAACATGAAACGCAAACTCACATCAATCCAACTAATATATAAAGTTGATTTTTTTTTTTTTTTTTTTTTTTTTTTTGCCTAAACAAAACATACACATTGACCATTTTATTACTGGAGGATAATGCATTTAAGTCAGGAGATAAGTATTTGAACTTTTTAGTCCAGTTTATTTATTTTTTTTATATGCACACACACAAGTAAAAACTATTCTTTACTGTCATATTTATGATAGCAAATGATAAAATCCATCATTGAATGAAATCTGTCAGTAAGTAGTTTTTCCTTTTGTCTTTATTCATATTGTCTTTTTACAGATATATTTTATTTTTTATTTTTTTATTTTTTAGATGCACATGTACACACAACACTGCATAATGAGTATTAGTGTCACCATCATCAGGCCAAGTCATGAAACTTCCTGTCATCATGCAGTGTTGATTTCTATGTCCACAGTGTTTATATTTATAAACGCTCTATTCATAATATTGAGTATTCTTCTCTATAACAAATTTTAAACAATGTAATTGTCTACATTACTCATCAATGCTTTTGTCCTCTCTAATTCTCCATCCCAACCCACTCCATTCCACCCCCTTCCCCCCCCTCTCTCCAAACAGGACAATTTGTTCACAGAACTTTCTCTGGTTTTTATTAATTTTCTTATGATGGTGCATCATTCTGGGAATTTTTGGTAGTCAGTATTTTTTTTATTTTTTTTTTCTCCCCTCCAGTTTTTATTTTGTCCTGATTTTTCTCTTGAATTCTGGTTAACCATTGCTTTCAACCTTTTTATTATTTTTTTTTTTCTTTGTTTAATAAAGTTGATTCATAATAAAACCTAACATTTATTTCTTACAAGAGAAAAAAGAAATTTAATTGATCTGATTGGAATTGACTGCAGAGAAATGTATACAAAAACCACAGGCCTTCCTATTTATCAAACTATTGCAGCAATTTAAAGAAAAAAAAAACAAACTTCCTCTTGTTGGCACCAAAGAGAGACTCTCTGGTCAGTGAATGATAAATTTTATTATTTGATTATTGATTACCCTTGCTTTTATATATATATATATATATTTTAAAATCTTCTCTTTCACTTGTGACTCTCCATACTTATTAATATCATGAGTACACAAAACTGTTATCAGTTTTTGTGGTGGTCTTTGTTTTTTTTTCTCTTGATTAGCTTCTAAATTATTCATATTGGATAAAGTCTTTAGAATTAATGTGAGTGACAATGATATGTTGATTGTATAACTACCTAAAATTATTTGCTTGTTTACTATTTCTATAGATGTTTTTTTTTCTTTTTTTAAACTCTACCTAGAAGTTGGTTGAGTTTCTGTTTTATAGGAATTCACTGCAACAAAATCCATTTGTGCTTATGTTGTGATGAAATAGGATAAAGAAAAAAAACCTGAGTTACGCGAGTAACTATTAAAAAAAATTATTCATCTAAGCATTCTGAAATATATTTCAAGATTCAGTGGTTTGAAATTAGTTATAATTTGAACCAAACATTAAATTTCTTATGAGATAAAGATAAGAACTGTATTGCAATGACAGATTGAAAGGAAACTTCCATTTTCTGTCAAAAATATCATACAATTTTAACATCCTGATTGCAAAATTTGACAAATTTCAGTTAATATATAAAGTGTGAAAGTAATTCTGATATTGTTCAAAGACAATTGGTTATAAAGTGAATTGGTCACAAGGTCACTTTTTTATCTCCAGTATTTATAGTAATTGGTTTACAATTCTTGAGTTGACCAATTCTCGTGGGATTGTTTTCAAGTAAATGATCTTTTCACAATTTAGCATATTTGAATTTAGTCTCAAAATAGTTACATTCAATTCCAAAAGCCTCCCTATCAACATCAACTCACCATTTTGGTAAGAAAGAAAAAAAAAAGAATATATATCTATCTTTTTAAAAATTGTTTTGTTTTCTTTTTTCTTTTTTTTTTTCCCTCTCTCAGAGAAAGAAAAAGAAAGCTTTGCTTACTGTAACGAACTTTGTGGCCAAGCAGTAAAGCAAGCCAGATGAAACTGTAGGTTCCTATACAAAAGGGGATACAGGTTCAATCCCTGCCAGGAGACTCCTTTTCTTTACTTACATTTCTTGAATGCACAGACCAATAGATATAATATACACTGTTTAATAAATAAATAAAAATGGGGCATCTATTTTTTTTTTTTTTTTTTAAAGTGTTCACTATAATAATGCTTGAATTAATAAAAAGGATTAAAAGTAATTAATTCTTTAGATAGATACACACACACACACACAACTTATTATATGAGATTAAAACAAAAACATGTTAAAATTTGCTACACAATAACTATCATGTCTCAGCACTACAGTTGTGCTTCCTCAGGTGATGGTAAATAACTGATGAGTAATTACCATTGCCTGAGGAAACATAACTGTAGTGCTGAAATATGAAGGCTATTGTGTAGTGATTTTTAACAGGTTTTTGCCTTAATCTCATATAATAAATAATAACCTGTACTCTCTGTTGATCCCTTTCTTTAAAAGATTAAATTCTACAGACAGTGGAATTATATTTCATTTGTTCTTATCCTGTACTTTATATATATATATATATATATATATATAAACACCCTACATTAATTTGCCAACTCTGAGTTCTGCAATCAGTGTAGGGTATTATGTATATATTTTAATATATTAAATAGCTCTCTTATTCAACATTGAGCATTGTTTTTCTTACACTATAGTGTGTGTGTGTGTGTGTGTGTGTGTGAATGAACATTGTGCATGTAAATGACATATTAAGAGTTTAAGAAGATTGCATCACATTAACAATGGTAGAAACAAATACAAGACTTGTAGTCTCTAATAAATAATTTATTCAGGAAGAGAAAAACCAAAAGAGATGAATCAACATCTAAAAAAAATAATATTGTAGAAAAAAAGATTCTAATCAAGGGTATGTCTCTCTCTCCCCCACCCACCCCCAAACCTAGAAGATAGACAATTTTAATATTCCAATATTTAATACTTTTTTTCTTTTTTCTTTTTTTTTTTTGACTTGTTCTATCATGGTGACCAATGTACATTTGACTAACCAGACACCCTCAGAAAGCAACATACTTGTAGCTAATTAATATAATGATGGTATATAAGTATGATGTTAATGTACATAAAAATATTAACATTACTTCATTTGTTAATTAAAAATTGATTGATTACCTACAAATGTGTTGATATTTTTTTTTCTCCAGAGTTACCTTCATTTCTTTTATGATTACAGATTTGCTTTTTTTCTTCTTTTTTTTTTTTTTTTTTTTTTTTTTTTTTGTTTCCCTGTCATAAATGTCAATAAAAAATCTTACAAAACACAAAATTATGATTTAAATGATATAATAAACTTAGTGATCTTTTTAAAAATAGTCTCATGATTGATTTCTAGTCATTGTCAAAATTGCTTCCATTGTTCTGACAACCCGGAATATATGTGCCACTCGAAAAAAGTAAAACAAAAAAAAAGGCAACTTAAGTTGCCCATACTGCATAGACTTTCTTATGGCAAGAAAGTCTATGCAAACAATTGTATGTGTGCATACTGATGGATATAGGCAATGATTTCTGAAAGTTTTGTTGATTCATTCTTTTGGTTAAGTTGTTTATTGGTTAAGCTGTGTATTTATTCATTATTTTCTTGATTGCGTATGTGCTCAAGCACAAATCTATTCATTTGTAGTTTAAATAGATAAAAAATAAAGGCTCACAGTCCAAATTTTTGATTGGAAACAAACATTACATAGTTGAATTACTTAAAAATAATACTATGGCCATCCCATGATAATCCTTACATTTAATGTATGAAATTAGTCCTGAAACAGGTGTTCAATATGTAAATAGAAACAAAAGATAAACTCAATAAAATAATTTTTTTTTTTTTTTTTTTTTTTTTTTACATCATTCAGACTGTCGTTTTCATGTTTATTGCCATATTCACAACATTTCGATCATATACTTCAGCCTTCTTCAGTTGATATATGATGGAATTTCAAACCCAACATCTTTTTTTAATCCATGGAGGTAGATTGTTCTAATTCCATGTGCCATGCCTTTTTTGGATATCTTGGTTAACTCATCTCTTCACTGGCCCGGTGGATAAAAGCATTGACTGAAGTAATCCAAAAATAGTGACTTGACCCAAAGAGTTGTGAGTTCAATACCTGACTACAGCAGAGGAAACAAAAACTTGGAAGAGTTGAATTATTCAAGTGAATTAACTGAAACTGAGATATCCTAGAAAAGCATGACATGTGGAATTAGAACAAATCTAACCCTAACCCTAACCCCTAAAAGACTAAAAGAGTTTGGTTCAAAATTCCAACATATATCACTTGAAGAAAGCTGGAGGTGTACATTGGCTGAAACATCATGGATATGGCAATAAAGATTAGGACAACAGTTTCAATGATGTAAATAGTTACAATATGTCATCTCAGAAATATAGAAAAAATTGTTTTGCTTGGAATCATTCATTTCAGGAAACGTTCTATTTGATGCTGTTTTGATTAGATTCTTCTGTTGCATTTTTTTTTTCTCTTTTAAGAACATAACAAATACTTTAATACATCATTCTGACTTCTATTTCCAGCCATGGTTGTTATCATTTGCTGAAATATATAAACATGGCTAAAGCAATTTTTGAAAATTTTAACTTTTGATGATCCATGAATAGTTTACTTTAAGATTCTTATTTCTTTTAGTGTAGCTTAAAATATAACTAATCAAAATATATGGGACGGGTGTTAAGGTATGCTATATTTATGGGCTAAAGTGCTCTCATTATCAGGAATAGGGCAATTGTAATTATAAAAGTGGACATTGAAATCGACACCCAGAGGTAACAGTCTGTTTTCTGCCAAATGCAATTGTCAGGCTTGATGTGTTTAGCATGGAATACTGTCACCTTCAATGTCCACTTATCTATCTATATATATATATATATATATAATTATTTATTCAAAAATTATAACATAAATATGTTATAAAATCACTACAACAATAGCCATTTTGTTTCAACCCTTCTTGGTGTCTTATCAAGTGATGGTGTTGAATGTAGAATAAAGGGTTTTAAAAGGTTCAAATCAATCAAACACCCCCCACTAAGGGAAGACACTGTTACTCTACTCTATATTGAGCACTCTTTTAAGAATAGTATTTGTTGGTTATTGGAGTTTATTCCGTATACACCAACCCTATACTTGGTTATATATATATATATATATATATATATATATATATAAAATTAATTAGCTCAGTGTTTCTATTCTAATTATTATGAACTGATGCTTTTCCTTCTCTCTCCAAACCAAAAACGTTTTTTTTTTTGTTTTTTTTTTTCATCTAGCTTTATGGGATCTTAATTTCATCCTTTTAACTTTGTATTTTTATCTTTTTAAAAAAAAAGATTCTAACTTTTTTTTGCCATTTTTTCCAATAAATCTATTTTCCTTCCTAATTGTTTTTTTTTTTTTTTTCCTGCTTCTTTCTGATTGTCAGCCATTTTATATCTCCTTTCTTAACTTATTTCGATTATGTATCTTCAATCCAATCAGAATTGAAAAGACAGCATAATTTGATGAAATCTTATAGAAATTTGTATATAAACAATACCTTGTCAGCCAGTTGACGTTCCCCACCCACATTTCTCTTATTGTTTTGTATTTTCTTGTGTAGACATTTGTAGAGTGCTTGTGTCAATGGGCTGTTATCATTTGCAGTGATAATGATAGACATTTAAAATTCATTGGCTTTTTCTATACTTTCTCCAAACCGTTTTGTGCTGGTTTTTCCCTCCCACCCTCAAAAAAGGTGACCATTCAAAGCCAGGCCAATTCTTTACATTCTAACATTGTACAAAATTAGCTAAGCAGCTTCTTTTCTTTTCTCTTAAAATTAATTATAATAATAATAATGGAAGGAGTATCTTTTTTATTGTTTTTGATAAGTTTTATACATTTTTAATAAGTTCTTTCCACATTTTTTAATTCCTGCTTTTTCAAAAAAAAATTGCCGACATTGAAAAACTTTTTTCTTTTTCTTATTTCTTTTTTTTTTTTTTTTTTTTTTTTTTTTTTTTTTTTTCAAGGTTTATCAGGTTTTTTTTTTATATTTTTTATTATAATTAATTTTTATTTTTCTTATTTGTTTTTTTTTTTTTTTTTTTACATTTTTTTAAAAAAATATTTAATTTCCTTGCATCATTAAAAAAAAAAATATTTTTTTTAAATTAAAATATTTCTTAATCCCCTAAAATGCATCCTTTTTTTTTTTTTTTTTTTTTTTTTTTTTTTTTTTTACAATCTGTTATTTCTCTTGCCATTTGTAATTTTTTTTTATTTTTTTTACTGCATATATAAGCAAACATTTTTGTGTCTTTTAGACATTTACCTTCTGTTAAAGTCAGTGCTTAATATGTTGTATAGCCTTCCTGGCAATCTTTAATTTTTAGGTGAGGAAATGAAAAAATAAAAAATAAAGAGAAACTACACCCATTTAGTGCATTACAACAGATATCTGTCCACCATTGTATTTCTAAAATAAGGTAATGATATATGTGCAAATTGTTCTGGATGCTGTCTGCACTATTTCTTGTAAGCCTTGCAATACTGCACTTTGCTATCCTTGTACTTTCCTCTTGAAGTGAAACCTCTAAGTTGATTGCAGCAGTGATGCATATAAGCAAGTGTAATCCATGCGTGGCAAAGCTCTGTATTGTTGGATTATTGTCAATAGTCATATGATGTATATCTCACAGTAGATAATTATGCTGAGTCATTTGAGCTGCTGGTGTTACATTTAACACAAATAACAAAGTAGATCTCCAGGGCAATCTACACGTGCTTATATAATTAAACAATGCGGTTAAAAGAAAGATATATATATATATATATATATATATATATATATATATATTTTTTTTTTTTTTTTTTTTTTTTTTTTTTTTTTTAATTTTTGCAGTGCACCAATTGGGAGTATCTTTTCCTTAGTTTTATTTTTTTACTTTTACTAACATGAAATAAAAGGTTGCCACTTTTTCCTTGGTAAAATGCCTGATGTACAGTGCACATCTGGAAGGTTATTCAAAAAAAAAAATAAAATAAAATAATAACTCTGAAGAAGTTAATGAAGCAGAATAGGCAGTAATAACAAAATGTATGGTATGTATGTATGTATACATCACATGATCTATCATTATTGTCTATTACAATATCAGAAACAAACAAAAAAAAAAAAGTTTAAATTAAAAAGAGAAAAAAAACTGCTACTATAAATGTTTTGTAATAACATTTGTTAATTACTCCAGTTTGAACAAAAAAAAAAAAAACAAATCCTGGAAAAGAAAAACAAAAAAAAAATTTTTTTTTCTTTTTCAAGGCTTCCATAATTTTTATTGTGCTCCTGGGATTTTATTTTTACTAATTTTTTTTTTTTTTTTTTCTTTTGACTTCCTCTTGTCCTTGTTTGCATTTCAAACATTGGTCTCCCTCTGTCTTTCCTATATTCCATTATAATAACGTATATTTCATTCTATATGATTGATATCTAATACAGGTATTCTATCATGTATATTTAATTATATATTGTGTGAAATGTATGTAATTTCATCATATATATATATATATATATATATATATATATATATATGAATATGGACAGTATACATTATATACTGCATTATATATCATAGTTGAAATATATAACATCTATAAATATATGTATATGTATGATATATAGTTGATCATGTATATCCCAAGATATATATCATATGTATATAGACATGTTTTCCTTTTTTTTTTTCCTTTTTTTCTTTTTTTCTCTATAGCTATGGCAGTATTGTTTGACAACTGTTAATTTTGTATAATAATCTATTTGGTTTGTAATATCAAATTGTATAAAGCTAAAATATATAATATATATATAATATATAATATATATATGTATATATATTACATACATACATACACATGCAAACACACACACACACTCATTTACAAATATACCACTACTATAATAAAAAAAAAAGAAAAAACAATTTAGAAACTTTGTTTTTATTTTCTTTTGTTTGTTTTATCTTTTGTTTGTTGTCTTTTTTGTTTTTTTATTTTTTACTTTTTTTTTTTTTTTTTATTGCTGTTCCTCAGACATGCTTTAAAAAAAAAAAGCTCCTGAACAATGACATTTTATTATTTTTTAATTTCTTGGCCTTTACATAAAATGGCTTCACCCCATCCTGACTTCTAATATTCTCTTCTTCAAATCTTCTCTTCTTCAAATCCTTATGCTGATTTATTAAAAACTTTTCTTTGTAAAATGTTTATTTTTTTTTTTTTTTAATCCTCTCTTTAATCCTAAGCACTGAATTTCTGAGATGAGAAATTATTAATCACTAATCTATTTAGATTACTGACTTCATGTCCTGTGTCAAAACAACATATGGGGACAAGAAACTAGACCAGCAAACTATTTACATTTGTGATTTGATTAAGGGGGTAACATTTGAGAAGAACCAACCATACTTTTCATAAGAACTGATAAAAGAGAACTTGTGTGCCACAAGGTCTTCCAACAGCTCTCCTCAAGTTTTGAATTTAGAATTGTTCTTTATCTAGGTAACCTATAGTTTGGTGGGGGGGGGGGGAGAAAAGATGGATTCATGCCTTTCCCAAGGGCATTTGTGCAAAATTCAATGTAATGAACTCAGCTTGCCAATTTCTTGTTTCAAACAGCCAAGTATTACACTTCCTGTGCACACATCTATACATACATACAGATATATGTTCCAGCCTCTTCCTTTCCAGTCAAATTTGATCTTCTAAAATTTAAATACAATGTCAATCATTATCTTATTTCTTAATTCCTGTTCCTTTATTGGCATCTATCCTTAAAAAGGATTTTTCTTTAGATTTTATCGCCTTGCTTTGGGTGAAAAAAAATAAAATAAAATAAAATAAATTAATAACAATTTTTTTTATATATATATATATATATATATATATATATGGCAATTGGAAAATATTTCTTAGTCACTACCAACACATTTCATCAATCCGACTTTATCAAGGCAAATTTAAATGCAAAATGTTTTGTAGTTACATTAAATTCAAATTTTTTAATATTTTGAATTAGATGCAACTACAAAACATTTCGCTTTTAAACTTGCCTATAAAGTTGAAGTCATGAAATACATTGCCAGTACTTATAAGTTATTTGCTATATTTATGGGATAAAGTGCTCAATATCAGAGACAGAGCATATGTAAATATAAAAGTGAATATTGACGTCAACTCTCAGAGGCGACAGACTGTTTCATGCAATCAGGACACACACACACACATACATACATATATATATATATATATATATATATATATAGTGTGTGTGTGTGTGTGAGAGAGAAGGTGCCATAATATAAAATATTGTGATGAAGACATCAGTCTGAATAAATCAGACCATTTCTAAGTACTTTGTATCACCAGAAGTGAAATATCATTTGAATGTTTATAAATAACAAATTAATATTTCATGTAAATTGTGATTAAATCTGTTTATATCTAACTGGTTTATCATAAATGTCTAATTCCTCACTAAATTATTTTCCTATACTGATCTAATGCGTGTCTCTGTTGAGGAAGAAAAGAAAGACGAGAGACAGGGTGGGGGTCTCTTTTTTTTCTTTTTTTTTTACTCTCCTCCGAAGTTAGATTAAATACTTTTCACTAATAGAAGGAGGCAGTATGAATTGTGGGTAAGCAAGCACCATTATTAAAAGCCAGATTTGAGGAGGTAGGCAACTGTGTGTCTGTCTGTCTCTCAAACAGGCCAGAGTCAGGTTGAAAAGGAGAACATTACGATGACTAATTGAATGATTTGACTGATTTAGTAAAAGGGCTGGATAAAGATAAATCCTTTCTCTATTCTGTGCATGAGTAAAGAAACCAAGAGTGAGTTTGATTCTTCCATTCTTGAACCAAGACTACAGATATTTTGGCAGCCATTTAACAAGATGGTGGGTAAATTTTCACTGGTGATGAAGTGGTTAAAAAAAAGGTGAGGTTAGTTGCAGAAAATCATGGGTAAAGCATAATTCTGTTGTTTCTTGAGGGGAGATGCTTTGACACTTTATTTATGAGGGGTGTTGAATGGCATTTGTTAATGGCTTTTTCCAAGTAACCCTCAGCCCTATCAATCTATTCTTACTCAACTTTGTGTTCTCACTATAGCTTTATGTAACACTTGACCTTATGAGTCATCCAGCTTTCCTTTCCTCCTCAGTTTAGGCTGCTGTGTTCCTTCGATAATGTTGATTCAGAGTTTCTTACTAATACTGGGATTGACAGCGAAGTCTAGTGTGGATCTGTTCAAAAAATTGATCACTTCCACAACAAAATAAACAAATCGCAAGTCCAAACGCAAAGAGCCATGGGCAGAAAGAAACGTCAAAATCACAAATCGCAAGTTCAACATTACAAATCTCAATAAACATAAACAGTCAGAAATTGAACACTGAAGCCAACGGGTGACGTAGAAAAATAAAACGATTTCATCAATTCAAGAACACCAACCACTTTTATTGACAGAATAATTTTTTTCATTAGTCAACAGGAAGAGAACACACAATATTAGCATATCCAAGATTCATTTATGGCAACACCTGCAACCGACTTGTTTTTATTTTGGTTATTTTTTCTTCACCATATCCCACAGAAGATGTGCCCTTTTCCTTGCTAAGTGACTTTCTCTTTCATCACACTCTTGAAGAAAGGTATTCACCTCCCCCCCCTCAAAAAAAAATTGATCACTTTCTGAAATGGATACTTGCAGACTTGCTATAAACAATGTCAACCTTTTTGACTCTCATGTGAACTAAACCTATAAGACTTACATATGACACTGAATGACCCAGTTGCTAAGTGGAAGACATGTTTGGTTATTGATAAAGTAGGAGACATGTTTTGGTGGTCTGTCCTTGGAAGAGAAAGAAAGAAATATATACGGAGACAGTGTGGGAAGCATATCGACACTTCAAAATTCTTACAGCCAACTTCAAGCCATTTTATACTTAGGCAATTTATCAGTGTCAGAATACCATGTCTATGAGGTATTCTGACCAATTGCAGACAATCCTCTCCCATCCTTCACATTCTGTAACATAGAACTCCTTCGTTTAGGCAAAATGTGCTCACAATAATTCTTTATATGATATTGTATATTCTTTTACTCATCTTAGATAAGGGACTTTTTCCCCTGTTGATAAGGTTTAGAATATCATGACTGTATTCCTTTGTCCAAAAATTGATATGGCAGCTCAATTTCACAATGAAATAAATTGCAAGTCCAAACTTGAAGATACACGGGCAGAAAGAAATGTCAAAATCACAAATCGTAGGTCCAACATTACAAATCTCAATAAACATAAACAGTCAGAAATCCAATACTCAAGCCAACGGATGACGTAGAAAAATAAAACAATTTCATCAATTTGAGAACACCAACGACTTTTATTGACAGAATAATTTTTTTCATTAGTCAACAGGAAGAGAACACACAATATTAGCATATCCAAGATTCATTTATGGCAACACCTGCAACTGACTTGTTTTTATTTTGGTTATTCGAAGATCTGAGGACAGAAAGAAATGTTGAAATCACAAATTGCAGATCCAATCTCACAAATCTCAATACATGTAAACGGAAATCCAACACTCAAGCCGAAGGACGAGGTAGAAAAATAAAATGATTTGATTTGTTTTGTTGCTGAAGAGGACGAAAAGAATCTTTTCTTACTCAGAGAAAGGAAAATAGAAAAGTTTTAACTGAACAATGTTAGATTAAATACTTTTCACTGCTGGAAGGAGGCAATATACATTATGAATAAGCAGGCAGCATAAAAAGCTGAAAGGAGGTGCTTTTTTTGGATGTTTTGTTGCATTAAAAGTTTTTTTTTTTTTTTTTTGGACAGCTTATGAAACTGACCAGAGGCAAGTTGGACAAAGTTACAACTAATCAAATGATTTGGCAGATTTAGCAAAAAGGGTGAGGTGAAGCTATATTACTCCACTGTTCTGGACAAGGGTAAAGGCACTGAAGGAAAGTTTGATTCTTCTATTCTTAAAATGAAACTACAGTCCTCATATTGATTATGGTCATAATATTTAATCTATTTTATTTTCATGTCTTCAGGTGCTTTTTATATTTGGGAATATTCAGAGAATTTAAGAGAATTTTTGTTTAGACATTTCAACTCCTTTGTATTTTTGCCTAATATTATTTACATTCGGACTATTGTTTAATCTCCGTTGTTGTTAGTGGATGTACAGCTAGTGCAGTGGATAGCCGTTCAGAATGAGAGAATTGAGTTTGAATTCCAGTTGGGTTCATTTCATTCATATGCACAAATATCATTGAGAAATGTATGAATCGATTACCACCTCCCAGCTATGGGTTAAATAGTAGGTCTTGCAATTATTAATGCAATATTGTTATTGTAATATTAATATTTACTTGCAAAAAACTTATTCTTACAATCCAAAATGTTTTGACTTTAAATAATCCACAAAAAATTGGTTTATGGCCACATCACATTAAAACACTAGTTCCTGAAGTTAAGCAATGTTGAGCCTGGTCAGTACTTTCATGGGTGACTACTTCAGAATACTAGATGCTGTAAACTTGGATGTGCAGGTAGTGTAATGGAAAATAGCTCTCTGATCAACAATTGTGAGCTAAGTTCCAATTCCCTCATGTGCAAATGGCATTGCAAAAGGCATGAATCCAACTCTTCTCCCCCAGCTATGGGTTAATTAGAAAAAACTTACTGTATGCTTGATGGAATGAAACCATGTATAGCATCTCGCAAGTTCGGTTCTAGAGATTATTGGCAGCTCTGCAAGGGTTTGCTGGACAACATCAAATCCTCAATTTTTTCTCTTTTCAGTCAATCCAAAATCCAGATATTTACAGCAGATAAGCTTGAATGGTTTGCTCAAAAATTCTCTTCCAACTCAACTCATTTGGAGTATCCACACTGTATAATAAATGTGTTCTAGACTCGGGATTGTCCCACAGTAGATTAAAGTTTTGGTTCATGAATTTGGTGACATAGTAATTGGGAGTCAAATCCCAGGTGGTGCAGACTTGTACTCCATGGAAACAATGTGAGCAATAACTGAGCAATACTAAATAATAACAAGTTAACCCCATTATCTGTCTATATTTCTGATCTGAGGTATTATGTAAACTATTTACATTGTTTGGACTATCATCCTCATCTTTGTTGCCATATTTATCATAATGTTTTGGCCGTTGTATGCTCCAACCTTCTTCAGGTGGCTGGAATGTCAAACTGAATCCTTCATTTCCTCAAGGATGCATGGCACAGTGGATAAAGGCGTTAGTTAGATCCAGTGACAGGACCCAAAGAGTGTGAGTTCAATACCCAGTTAAGGTGGTGGAGAACTTTGAGAGGGGAATTAACAGGAGATAACTGGTAACTGACATCCATTAAATATGGCACATGGAACTAGAACAGTCTACCCCAGTGAGCGACATAAAGGGTTCAGTTTGACATTCCAACCACCTGAAGAATGCTGGAGCGTACAACGGCTGAAACGTTGTGATAAATATGGCAACAAAGATGAGGACAATAGTCTGAACAATGTAAATGATTTACCCCCATATATTAAATAAAGGGCTCAGTTTGAAATTCCCATATCAACAAGCACCCGAAGAAGGCCCAAAGGCACAACAACTGAAATGTGATAATAACAACAAAGATGAGGATAATAATCTTAATGTAAGTAATAACTCCACATCCAGGAAATTCAGACAAATTTTGGTTAATCTTTACTTCAGACTATTTCAAGCATGTAAACTAGGGAGATTGATTTATTCAGAAAAAGAACCCCTTATATTATAATTGGCCATATTTCAGCTGATTGGAGACATACAGATGAATCTATGCTACCTTCCATATAAAAAGGTAAATAGATTGGCTGAAAACCTGATAACATCAAAAGCAACAGAGGAGTTCATTTGATTGAACAAAATTTGCTGTGTTAATACCTCTTCTTGAATGCAAAAACAATTCTCCTTTTGTTAAAATTCCCTCTCATTCTCTCTCTCTCTCTCTCACGCATACACACACACACACACACATTTACTTGCACATGTCTTCTTTTTCCATAGAAATATTAAGCATAAAAATTATTACTTTCTTTCATTTTTGTATATACATTTTTACAACTTTGAACATTATAAATTATAGATTTAATCAACTGAATTATACAAGTGACCAATCATGTAAACAAAAATGACACCTTACACTCATAATTTTAAAAAATATAGAAAAAATATGCAGACAAATATGTTCGTCTTCTCTGGTTTTCACATGTCTGCACATCGAGAGTGCTTTCTCTCAAAGGAGAAAAACACTGGTGTTATATAGCTCTCCCAGTCCCAGACCCACACTGACTATTGGCTAATATCTGTCCAGTATCGTTCATATACAAATAGGCAGTCCCACCTAATCTAAGTACAAGGTCTTCTCTCAACAGCCCATTGTTGGAGGGGACGCAACTCCTGGTGCCTATAGCACACCATATACAACCAAACTCTGAGTCTTATTGGGCTGACCTGATTCTCTGTTACAACAAATTGAACAGTTTTAGAAATTCATTAGGTTTAGTTTAGTATGATACAAGGCCGTAGTAATGGAACACTGACAGATAAGTGACTTGTGAAACAAATTCAATAACCCTCTCTTTACAGATGGTACCCCGAGTCTACAGATTTTTAATTACAAAACTGATTATTCTCTAACTGGTAGCATTCAAAAAGTGTTCTCTCTCATTACTAAGTTGACTTACTCATTCTTTATCCAAAGTTACAATACTTTTCTCTGCAATTCTTGTTTAACTTAAATGTTAGTTTTTTTCTTCTTGTTTTCCAAGGCTTCAGATAAACAACATAAATTGATCACCTGTAATTTTATTTCTAAATACCAAAATCAATAGAGAAGGCAATGATAAACTACACCCATTGTCATTCAAAACAGCAATCACAGTGGTGGAAAATTCAGATATTAAAAAAAAAAAAAACTGTGCCAAATCATGATCATCCATATCCTGAAGGGACATGGCAGTCAAGGAGATGGAAATCACCTATCATAGGACAGCAATTGGTTGTCTTGTAATTTTAAAAAAATCATTCTAATGCAATGAATTTATTCATTGGGTTCAATGTTTCCAGTATGAATAAGTCAATCTGCTTCTATCACATTGTCAAAATGAGAATTCTATTTGCCTTCGTATAAAAAAAAAATTCACAAAGAATTTGTACATATATTCATTAAGCTTAAATTTTGTCACAAGGCGTCAAGAAAACTAGCATGCTACATACAGTGTTGTGATAAAAAGCGACAATAATAAGATGGAATAAAACTAGTAATAAAATAATGATAATAATGAAGAGTGTATAGAGCCAGAGTGTTGTGATATAAAGCGACAATAATAAGATGGAATAAAACTAGTAATAAAATAATAGTAATATTGAAGAGTGTATAGAGCCAGAGTGTTGTGATAAAAAGCAACAATAATAAGATGAAATAAAACTTAATAAAATAATAGTAATAATGAAGAGTGTATAGAGCCAGAGTGTTGTGATAAAAAGCGACAATAATAAGATGGAATAAAACTAGTAATAAAATAATAGTAATAATGACCCAGAGTGTTGTGACAAACATCCTTGACACTGACTGATGCAAAGACATAATGATGGAATGGCCTGCAAGGACTGAACACCCTTACAATGGCTTGCAAGTCTAGTTTATTTACTACTGATCTTATTCTGCCTGCAACAGAAATTGGTTTACTCATGTTCTTGCCTGGATTTCTGAAATGTGTAATTACTTGTACAAAAATGGTTAGACATGACGGGTAGCTACTATGTGTGTAAAAACAAACATAATAGATATCAACTGTTATAGAAGATCCTACTGGAGTGTGATTACGTGGAATGTTGTCGACTGCAACAGGCATTCAGCCAATGCAAGATGAATGGGTGAAATTATCATTATTGCACACTTATTTTTCTTTTTTCAAAATGATTCTTCTACGAATAATTTTCTGCTCTGGTGCCTGTCATGATTTTGTTTTTTACAATTACAAATTTAACTCCTCTCCGAGTTGTTCATATTTTTTTGTAGAATGTGGATAAAACGTTTTCTTTTGTCTTCATTCTTTTCTGAACTAAATGTCTTCCTCCTTCTGTATTTTCATGTATTGAAATTTTGAAATTCAAGGTCAGTTCTCATTGTTGATCAACAGATTTGCAACTCTACCACAAACTCCTATGGTATTTGGTCATTCATCATAACCTATCTATTGTTGTATATTGTTGAAAAGATGGAAGGCAAAAAAAAGGATTTGCATAATCTCCCAAAAGTCAGTAACTGGTTTCAAACTTTAATATTTATTTTTTCGATATTTAAATTTATTTAAATACCTTAAATTCTTTCAAATTTTGCTACAAAGTTGTCTGAATCTTGATATTTACTGCAATGACTCAAGAGAAAAAAAGCAAGCCAGGGGAGATAACTCTTGACAGTAGTTCTAATATTTTGTTTGAACAAAATTATCTCTCTCTTTTTATCTTTTTTTTTTCCCCCTTTTATCCTCAAGGGTCCCCCACCTCACACACAGCACAGTTTTGATAAAACGTAAAGAAATGAATATATCTGCCGTTTTTTGAGAATCACTGATAATATTAAAAATCTCTGATATTTCACTAACTTCTGCGTAGTCAAAACTGTCTCATGTCACCAGAGGTATTGAATTTAAAATAACTTTAAAACAATGTCCAATGTTCAAAACATCAGAGTTGAAACAGAGTAAATAGGAGGGGAACGGAAAAAGAAGAGATTTTTCAAGGGAGATAACTAACTAAAAAAATTGTATGCAAAAAAAAAAAATCCTCCTTTCGATGCACAAAAATTAGCGTCACCTGCGAGGGGGGGCAAATTAAATGATAATTCTTTCTATCGTAATTTCTGTCGAAGTGTCACTCATTAGATCATGTAGACGTCAAGTACAAACTCTTATCTACATTTCGAAATAAAATGAAATACCATTTGATTTATTAAAAGTTATCTCCCTTTAAATGTATTTTCCCTTCCTACCGTTAAAAATGACTTACTGATGGTGATAAAGAGATGTAAAAATAGCAATTGCATAAAAAGTTAGACTTGTTAATGGATATCAGAATTAAATTTTTTTTTTCTTTTTGTTGGGGGAGGGGCTAATGCACATTCCTAAATTACTTAGCGAATAAAGAATTCATGCTCAATGTCTTGTGATATGCATACAAAAACCCAATCTACTGTTTTACCACTGATAAACGTACACTCACGTTAACATCTATCTATCTATCTATCTATCCTTACATATATATATATATATATATATATAACGTACAAAATGGATTAAAATCAACAAATATTTAATATATTTTCTGTTTGTACATTATTTTTATGGATACACTTATTTGAGTAAATACTCTTCTTTAATTAAACAGTATAACTTACATTTACTGGCCTGAATGTTTAAGAAATTTCATAGAAAATATGCCTTCTCTGGCAGGAATCAATCCTGCATCTTATGAGAAGCCACCATTAAAGACATTGCCTCTGCGCAGGAAGTACTCATGTAAATTTATGTCGCAATTAGACATGTTAAATGACAACAGAAAACATCATATTACACAAACAAACACCTTCATACCAAATTCTTTACATACTTGTGATAAAGTATGGCTTTGAGTAGATCGAGTATAAAAACTTTTGGAAGCACCTTATACAGACCCTTACAAAGTTTTACAACGTTCACCAAAGCAATGCTTAATATATTTAAATAATGACATACATACACAAGTATCAATCGACAGACTAAAACCATATATAGAGCCATTTGTACAAGAATGTAAAAATTGTGCCAAATTACAAATCAAATAAATACACAGACTGAGAAAAATTTTACTACCAGTATGTCTGATGAAGCAGTAATACCAAATTATACACATCTGTGTAGTAGAATTAGGTAGTAATAACACTATACGAAAATATACACTTTCCTCTTTACTAACTGAGTGACAAAGAAAACTCTCTCTCCTATATATTTCTATATATATATATATCTTGAGGTGTGGGATAAGAACAAATGAAGTATATTTCTGCTGCCTGTAGCATTTAATTTTAAAAAAGGCTTAATATTTTTTTTAGGTTAATTGTGAATTTAGCATAGGTCTGACACCTAATTGGTTAATCAGAGTAAACCCAAAAGCCTCATTTTAATTTGCCATTATTTCATTCTTCTCTCCTCTTTCTAAACAATAAAAAAGTGGGGGTATTCTGCTTTTAAAATTTAAAAGTAATTCTTTACTCACTAATTATTTACCATCACTTGAGTAGGCACAACTCGGTGCTGAACCATGAAAGCTATTGTGTAGTAATTTTTAACATATTTTTTTTTAATCTACTATAATATATATATATATATATATATATATATGCAGCAACCTTTCTTTCAAGCATGTTTTATTGAAAACAGCTGACAAAGAAGATTTAATTAATCTTTATTGAATTTTTACAGCATTCTATGGTTTTTTTTTCATTTTTTAAGGGTTAAAGAATATAAAAATTGTCTCTAGTTATTATTCCAAGCACTTTCAGCTAGTTCTCTAGCCATTATCAAGGATGTTGTTTTGGTATGGTGAATTTCATGTATTATCTTGTACATAATCATTTAATTGTTTGGAGTTCTTGTGGAGGAGTGCATGCTTCTATGCATATACATGTATAGAGAATTAATGGATTTATTTTTTAATCCGACATTTTTATGGCTTCAAATGTTATTATAGTGAATACTCATTTCTGAAATGGATGCTCTATTTTTATTTTAAACAGTGTGTATATATATATATATATATATATATATATATATATATATATATATATATATATAATACAAATTGTTTAGAATAAAAATGGAGCATCTATTTGAAATACTAGTATCCAATATGATAATATTTGAAGTACTAAAAATGTATATGTATACTCTTATTAGTACCTTGAGCTCACTTAGTAGAACGAATTGAATGACTTTGATGCAAGATCCATATATGGGCATCAAATGGCAAGGTCAAGGACTGATCACAACAACTCCTCACTGCCTGCACTGGGAACGGGGAATATGTGACCAATGTTCCATACAACAAGATGTTAAATAGCTGCCAACAACCTCAGCAGCTGAGAGGGCGGCCTGTGTTGTACCAAACTGTGGAGCATGTTCTCTAACCAGTCAACACAAGCAACATCATCATCATCATCATCAGGACTGATTAAGGGCACCTTGACTCTCTTATAAATAACACAATGTGATAATAGTCTGGGTCTGTGTAGACATTTATATATTTTTATTATTTTTTTCAATAAACGTTCACTTAATCCAAGACCCAAGAACCACTCAAGGTAGGAAGTTTGCAAATGTGGTTGCTGAATGGATAGAAGAGAAGGTGGAAGTAAGTGCAGATTATGAAGATATGGAGGAGACATAATAGTTGACCCTAAATTGGAAGAGGTTAAGGTTGTGGGGAAGCATCCTCTAGGGAGCCTGTTCTACAAAGTAGAAGTTCTCAGGAAGTGCCAGTTTGAGTGGAATGTCCTTCTTACCAATGGAATAGGAAGGGAATGAGGATGTCGACCCTGTGTATATGGTATGGTGGGGTCTAGATGTGAAGGTCTGCACTGGCGGAACTAAGGACTGTAAATTCATCTGAACATTTACCATGGAAATAGCAATAGAAATAGGTTTGCAATGTAGGAAACAGATTGCAGGGTGGAAAATAATACATCACCCACAAGACTACATAAATATTTTTGAATTCTGTCAAGGTCGGAAAGTTAGGAGTGGGCAGTTCCAGACCAGATATGAAATCAAGACTCAATTTTTTTTTATCTGATTTGTCTCTTGTAATGATACAGCATGGCAGGTGGAGTCAGATACTTTCTGAAGTGATACAAGAATACTGACCATTTTTTATTCCAGCATCTTTAGAGACAAATCATACACACACACTCACACACACACACACACACACATACATACATATATATATATATATATATATATATAGGTAAGATAAGATACAATTCCAACAATCAAAACATTTAATTTAAAAGAGGGCTTCAATACAAAGTAAGGCAATATTCTTTATTTTGGGATATTGCATCAAAAACATGTAAAAAAAAAAAAAATGTTACACAATTGCAGTCATGTTTCAATGTGAATCAAAACATCTCATCAGGTTATTGTAAACATGGTTTTTTTTTTACATGTTTTTGATGCAATATCCCAAAATAAAGTATATATATATATATATATATATATATATATATATATATATATATATATATATATATATATAACACTTGATATCTGGGGTGAATTGAGCCCCTATAGATGTTCAAGACA
Organism: Acanthosepion lycidas; assembly: GCA_963932145.1. Classification (NCBI taxonomy): domain Eukaryota; kingdom Metazoa; phylum Mollusca; class Cephalopoda; order Sepiida; family Sepiidae; genus Acanthosepion; species Acanthosepion lycidas. Next base: position 9,412,248 of record OZ010599.1, read on the forward strand.
ATTCAATTCACTGAGAGTAAAACAGTTCATCATGATTAGAGTAAATTCTGTTTCTGCTCAGTGTTGACAAAAAGTTTGTGTGTGAGACTATAATTTACATTTTGATGTATATAAAAAAAATAAAAGGAAAACCCAATATAGTAAATGGTATTTATAAGCCAGTCTTCAAAAAGGTTTGATAAAGAAACAGTGTCTCTGTAATGTTGCTAGAAAGTGGGGAAGTCTGAAGTGTCTGTTGTACCGAAGTGGGGGGGGCACCGGCAGCTTACACTTCTTCTTCCTCCTCTTCTTCCTCAGCTTCTTCTATCTCTTCATCTCCCTTTGCTTGCAATGCGGCCCTCAATGTTGCTTCTTGCTCAGGAGTTGGGTCGTCCATCTCTGTCACTTCTGGTCCTTCTGGAAATTCATCTTGTGGTTGGGGCATTGGAGGTGGACTGTAGTTTTCCGGCGAATATTTGTGACCCCAGCCAATATAAATATTTTCAAATTTCCTGAAAGCAAATGAGAAACTAAATTTTACAACTGGTTATTTCAAAAGTAAATTATGATTTTTATTTGTATAATTAAAAAACAATTACAATCCCATTTAATATAATAACCAAGATTATCCATTACCTCAGGTAACTGATCATCTCTCACCTTTTGCCTGTATTATCTCATTCAATCCCTTATCCCTTTCCAATATAGCAACCAAGATTTTCCATTATCTCAAGTCACTGAAAAGAGGCTGTATCTTCTCATTCTCTCCCTTATCCCTTCTAATTTGTGTTGTTGATCCATAATTTTATCTAAATATTATACAAATTAAGATTAGTTTCATACACAAAGAAATTTGCAAATATTTTTAATGCATCCTCACTTTTATCTTTCTTTTGCTCTATCTCTCCAGTAAGTATTTTAATAGATTGCAATTTTTATACCTTCTAAACCTAGTTGATAAATGTCAAGGGTTGATCCCAGACCAGCTGTCAGGCAAGGTCAGAAGATCAAAGCAATGTAAGAGCAATGAACAAGAAGTCTTAAGGCGACAAATCGTATGCCTTGTTGAATGGAACAACATCACATTCTTAAATTGTATCCAGCTTCATAAATGGTCAACAGTTTCTAATTTTTCCTTTTGCTCTTTCAGTTTCTCTCTCTCTCTCTCTCTCTCTCTTTTGCCTTTTGCTCTTTCAGTTTCACTCTCTCTCTCTCTCTCTCTTTTGCTCTTTCAGTTTCACTCTCTCTCTCCCTCTCTCTCTCTCTCTCTTTCTTTTGCTCTTTCAGTTGCTCTTTCTCTTTTGCTTTTGATCTTTCACTTTCTCTCTCTCTCTCTCTCTCTTTTGCCTTTTGCTCTTTCAGTTTCTCTCTCTCTCTTTTGCCTTTTAATCTTTCAGTTTCTCTCTCTCTCTCTTTTTTGCCTTTTGCTCTTTCAATTTCTCTCTCTCTTTTGCCTTCTGATTTTTCAGTTTCTCTCTCTCATTTGCCTTTTGTTCTTTCAGTTTCTCTCTCTCTTTTGCCTTTTGCTCTTTTTGTTTCTCTCTCTCTCTTTTGCCTTTTGCTCTTCCAGTTTCTCTCTCTCTCTCTCTCTCGCCTTTTGCTCATTCAGTTTTTCTCTCTCTCTTTTGCCTTTTGCTTTTTCAGTTTCTCTCTCTCTTTTGCCTTTTGCTCTTTCAGTTTCTCTCTCTCTTTCTCACAAAAGACTAACTTTGTTTTGCAGGATTCTTTCCTAAAAACGTCTGAACCTACTTGCTGCTGGAAAAAGCATGTGCTCCTGGCCAAAGATTAGAATGGACAACTGCCACAGCATACTGAGGAACTAAACTGGAAGAAATTGCAGTTGTCCAAGGGAGAATATCTCCAATGGTGGCATCTTCTGAAAGGGGTGTTAGCAAGGGTGGGCCATCCTCAGGTTGGGGTTCATCAGGTTCTTCTCGTTCTTCTTCTTCATCTTCATCTTCTACGTCTTCTTCATTTCTCTGTGACGGATTCCACCATTTGCATCGACCCTACAAGTAAGACATCAGTTTCAGCAAAGCAGACATCAGATTCATATTCATATTAATAGAATGTTGAGATGTTATATATATATATATATATATGTCTGATTGAATAAATTACAGACATTATGTTTGCTAATTTTTAACAAAATCTGTTCCTACTTACAAATAATCTTCCATGTATTGATGTTAAAGGATGAGAGAAATGTACTATAGCTGTTTAAATTTCTTTTATTTTCATTTCCCAAGTACTTTCGATGTTCTTCCGAGATCATCTTCAGGGGTGCAAGTAGTACAAATCTATATGTTGTTCATTAGTACAAGTATTTATACAAAGCTGTGCATTGTTATCAATTACTGTAATTTTATCATTATGCTTTTAAATGCAAAACAGTTGAAAATGTGCTGAGTGTTCATTAGAATGTGAAAAAATTATCCATTATGGAATTTTTTTTCATGTTATAATATCATGGTTATGCACACACTAAATCATGAAAAAACTGTTCCTTTACCGGCATTTCAGAACATTACTGCAATATTCATAGTTGATTCTGTTCAGTGCCGGCTTTAATTTTTTTAATATAAATTGCTTCTAGTATCTGTAATCTAAATTTATTGTTTTCATGGTGTAGGATAGTTGTGTTGTTGATTAGTAGTTTTTTATATTGTGAATGTGGACAGGAATGTTGTTGTAAATATCTCACAATGGAAAAAGACACTACACATATCTGAAGATGATCTTGGAAGAAGATCGAAAGTTCTTGAGAAATGAAAATGAAAGAAATTTAAACAGCTACAGCACATTTCTCTCATCCTTTAATATCAATACACACATACTGCCTAAATACACACACACACGCACATATATATATATATACTAGCAACAGGGCAGCTAGCCAATCCCTGTTGTGGACACCTGATCAGGCACATTTTTGATTGTTTAACACCTACAGGGCCTACCTTTGGTTTATACTACAACTATGGTGAGCAGATCTTAGTTACAGTTTCCAGGAGTGAGCACATGGTCTGGTGTGATCAGCAATTTGAACAAGGCCAGCACACTCAAGCCCTCAGTCATGAAGACTTGTGACTGTGTGCAAGCCTAACCATCAATGGCTTCTGCCTATTTCCATCTACTCAATTTCACTCATAAGGCTTGGGTTAATCCATGGCACAGTTTTCAGGCACTTTCCAAAGCTGCCATATGCTAAGATTATCTCCTGACCAGCCTGATAGTTACCTCCTTGATAAACTGAACATGGTGATTATATATATATATATATATATTTGACATTGAAGTCAATACCCAGTGGTGACAGTGTGTTTCATGATTAATGCAACTGTCTGACCATGACATGGCCCGCTGATTGCATTTAGCATGAAACAGACTGTCACTTTTGAGCGTTGACTTCAATGTCCACTTTTATATTTACATATGCTCTATCCCTGATACTGAACACTTTAACCCATAAATATAGCACACCTTAAAACTATATTTTATCATATATATATATATATATATATATATATATAGGAAATTGTAAGACAAAATGGAAAAAGTTTTCATTTCATTTATTAGGACTTTATTGGACTGGGTTTGTTGATGCTGCCATGACTACACATGTTTATGAACGAAAGATGCTGGTAGTTTCAAAATTTTGGAAGATTTTTTTAAAATAATTTTTTCAATCTAGCCAAATTCATCTATATTCTTTTTCTTTTCATCATCTTTGTTTTTAACTATCAAACTGAGATAACAGAAAATCTACCTAGAATAGTGGTCTGTTATAAGAGCCTGGACGTAAATTTACTGTGGATGAACTGTGATTAAAGCACTTTCTAGTCATTTTCATCTCAGTGAATTATTTTCTCTTTTAACTAGAGTAGGATTTTTTATACCAAAACTGCATCTACAGCAGATAAGGTGGAATGCTTTGATCAGAAATTCTCTTCCAGCTCAACACTCATCTCATTTGGAGTATCCACACCTGATTTACCCCGCTAGAAGGGAGGGTATACTGAGTGATATGCACATAACCCTGTCACTGGTCTCAGACATCATTTCTAAATTAGACTCCCATAAGGTAAATGGAGGTGACAGGAAACCAGCTGTTGTCCTAAAAAAATGTGCTTTAGTTCTCTCCAAACTCTATAACTATTGCCTCACTGTTTCCTGCTTGTTAGAAGTCCTCCTCTGTAGTCCCTGTTAAGAACTTTGGAGAACCTTCTGACCCCTCTATCGCCTTATTAGTGTCCTACCATTTTTCAAGGCTTTATTCAATGCTGAAGTTGTCAAGCATCTTACCTCTCACAACCTACACTCCAACAAACAATATAGATTCTATTTTGCTTGCTCTACCACTGATGTGGTTATGGCCATCTCTGAATATGTATATCAAGCTCTTGATAATAACAGCAAAGCTTGAGCTGTGGCTTTAGATATCTCAAAGGTGTTTGACAGGGTTTGGCATCCTGGTTTTCTATATGAGCTTCGGGGTTACAGTATTACATGACGATTATTTGGTTTAATCCTATCAAATTCCTATCAAATTGTGAAATGAAGGTTTTTCTCAACGGTCTCACATCCAGATCCTTTCACATGAATGCAGGTGTCCCCCATGGCTCTATACTGTGTCCTACACTGTTTCTGATCTTCATCAATGATCTTCCTGGTGTCATCAGTTCCCAAGTAGGCATTTATGCAGATGACACTACCATTTACTCCTGTCCCAATAGCAAATCCATCAGAGCTGACAAAGTTAACCTGGCTGCTGCTATTGAAAAGGACCTCCAATCAGTGGTTAACTGGGGCAGGAAATGGCTCGTAAATTTTAATGTCTCCAAAATAAAACTGCTCTCATTTAACCACTATAAAGAAACTTCCCCGCCCGCCATCAGCATGGCTGATGCTTGACTCCAGGTGAGCATCTCACTGCGCTTTCTTAGCCTCACATTTTCAACTGACTTGAAGTGGAACAACTATATTAAATCACTAGCTGCAAGGAAAGTTGGTACATTGTGTCGTACCTGAAGGTTTTTTCTCATTTGAGAACATCTTGTTCATTTACCAATCTATCATTTGTCCGTGCATTGAATACTGTTGCCATATCTGGTCTGTTCATCTTGAGATTCTTGACAAAATCCAAAAAAGAATTTGCAATGTAATTGATCCTGACTTGGCATCTTGACTTCAGTCACTTTCTCACAGATGTGATGTGGTTTCCCTCTGTCTTTTCTACAAATGTTTTCATGGCAACTGCTCTGATGAACTTTTCTCCCTGGTGCCTCAGCTACATGAATTTAAGCATGCTACTAGACTGGCATCTAGGTCCCACCCTTTTACTGTTGAAACAGTTAAATGTAACTGCCACTTCTACTCCAACAGTTTCTTTTCTCACACTTTCTGCTTGTGGAACTCCTTTCTGTTTACTTGTTTCCCTGATAACTACCATCTTCAAAATTTTAAATGCAGTGTCAATTGCCATCTTCTGTTGTCTTATACCCTGTTCATTTTTTATCCTTTCCGCATGTCCCCCTATACTTTCCTTTCACTTTCACTCTCTGTAACCCCCTGCGTATTAGTAGCACTCTTTCCTTGCTTGGGGTGAAATGATTATAAAAAAAAATATTAGATCTCATGAGAGAAAACAGCAGAGTATATATAAGATTGCTCAGTTCTTTGAGGACGCCTCTCTTAATAATTTTTATCTTTTGTTATAATTTCTTCTGATCATCATTTCTTTACAAACAATGTCATTCTGGGTAAGCCGATAAACTACATCCAACAGCAAGGCCTCTGATTAGGAAGTTTTGAAGAGTGTGGGACCACCTTTTAATTGCTGGTGTTCCCAACTCCACTCTGACCTAGGGTGGTAGTACCTGTTAGGGTCACAGCTATGGGCAAATAGTTAGCCCCCCCAAACTAGGGTCAAAACACGATGAAAGTGTAAAAATTAGGTTTTTAATACTAGCAATACATTCTCATAAAAAATTAATACCAGCAAAGAATTTTTGAAGAAAAAAAATTATTACCAGCAATATATTTTTGAAGAAAAAAAATATTAGCAAATCTTGTTGGCATGAAATAATCCATTGGGGTTGATGATATGCCATAAACCAAACCAAACCAAACCAAAAAGATGATAACAAGCATTAAGCTAACTAAACAAATTAAAAGTTACATTGTAATTATTGTCTTCAAGGCAGAGCGTAGTGATTTCAAGATGGCTTGCTTCCTTGAAGGTCATTTGTTGTCATAGTTCACTATAAAGCTGGAAGCTGCTGATGGCAATTCTATAGCATTAGCTAAATGTAAAATACCTACTAAGGGTTCTAATACCAATTATCAATAAAACCGCAAAATGTCAATTAACACCCAATTACTAAGGAGTTCAAAGCACTCAGAAGAGTTGTGCATGAGGACTATTGATACAAGTCATATGAAACACAGCAAGGCCAATTCAAAGACAAAAGATAAACCATCTAATGCATTAATTAATTAATGAATTGAAAATTTGTGAAAAACTTTGGTATAGAGTGATAGAAAATTTTGCAACCTTGTCTAAGAAAAATGAAGAAACTGAAAATAGTTACAAAAAATTGTTTTCATTAAAATTACAGTAAAACCTCAAAATCAGTGGAATCCGCAATCATGATTTCACTCGCCCATAGCTGCTTTAATCAGCAAAACTTTCATGTTCAAAACTGTTATTAAATTAATACTTTGACTGTTCCGTTTCCATATCATGTTAGTTTAGTCATTTATAATTATAAATGTCAGTGTGATACCGAATATATTAAAAGAATTAATCTGAGGTTGGAGACGAGAATTAAGCAGTATGTACCAGCTAAGATCCATTAAGAGATGTACAAAAATTTGTATATGCTTATTAATATTTTTGGTTCTGTGATTGCAGAAGATAATTAATAATCTAACTTGTGCCTCGTCTTTCTCCAGGGATCTTTTCATAGTAATCAGCAGGGTACACCAATTACTGTCTGGGAGTTCTTCAGACCATTTATACAGGATTTCTCATTTCTTTAAGGACATGTCTTTTAATAAACTAACTTTTTTCTAACTTGTTCTGATTATCATTTCTTTTGGAGATAAATAACAAAAAACCAAGCTAACTCAGCAAATAAAAAGGTATGCTGTAATTGTTGCTTTAAAGGCAGAGCATAGGGATTTACAGATTGCTCACTTCCTGAAAGTTACGCAATCATTTGTTGTCAAAGTTTGTAAAAAGCTGGAAGCCAATGATGTGGATTCTACAGCAGTAGCCAAACATAAAACACCTGCTAAGGGTCCAAATACAACCAGAACACCTATATTTGTATGAAAGGTTCCAACATTCATGCACACAAAATTTCCAGTAACTGTGATGGTTCTGGGAATTGAGAGTAACGATGGAGACGTCACACATCCTCATTTCTTTCCTCGGTTCTTAAGGGTCAATACTGTTGGCTGTAAAGAGGTTTAAGAGAGTGTTGTGAAGCCTTAGATAGAGAACGTGAGCAAAGGAAGATTTGTACACCTACCAATAAGATTCTGTGCCATCTCATAAGACCAAGATGATCCAAGAATGAATGAGTTATGATCTCCATGATCATGTCACCACATGTCACCCACAAACATATGGCCTTCTAGTTCTCCAGATCTAAATCCATTGAACTACTACATATGGGGTGTTTGAATTTTTGAAGATCAAAGTTGACGGGAAAGCAAGAAGCCAGATGAGAGTTCCACAAGCGAGAAGTATGAGAGGAAAATGTTAGCATAGAATTTATTTGCATCTAGCAATTTCAGCTGTAAAAAGATGGGACCTACCTGCCAATCTAGTACTGTGCTTAAATTCGTAAAGTCTGGGTACCAAACAATTATTATGAAAATATTTATAGAAGAGGCATAGGAAAGTTATGCTATGGCAGTGGGAGTAGTGACTGAAGACGAGATCCCAGGTCAAGACTAAAAACATTGCAGATTCTTTTTTGGATTTTATTAAGAATCTCTAGATACATAGCAGAAGCCCTAGACCAGATGTGGCAGCAATATTCAATGCATAACAAAAGGTAAACTTATAAATGTTTAAGAAAATGATAAGAAAGCTTTCTACCACAGTGAACCAACTTTCCTACCAAGAGACCTTGGATACATACATACATACATATATATATATATATATATTCAAATATGGAAGAAGGCATAATAGATGATAAACAAAATTAACAGTTAACAGTGCTCCTGATATATAAATTAATGATTAATGATGTTGGAAGTTATTCTCTCAAAAGTGAAATCTTGTTGATTTTACCTCACTTCTGGTATTGCAACAGCTGTGGACATTGACAAGATATCATTTTATGTTCCTAGTTCTCATTTTTGTTATTTACTGGGTCAAATCTCAGCTTACCTTTTTCTAAACTGTTTTAAGGATTAAAATATGTTTTATTTTAAATGATTTTCCTTATATTCAAACCCACAATGTACTTATAAAACCTATCATGTTATCAATGGAGGCAGTGATGTACCCACCAAAAGCCATCCATTAAAATAAAAAGCATATGAAGAAATAATTTTTAACAAGTTATTTAAGACAGACCTGGGCAAGTATATGCATGACATGGTGAACCCAGTTATTAACTGATTCAGACAATTCTCGGATTGGGAGTCCTTCAAAGTCGATGTTCTCTATATAAGTGTCACGAGCTGAAATGAAAGAAAAGAAGGATGTTTGAAGGTGAAATATTCTTTTTGCTGTTTAAGAAAAATTGTCAATTTGGAAACGGTTAATGACACTACTAAATAAAACAGTAAGAATTGAATCCTTAAAAAGTATTGCCTATGTCAATAGTGTTCAAACAATTCAAGTACTCTATCGGGTGGGGGGTGCTGTAAGTTATCTTTATAGTAACATTGTTTCTTACCATTTATCAATGTGGGCTTGCAGATAAAATGAAGGATAATAAAAAAAGTAAGTTAATAAATATGTAAATTTCTTATAATTTAATATATTGTTTTAATCATTTCACTTCAAGCAAGGTGATAAATCCACTAAGACATAATGTTCTCAATTTACAGAAGGTTCTCAAGTGTTCAAAGATAAAAATCCTTGTAAATATGAAAAAAGTCCTGTAAGCGTTCTGAAAGCAAAGGAAGTATTTGTCGCAGATTACTTCCACAACACAAAGAAAAATCACTGTAAGTACAGACTCGAATATCGGGGGCAGAAAGAAATGCTGAAAACTCGATTTGCCGGTACTATCTCAAATCACAATGCGTGTAACCAGTCAGAAAAATAACTCGCTCTCTAACAAACGCCATAACCAAAAATGCCCGAATTTTCCACTCTCGAATCGAGAACACCAACTGCTTTTATCAGCAGAACCTATTTTTTTCATTCGTCGACAGCTAGGATAGGATGTTCAGTAATTTGCATATCAAAATACTTTTATAGCGACTCCTGCGACGGACTTGTTTTTTTTTTTTAATTCAAATATTCCATTTTCAACATGTTATGCGGAATACGTGCCCTTTTGTTTGGTAAGTAATTTTCTTTTTTGCCACTTTTTCATCGTAGAATACACACGACGCACTGTCGCTTGGTTTGACGAGGTAAGTCACCATTTTCTTCGCTATAAGTCCTAATGTGTATGTATAAACACATATTTGTAAATGTGTAGTAGTCATCTATGAAAATTGTAGCAGATGAGTTGAAATGAAGGACAGGATATTTTTTCCTACATACAATATGTGAAAGCATGTGTGATACCCTGCACATGTTAGCCACCAACCAGTGCAGGTAAGACAATTTCGGTGGCTAAGGCAATATTGCCACCTCCTTGCACCACCACCAGCAGCTTTTGCACCTGATTGGGTATTGTTTTTTTGTGTAAACGTGTCAGTCTCTTGCTATTTTTTCTTTCCCTATTTTTTTTTACAACTGCAAGTCAGATGTTCAATGTTGTGTTAAAAGCATTTGCTTTTGATTATTAACCAATATGCAATGCACTTGTAGCGACTGTTATCAATGATTATCACTGATGTAGAATGGAAGTTAAACAGATGTGTTTCACATTGGAAGTAGCATTGTGTTGTGAGCATGCTTTTAATTGACTTTGTTTATTTTGGATCTTGACCAGATCCAACTTGATCTGTATAAGTGTGTATTTTATATATATATATATATATGTATATATATATATATGTATGTATTAATGCATGTTTCATTAAATAGTATAGACAAGTTTTGTCTATTTATTTTAAGTTCCTTTCATCCTTCAATGATAATGTTATTAAGCTTATCAGACAATATGAAAGGAACTTACTTAAAATAAATAGACAAAACTTGTCTATACTATTTAATGAAATATGCATCAATATATATATATATATATATATATATATATATATAATATTATATATCTTCTTAAACTCTACTCTTGACTCATCTGGAATATTCCTGTTTAATTTTCCACTTAGAACTGATTCTATGTTGAGTGACATGCAGATAACCCCTTCCATGGTTTTTGCTATCATCTCTAACCTCGATCCCCACAAACCATGTGCACTCAATATACCTCTAATACTGATATGCACCTGTAATAGTCATTAAGAAGTGTGCTCCTGAACTAGCTCCTGTTCTCTCTAAACTATATAATAAATGTCTTACTACTTCCTGCTGGAAGTCATCATCTATTGTTCCACTCTGGTGAACCGTCTGACCCATCCAACTATTGGCCTATTAAACTTCAGCCTCTTTTTGGGAAACTCTGAGAGGTCCTAATCATTGCTGAATTGGTTCATCATCTTTCATCAAAGGGCTTTTCTCAGACAAACAATACAGCTTTTGTTTCTCCAGATCAACTGCTGATGTACTAATGATAATTGCAGAAAGAGCCTATCATGCTTTAGATAAAAACGGTGAAGCCCGGGCTGTAGCATTGGACATCTCAAAAGCCTTTGACAGGATCTAGCATTCAGATCTTCTTCACAAGCTGAAAAGTTAAGGTATCTCTGGGGCATGTTTTTGTATTTGATCCAGTTGTTTCTATCAAATCATGAAATGAACGTTGTCCTGAAAGGCCACTTGTCTACTTCCTTTCATACTAACGTGGGTGTCCTCCAGAGTTCCATCCTTGGTCCTACACTGTTTTTAATCTTTATTAACAACCTTCCTGATAATATAAGCTCTCAATTTGGCACCTATGCTGATGACACTACCATTTACTCATGCCTTGATAGCAAGGTCGATCAGTCAGATACGGTCAAAATGGCAGCTGATGTACAAAACGACCTAAAGACAGTCATTAACTGGCGTAAAAGATGGCCTGTTAATTTTAATGTCTCCAAAACTAAACTTCTCTCTATTAATCATCTGAGAGACCCTTCTCTGCCCTCCATCAGCATGGCTGATGCTATCCTCCAGAAAAGTAACTCATTGTACCTCCTCAGGCTAAACTGACATGAAGTGGAAAGACTATAGTGAATCCATTGCTAGGTCAGCTGCTAAGAAAGTTGGTTCACTGTGTTTGGTGAGGCAATTTTCTCTCTGCAATCTACCTTGTATATCTATAAGTCTAACATTTGTCCATGCTTAGAATATTGCTGCCATGTGTGGTTTGGTGCCCCTGCCATTTACCTTGAGATGGATAAAATCCAAAGAATAATCAGCAATATTAATGGTCCTGATCTGGCAGCTTGGCTTCAGTCACTTGCCCACTGCCATAAGGTTGCCTCTCTATGTCTTTTCTATAAATACTTTCATGGTAATTGTTCAGATGAGCTTTTTGCTATGGTACCTAGAATTCTTGAATTTAAGCACAGTACAAGACTTGCATTGAGATTTCATCGGTTTATATCCATATTTATATTACAGTTGAGCTCATTAGACGTAACCATAAATTCTATGCTAGCGGTTTCTTTTCTCACACTTCTCACTTGTAGAACACCCTTCCATCTCCATGCTTTCCAGCCAACTTTAATCAACAAAGATTTAAATGCAATGTCAATCGCTATTTACTGTCCTCCTGATTGCTCTTTTCACTTTCTCCTCATTACTAATGTTTCTGTTCCTAATTATTTCACACCCTGTAACTCTTTGCTTACTGGTGACTGTACTGCCTTGCTTGGGTCGTCCTGGGTATGAAGATAAACTACGTCCAACAGCAAGGCCTCTGATCAAGAGGTTTTGAGGAGTGTGGAACCACCTCTTAATGGCTGGTGTTCCCAGGTCCACCCTGACCTGAGGTAGTAGCACCTGTTAGGGTCCCAGCTATGGACAAATAGTTAACACCCAAACTTGTGTAAAAATAGGTTTTAATACCAGAAATACTTTGTTAAAAAAAAAAAGTTATCAACACTAATTTTTGAAGCAAAAATTATTATCAGCAATACTTAAAAAAAAAATACCAGCAATACAAACAGCTTTACATTTTAAAAAAAAAATAACATTACCAGAAATAGATTTCTTGAAGGAAAAATATTCCCAGAAATAGATTTTTGAAAAAAAAAATATTACCAGCAATAAAAATTTTTGTCGCCATTAAATAATTCATTGAGGTTGATATGCCATAAAACAAACAAACAAACAAAAAACACCTTGCTTGGGGTGATACCAATTAAAAAAAAAAAGAAAAAAGAAATATATATATATATATATATATATATATATATATATATATTATATGTTGGGTACAGTATACAATAATCTGTGCCAAATGTTTGATATATGTAAGTGTGTCTATGTGTAAGTGTTTATGCCACTAAGATATATATGAGTAATTTGGACTTGTGTGTTTTTACGAAGACAACTGGCATAGAAAAACTGATTTTGGATTAGGGCTACCTGTCACTTATATCTATCTATCTATCTATCTATCTATATATATATATATATATATATATATATATATATATATATATATATATATAAGCTTGAACAAAGAAGATACAGTTGAAATTTACTGCATAGTTTATAACTGGCTCCCAAAAATGTGATTGCAAGTAACAGTTCTTGTTTCTGATTGGCTCAGTGAAATATGACTTACAATTTTCTGTGTCCAGTATATTTCAGGCTTACATCTTTTTTTAGCAATGATGAAACATGTTCAGATGTCCTTGTTTTAGTCATCACTACACTAGATGGAAAATTTGTCATAACTGGTTCTGTAAAAGCACAGAAAATATATCATGCCCTTACCCCTTCCACACATGTTCAACATCATGTTTTGCTTTGGAAGATTTGGGGTAAATATTGATTTTATGGAAAATTTACTGAATTTGACATCACATACTCTATAAAAATTCAAGGGATAAACCTCTACTTCTGTATCTGTCTATATTTCTGAGATGAGGTATTATGTACATTATTTACATTATTCGGACTATTGTCCTCATCTTTGTCACCATATTTATTACAACGTTTCGGCTGTTCTATGCTCCAGCCTTCTTCAGGTGGTTGGAATGCCGAACTTAACCCTTTATTTCACTCACTGTGGTAGACTGTTCTAGTTCCACGTGCCATGTTTAATGGATGTCAGTTATCTCCTGTTAATTTCCCTCTGGAAGTTCTCCACTGCCTTAACCGGGTATTGAACTCACACTCTTTAGGTCCTGTCACTGAATCTAACCAACGCCTCAAGGACACATGGCACAGTGGATAACGGCGTTGGTTAGATCCAGTGACAGGACCCAAAGAGTGTGAGTTCAATACCCGGTTAAGGCAGTGGAGAACTTCCAGAGGGAAATTAACAGGAGATAACTGACATCCATTAAACATGGCACGTGAAACTAGAACAGTCTACCCCACTGAGTGAAATAAAGGGTTCAATTCGACATTCCAACCACCTGAAGAAGGCTGGAGTGTACAATGACCAAAACATTGTAATAAATATGGCAACAAAGATGAGGACAATAGTCCGAATAATGTAAATAATGTACCTCTACTTCTGTTCAAAAAAACAAGAAATGAGTACGGACCAGGCGATATGCAAACCTATCTACTCCTATCTTCTTTGCTAATATCCCTTTATTGTTAAGCCATTTTGATGAAAATTTGATTATTTGGTATTTCCAAACTTGGTCTGCTTGTCAAAAATTAAATAACATTTACAGTAGCCAGCAAAACAAGAAATCTGAATTAAGCCCAGTTTTAAATTTTTCTTTCTCTATTCTGATAGTCTTTGTTCAATCAAATTTAATATTTGCTATTAAAAGATTATTTATTTTTAGTTGTAGCCAAGGAGATTTTATGATGGACAGACAGAATTTGTCTTTAAATGTAATAATATAATCAATATGCAGAACACTATTTCCTGGCAGGTGTAAACTTAATCTTGGCAGATGAATGATTTTCTCAGTCAGTCAATACTAAATTAATAATAAACATTTTGTCACTTTTCACTTGCTTCTTCATAAACAGTTGATGAATAAATTTCAGTCAGGTCCAACAAGTTGCACTAAATGACACTATATATATATATTTTTTTTTTTCAAGAATCCAGCAACTATTCAGTGTTTATACTTTATAACATTGCTATCTCTTTTGTTTCTTGGATTACATATACATGAAAAAAATAAAAATAAAACACTCACAAAATTGAAATACAAATATAATATCGTAAATTGCAATGTACAAGTTGACCTGGCATACAAGTCAACCTCAAGATTTTTAGCTCAAATTTCTGAATTGGGCCTATACGTACCATATAGGTCAATCCCCAAACATTTAGGCCTTTTGGTAAATGAAGTTAGGTGACCGTATACAATGACCTGTGCCAAAACTACATAAGGTCACGCCACATATCTGTATACTGAGACACTAAACATAATGTCTCTCTCTCTATATATATATGCATTGTATAGCAAACAACCTACAACACACACTGGTAGGTATTGTCTATTGCATTGCAATAACTTAGTAATATTTAAAATTCATCAGGTCTACTGACAAACACATTAAAGTCAACATCAACTCCTATAAAATATTAATACCATAGATTACATATTATACCAGGTAGTTATTTGATAGTACTGCTATGTTATCGTATGTCATTTGTCAAACACAGTATCATTCATCCGCCATTTGCATCAGTGACATAAACAAACAACCAGTGATGCCACCAAACTCATTTGGTGAACTACAAAACTCTGGGGTACAATACTGAATTTCTATTGCTATTTTATGATTTTATATTAATATTAGTATGCCAAATGTGTTCACCAAACCCAAGTTTTAATGGGATATATTTGTGACAGCCTGCTGGAGGTACAGTAAGTGGTGTACAGTAATTGTTAAGAGTGCCGCCCGACTTGTTCACAACTCAGAGGTAAAGGTTTGCATTTTATACCCACCATATAAGTCAACTTCTAGTTTTGGAAATATTTTTGTTAGGCTTCAAAACTTGTACAATTACAATTTACAGTAGTTGAAAATCACAAGAATTTGAAGTTACTCCTCTATAATTTTGTCCAAATCAAAAATGTATTAGACTATTGGTTACTGGAATATCAGTGATGTTTTGGTATATGAAAGATTATATTTTTCTTTCCAAGATTCATGGCCTCATCTTCTATACTAGAATTTATTTCTGTAATGACTTCTTTTTTTTTTACTAATGTTCACCTAATACAATGCAGAAGAGTCATTCAAGGAAGAGGGTCACCAAATTATGTGCTTGAAATAAATGTAAGAATAGGAAGTAAGGATTATGTGAATATGGGGGACCTCCACCCCTACTCAACTTGAAGAGTTTAAGTTTGTAGCATTCAAAGAAGCATCCACATGGGTGTCTGATTGGCATTTGTTTACATTCGTAAAAACAATATGCTAGATTTAGCTGTCTCATTCTGTCAAATGAAGATAGCTCAGTGGTAGAAACTATGACTGACACCAAATCGGTTGGGTTTCAATACTGGCTTCAGGCATTCGAATTGTCTAGTCACACTGAAGAAAAACAGCAAAACAGTACTGTAAGTGAATGACATATATATATATATATATATATATATAAAGGCAGCAATTGTTATTAAAAGACAACATACATTTTATATCAATTAATTTTATTGATCAACTTTTCCAAATTATGAATAACCTTTCTCAGATAAGGAAATTCCATCAGAAATTGCCCAAAATTCATTTTAGAAAAAATATTGCCCAAACTTTTGACTTAAGTCATCATCAGGGTATATAGGTATATATCTGGGTGCAGATTTATATTTTGCTAAGATTCAATAGCAGCACTCTCAAGAATTTTAAATCTACATTACTTTCTCTTTTAATAAGTGTGGTATTCTTTAGATCAAAGTAGTGGTTTAGATCAATGTATTGTGAGGAGCAGTTCTGACAGTTTATTTTATATATATATATACCTGCTTCAGAATTATAATTGTTATGATTATTTTGGGTTCTGATCATGTCCATAATAGTTTGAGATGTGAACAAAATAGTAAACTATCTTCATCACCACAACATTTTAAATAAATACAAATGGTGAAAACCAATATATATATATATATATATATATAAAGTGATAAAAATTAAAGGGATTTGAATAATCATAATTAAATAATTCATTGACTCTAGAAGAATACTCAACAGAATGCGGAAAGAACTAGATGGCCATTTTGTCCTATTTTGAGACTCATCATCAGTGTGCATCCATTATCAAGAATTGAACCCAGACCATTACAATATGATGCAAGCATCATACCCACTGGACCAGCAGGTTTCAGTGATGAAGAGGTAACTAACCAAACTCGATATATAGTGCCACTCTTCACAAATTCAAGTTTACTTAGTCCAACGAACTGTGTCTCCATGAGTATGTCTTCCATCCCCAAGCCACTCCATCCAGAACATTAGATTCTCGGTAATGGATGCACATTGCTGGTGAGTCTTAAAATAGGATGAAACAGCCATTCAATGCTTTCTGCATTCTACTGAGGATTCTTCTAGACTCAATGAATTACTTAATTATGATTATTCAAATCCCTGTAATATAATTTCTATCACTTATATATTCTTGCTTGAACTGGCTTCTAATGCTCTGGATGGAGTGGCTTGGGGATGGAAGACATGACTCGTGTGGGCACAGCTCATTGGACTAAGTAAACTTGTATGAGTTACATGGCGGAATTTGTGAAGAGTGGCGCTATATAGAGCCTGGTTAGTTACATCTTTGTCACAGAGATCCATTGGTCCAGTGGGTATGACGCTTACATTATATCATAACAGTCCAGGTTCAATTCTCAGCAGTGGATGTACACTGCTGATGAGTCCCAAAATAGGATGA
This sequence comes from Acanthosepion lycidas, assembly GCA_963932145.1. NCBI lineage: Eukaryota > Metazoa > Mollusca > Cephalopoda > Sepiida > Sepiidae > Acanthosepion > Acanthosepion lycidas. Next base: position 9,429,518 of record OZ010599.1, read on the forward strand.
AACGCCCGTCCAGTGCTTTCTGCATACTGTTTAGGTTTCTTGTAGACTTGATGAATTAACTTATCTTTGCAGGAATCTTAAACTAAGAAAACCTTGTTTGATTTTAGCTTTTTCAAGGTCAGGCTACCCAAAGGATATTTTTTTACAATTTTGTATGCAAGGTTCCTGAATGTCTGAAATTGTTAAAGTGCATCCCCTTACTTCTCAGCTTTTACTAAATCACTTTTAGTATCAACAAAATGTGTCTAATTTAACATCCCATATGATGTGGATTGTGTGAAGTAACAAGCAAATTCCTGAATTTCTTATTAAATTATTTTATATCTACAATATAAAGAGGTAGATATTTTAAACATATGTATGTATTGTGTTAGTAAAATAAAAGCAGTTACTCTCAGACTAGTTGTCATCATGGATGGGCTAAAAAAAGGTACCAATTTTTAGGCTTACTGTCCTAATTGGATTTAATCTGGCCCTGAGTTTCACTAACTGGATACTGGAGAACAATGTTCCCCTGTAATTGTTAGTTGTCAGTGTGTACCCAGCTTCAAGTCTTGCTGGTCAGGGCTGAAAATACATTGACTGCATCTCCAGCAAAGAGTTAAGACCCCATCTGAAATGGGCCACTTAATGCTTATAAGTAACCAATATTGACCTATCCCTTACCCAAGGAAATGCTTACAAGCTTAAATATAAACAAACAATATTTATTTATTCTTGAACAGAGTAAATGCTTATAGACTGATCTCAACATTCAATAACTCCAAAATGGTTGACATATCATAAAATCAACCAACCCAACCCAACCCAAATTTATTTTCATTGAGTGGTTGTGCAAATAAAATTGAATTTAATTCAAGATAATTTTGGCACATCTTTCTTGGCTGGTGAAATATTATTATAACAATGTGTATAAATATTATTTTTATTACTATTAATAATAATAATTTTAAGTGACAAACTTTTTTGTACACATCAGATTCCTTTGTACACTGGTTGCCAGAAAATTGAGCTTTAGGGTCAGTAGGTGAATGTTTAATGTCCTAACTAGGGATAGATAAAGAAGAATTATGTGTCTTACCTTCTCCTTCAACATCTTCTTCTTCTTCTTCATCAAATTGATAGAACCCCATTGGGGAGATTTGTGTGGCTGCACTGATGCGAGCAATCTGGGCTCGAAGGTAGTTGGATTCATTGCCTGGAAATGGTGGATACGTAACTACCTGTGCAGAAAAAAAAATAATATCCTGCTACTGATTTAGAAAATAAGCAAATTACGATTGCAAATTATGATTGCAAATTACGAGTGTAAATTGTTATGGAATAAATTTAATTGATGATTATGAGAATCAGCATTCAAAATATAAAATAGTAATATACAATGCTCACTTTCTCAGTATCTGTCTGGTGAGGTATTATGTACACTATTTATATTATCCGGACTATTGTCCTCATCTTTGTCGCCATGTTTATCACAACATTTCAGCCATTGTACACTCCGGCCTTCTTCAGGTGGTTGGAATATCGAACTGAACCATTTATTTCACTGTAGACTGTTCTAGTTCCACGTGCCATGTCTAATGGATGCCAGTTTATATATGCTATTATCTCCTGTTAATTTCCCTCTGAAAGTTCTCCACTGAGAAGGCATTGGTTAGATCCAGTGACAGGACCCAAAGAGTGTGAGTTCAATACCCGGTTAAGGCATTTTTAATATTTTAATACTTTTTAATTCTTTTGAATTCATGTGCATATATTTGTAAATACAAATGATTTATTTAACAGGCATACCCACATTCAGACATCTGGATTTTTAATATAAAAAAAATGGTGGACAACTGAAATACCTACAAACACTCTACTCCCATAGATTAAATAAAAAGGTTCAGCTCAAAATTCCCTGAACTTTACCCTGATTGACAAACACTTGGAAAAGGCAGTGGGGCACAAGGACTGAAAAGTTGTGGTAATAAAAACAAAGATGAGGATATTAGTTTGCGGGAAAATTAAATGAAACCAATAAATAAAATAATAATAAAGAATAAAATTTAAAAAAAAAATAATTTTCCCATGATGCAACTGGAAAGGGTTTCTGGTCACATGTGTGATTTTACAACCCCACTTTTCAGAAAGTACAGAATCTCACTTTTTCCACTTTCCAACAAGATCATTCAGAGATGTTTTCAGCAGCTCTACTTATAAAGTAGAGATTCAGCCATCCCAACTCAGTATGAAGCTGACTTGAGCTCGACCATCTTTACCTATTCTCATTATCTTTCCTATAAATTATTTCTGAACCAAAAAGGTAAATGGACATACTCAAGAGACGTTTAACTTCGTTTCAATTTCAGTCAACATAAAAGAAATGAACCCATGTTTTTGTATGCTTCTTCTATCGTTTTTGTTTATATATTGAACACACAACTTCACTTAAAAATGAGACACAAAACCCACAAACTTGTCAGCATCAACAAGTCCAACTGTAAATAATGTAAATAGGAAAATCATTTTGCAAAATATCTTCATTGTTGCTATGTTGCCAATGTCTGTTTTAATCTATTCTTCTCCATCTTGTGTGAAACTAAATCTACAATACAATTTTGCATAATAATTTGGCAAGTGCTTTATTTATAGTGTGTGTTTATAGTGTGTGTATTTTGGGATAGACAACCACACCTAAGTAGATGAAACTAGTAGTACAGAGATACTTACAGGAGCATCCAGTCTTCCAGTGAAATACTTTTTGATCTGCCTGGCAATTACAATCTGAATTGGAGTAACGGAAGGTAGAGAAACCCATGGTTTTCCAGCTTCAGCAAAATATAAACAAACATAGACATCAAGGTTTTGTTATTTGGTTCCAAAAATATTACCAATTTTATTAAACAGGAATTTTTTTTTAACAGAATCTTTTTTTTCTTCATTTTTAGTGAATATTACTGAGATTAACTAAAAAAAAAAATTGTAAGTTAAAAGTTGCAAACTTTGCTCCTAAATCACCCAGTTTTGTTTTTTAATTTTTACTTAATACAGACAATAATGAAAACTAAAGGGGAAGTAATGGAGTCACAATAAAAACTTTTGGCAGTAGTAAAACTCCAATTATGATTATTGCTTTACTTTTCTTGATGCCACTAGAATTTGAAGTATTACTGTTTGTATACAATAATTCATTTAAATGAAAGTTTGGATATATTTAATAAATCTTAACCTCTGATATGACAGCTTACATAAACAGCTAGTATTCAAATAATTTCCAATGAATTTCTATCTCTGCTTTTAGTATTATTCACTTTGTCATTATATATATATATATATATATATATATATTATAAATTAATTGATTTAAAATATGTTTTTTTTCGCTACACAGTTCTAACCATGTTTCAAAAATGGAAGCCAAAAGCTCCAAATTTAATTTTGTAATTAAATTAAAGACATTAGTTCCATTTCATCCTCAAGCGAATTTTTGGAGTAACTAATTACTGGGTTTTAAAGACACAGCAAAAAATCATAATTCACTGGCTCCTAATCAATGAGCACAATTTTGTAAAAATAAAAATATCTATAAGAACACTGGATTATATATCTTACTGTTCTTAATTTTTATTTATATATACATATATATATATATATATATATATATATATATATATATATATATAATCATTAGAGTGAATGCAAGTTTGGATGGATTTGTTTAATAAATCCTAACTTCAGATATCACAGCTTACATAAATAGCTAGTATTCAAATAATTTTCAATTAATTTCTATCTCTTCTTTTAGTATTATTCACTTTGTCATTATATATATATATATATATATATATATATATGAAATCATTAGAGCGAATGCAAGTTTGGATGGATTTGTTTAATAAATCCTAACCTCTGATTTCACAGGTTACATCTTCTCAGTTTTCTGATCAATCTGTATGAAGGCAACAAAATTTCACATGTGTTTGCAAATTCCTTTCAATCTTTTTCCTCAGCTCACCCAAATTTGAAGGGAGTAGTGGGAGTTATGATTATTATTATTGTCTTGCTTTCACAAATGCAAGTTTTGATGGATTTGCTTAATAAATCCTAATCCCTTCTATCATAGTTTTTATAAATAGAATTAAAATAACTTCCAATGAATTTTCTTCTATACTTTGTAGGGACATTTTTATTAATAAAATAAAAAATAACATAAATAACTAATGATAGTTATCATAATTAAATAAAACAAAAACAAATAAAACAGAATAATCAATTTCCCTGCATGCACCAAAAACCTTCCCCCCCCCCACCACCACCACCACCTATGAAACAGATTCTTTGCACCTAAAAAAAAAAAACATCCAAATTATTCTCTTTCACACTCAGACTTAAAAAGAGTCATCACATATGTTTCATTTCCTCTCATGGCACTTTGCTTTGTGTACAACAAAGTAATTTATTTCTTTTTTATCACATACAAACCTTATCACACCTCAACTAAATACACACACCAGTATAATAAATAAATCAATAAAAGTTTATATTTTCATTTTACCACATCAAGAAGCTTTCATTTGTTATTTCCTCATTGGTTTTTATTCTTTGAACATGACATTATCTCTGCTGGTAAGATGTGAGTGACCCAACAAGTTAAATAAGTTGCAATAAATTTTTTACATCCGATTTGATGTGTCCCTGTATATATGCAATCATTAGACTGAATGAAAGTTTTGTAGTCAGTGATATGTAAGATATCACAGATGTCAAAACGAGCTTGTACTTTGAATAAAAGGTAAATTCTGTGCATGTCAAACACAAACAAAAGAGTGTCCATTGATATTTTCTTTAGCCAAGCATTTATGACGAAAACTATTCATATAGGAAATTGTTTTTTCTTTTGTTTTTTGGGGTTTTTTTTTTTTTTGTATTTTTTTGGTTAAACTGAACTTACGTCCATTGCTGACAAAATATGTTTTCTTATTGGCACCAGTTCCTTTCTCTTCTTTTGGTGCAACAGGGGGTGGTTTATAATCTGGTTTTGGAGGTTCGTCCACTTCAGGCAATCCTTCTGCAACAGAAAACATTCCCGTACACATTTAGTTTTAAGTGTAATTTCCATGTTTTTTCATTTTTAGATTTCTCTTTTCAAATATTCTATTTCTTTGACTGGTTTTGAAACCACAAAAAGCTATTAAGAATAAGACCTACAAATATTTGAACAATTTACTTTTCGTAAGATTTTGCTGCATGAACATATCAACATTCCAATTTGTCAAAGTTATATTTTTGAGAGAAAATATTTACGAATATGTCTCTGCACACAAAGTATTGAACACTTTCTAAAATCTACTGACAATGATCAATTTTTGAGTAGAATATATCCCATAATTGATTTATACAAAAATAAAATTTTTTATATAAGTCTAATCAGGAAAGAAAGAACAATTATTTCACATGAAAAATTAGTCAAATTTTTTATGCAAATTAATTTTTAACAATAAAACTGATAATAATAAACTCACTGTGAAATTTTCATGATTTAATTATATGTAAAATATACAATGTGAATTTCAACTCATAAAATCTCTTTCTATTAGAAATATTTACAATAACTCATTTGCAGGTGTGAGATTTTAATATTCAAATTGTTTCTTTCTTTGAGAAAGTCATTTAAGTTTTGGGATAGTTGTTTATTATATAGTAACTATATATACATATATATTCTTAATTTCAGATCTTTAAACATACCAATGGGTTGTACGAAAGATATAATCTCAACAGGGAAAGAAATTACTGTAAAGTTATTGAGCAATAATGAGAAAAATATTTGAAATTATGAATGGAGCCATGGAGTCATAAAGGTTTCCATAGGTTGTAAGATATAATCTTAAAAGTGAAAGAAGATATTGTAAAGTGATAGGAAGGAAAATATTTGAAATTATGAATGGAGCCATGGAGTCATAAAGGTTTCCATAGGTTGTAAGATATAATCTTAAAAGTGAAAGAAGATATTGTAAAGTGATAGGAAGGAAAATATTTGAAATTGTGAATGGAGCCATGGAGTCATAAAGGTTTCCATAGGTTGTAAGATATAATCTTAAAAGTGAAAGAAGATATTGTAAAGTGATAGGAAGGAAAATATTTGAAATTGTGAATGGAGCCATGGAGTCATAAAGGTTTCCATAGGTTGTAAGATATAATCTTAAAAGTGAAAGAAGATATTGTAAAGTGATAGGAAGGAAAATATTTGAAATTATGAATGGAGCCATGGAGTCATAAAGGTTTCCATAGGTTGTAAGATATAATCTTAAAAGTGAAAGAAGATATTGTAAAGTGATAGGAAGGAAAATATTTGAAATTGTGAATGGAGCCATGGAGTCATAAAGGTTTCCATAGGTTGTAAGATATAATCTTAAAAGTGAAAGAAGATATTGTAAAGTGATAGGAAGGAAAATATTTGAAATTGTGAATGGAGCCATGGAGTCATAAAGGTTTCCATAGGTTGTAAGATATAATCTTAAAAGTGAAAGAAGATATTGTAAAGTGATAGGAAGGAAAATATTTGAAATTATGAATGGAGCCATGGAGTCATAAAGGTTTCCATAGGTTGTAAGATATAATCTTAAAAGTGAAAGAAGATATTGTAAAGTGATAGGAAGGAAAATATTTGAAATTATGAATGGAACCATGGAGTCATAAAGGTTTCCATAGGTTGTAAGATATAATCTTAAAAGTGAAAGAAGATATTGTAAAGTGATAGGAAGGAAAATATTTGAAATTATGAATGGAGCCATGGAGTCATAAAGGTTTCCATAGGTTGTAAGATATAATCTTAAAAGTGAAAGAAGATATTGTAAAGTGATAGGAAGGAAAATATTTGAAATTATGAATGGAGCCATGGAGTCATAAAGGTTTCCATAGGTTGTAAGATATAATCTTAAAAGTGAAAGAAGATATTGTAAAGTGATAGGAAGGAAAATATTTGAAATTGTGAATGGAGCCATGGAGTCATAAAGGTTTCCATAGGTTGTAAGATATAATCTTAAAAGTGAAAGAAGATATTGTAAAGTGATAGGAAGGAAAATATTTGAAATTATGAATGGAGCCATGGAGTCATAAAGGTTTCCATAGGTTGTAAGATATAATCTTAAAAGTGAAAGAAGATATTGTAAAGTGATAGGAAGGAAAATATTTGAAATTATGAATGGAGCCATGGAGTCATAAAGGTTTCCATAGGTTGTAAGATATAATCTTAAAAGTGAAAGAAGATATTGTAAAGTGATAGGAAGGAAAATATTTGAAATTATGAATGGAGCCATGGAGTCATAAAGGTTTCCATAGGTTGTAAGATATAATCTTAAAAGTGAAAGAAGATATTGTAAAGTGATAGGAAGGAAAATATTTGAAATTATGAATGGAGCCATGGAGTCATAAAGGTTTCCATAGGTTGTAAGATATAATCTTAAAAGTGAAAGAAGATATTGTAAAGTGATAGGAAGGAAAATATTTGAAATTGTGAATGGAGCCATGGAGTCATAAAGGTTTCCATAGGTTGTAAGATATAATCTTAAAAGTGAAAGAAGATATTGTAAAGTGATAGGAAGGAAAATATTTGAAATTATGAATGGAGCCATGGAGTCATAAAGGTTTCCATAGGTTGTAAGATATAATCTTAAAAGTGAAAGAAGATATTGTAAAGTGATAGGAAGGAAAATATTTGAAATTATGAATGGAGCCATGGAGTCATAAAGGTTTCCATAGGTTGTAAGATATAATCTTAAAAGTGAAAGAAGATATTGTAAAGTGATAGGAAGGAAAATATTTGAAATTGTGAATGGAGCCATGGAGTCATAAAGGTTTCCATAGGTTGTAAGATATAATCTTAAAAGTGAAAGAAGATATTGTAAAGTGATAGGAAGGAAAATATTTGAAATTATGAATGGAGCCATGGAGTCATAAAGGTTTCCATAGGTTGTAAGATATAATCTTAAAAGTGAAAGAAGATATTGTAAAGTGATAGGAAGGAAAATATTTGAAATTGTGAATGGAGCCATGGAGTCATAAAGGTTTCCATAGGTTGTAAGATATAATCTTAAAAGTGAAAGAAGATATTGTAAAGTGATAGGAAGGAAAATATTTGAAATTATGAATGGAGCCATGGAGTCATAAAGGTTTCCATAGGTTGTAAGATATAATCTTAAAAGTGAAAGAAGATATTGTAAAGTGATAGGAAGGAAAATATTTGAAATTATGAATGGAGCCATGGAGTCATAAAGGTTTCCATAGGTTGTAAGATATAATCTTAAAAGTGAAAGAAGATATTGTAAAGTGATAGGAAGGAAAATATTTGAAATTGTGAATGGAGCCATGGAGTCATAAAGGTTTCCATAGGTTGTAAGATATAATCTTAAAAGTGAAAGAAGATATTGTAAAGTGATAGGAAGGAAAATATTTGAAATTATGAATGGAGCCATGGAGTCATAAAGGTTTCCATAGGTTGTAAGATATAATCTTAAAAGTGAAAGAAGATATTGTAAAGTGATAGGAAGGAAAATATTTGAAATTATGAATGGAGCCATGGAGTCATAAAGGTTTCCATAGGTTGTAAGATATAATCTTAAAAGTGAAAGAAGATATTGTAAAGTGATAGGAAGGAAAATATTTGAAATTGTGAATGGAGCCATGGAGTCATAAAGGTTTCCATAGGTTGTAAGATATAATCTTAAAAGTGAAAGAAGATATTGTAAAGTGATAGGAAGGAAAATATTTGAAATTATGAATGGAGCCATGGAGTCATAAAGGTTTCCATAGGTTGTAAGATATAATCTTAAAAGTGAAAGAAGATATTGTAAAGTGATAGGAAGGAAAATATTTGAAATTATGAATGGAGCCATGGAGTCATAAAGGTTTCCATAGGTTGTAAGATATAATCTTAAAAGTGAAAGAAGATATTGTAAAGTGATAGGAAGGAAAATATTTGAAATTATGAATGGAGCCATGGAGTCATAAAGGTTTCCATAGGTTGTAAGATATAATCTTAAAAGTGAAAGAAGATATTGTAAAGTGATAGGAAGGAAAATATTTGAAATTATGAATGGAGCCATGGAGTCATAAAGGTTTCCATAGGTTGTAAGATATAATCTTAAAAGTGAAAGAAGATATTGTAAAGTGATAGGAAGGAAAATATTTGAAATTATGAATGGAGCCATGGAGTCATAAAGGTTTCCATAGGTTGTAAGATATAATCTTAAAAGTGAAAGAAGATATTGTAAAGTGATAGGAAGGAAAATATTTGAAATTGTGAATGGAGCCATGGAGTCATAAAGGTTTCCATAGGTTGTAAGATATAATCTTAAAAGTGAAAGAAGATATTGTAAAGTGATAGGAAGGAAAATATTTGAAATTATGAATGGAGCCATGGAGTCATAAAGGTTTCCATAGGTTGTAAGATATAATCTTAAAAGTGAAAGAAGATATTGTAAAGTGATAGGAAGGAAAATATTTGAAATTGTGAATGGAGCCATGGAGTCATAAAGGTTTCCATAGGTTGTAAGATATAATCTTAAAAGTGAAAGAAGATATTGTAAAGTGATAGGAAGGAAAATATTTGAAATTATGAATGGAGCCATGGAGTCATAAAGGTTTCCATAGGTTGTAAGATATAATCTTAAAAGTGAAAGAAGATATTGTAAAGTGATAGGAAGGAAAATATTTGAAATTATGAATGGAGCCATGGAGTCATAAAGGTTTCCATAGGTTGTAAGATATAATCTTAAAAGTGAAAGAAGATATTGTAAAGTGATAGGAAGGAAAATATTTGAAATTGTGAATGGAGCCATGGAGTCATAAAGGTTTCCATAGGTTGTAAGATATAATCTTAAAAGTGAAAGAAGATATTGTAAAGTGATAGGAAGGAAAATATTTGAAATTGTGAATGGAGCCATGGAGTCATAAAGGTTTCCATAGGTTGTAAGATATAATCTTAAAAGTGAAAGAAGATATTGTAAAGTGATAGGAAGGAAAATATTTGAAATTGTGAATGGAGCCATGGAGTCATAAAGGTTTCCATAGGTTGTAAGATATAATCTTAAAAGTGAAAGAAGATATTGTAAAGTGATAGGAAGGAAAATATTTGAAATTGTGAATGGAGCCATGGAGTCATAAAGGTTTCCATAGGTTGTAAGATATAATCTTAAAAGTGAAAGAAGATATTGTAAAGTGATAGGAAGGAAAATATTTGAAATTATGAATGGAGCCATGGAGTCATAAAGGTTTCCATAGGTTGTAAGATATAATCTTAAAAGTGAAAGAAGATATTGTAAAGTGATAGGAAGGAAAATATTTGAAATTATGAATGGAGCCATGGAGTCATAAAGGTTTCCATAGGTTGTAAGATATAATCTTAAAAGTGAAAGAAGATATTGTAAAGTGATAGGAAGGAAAATATTTGAAATTATGAATGGAGCCATGGAGTCATAAAGGTTTCCATAGGTTGTAAGATATAATCTTAAAAGTGAAAGAAGATATTGTAAAGTGATAGGAAGGAAAATATTTGAAATTGTGAATGGAGCCATGGAGTCATAAAGGTTTCCATAGGTTGTAAGATATAATCTTAAAAGTGAAAGAAGATATTGTAAAGTGATAGGAAGGAAAATATTTGAAATTGTGAATGGAGCCATGGAGTCATAAAGGTTTCCATAGGTTGTAAGATATAATCTTAAAAGTGAAAGAAGATATTGTAAAGTGATAGGAAGGAAAATATTTGAAATTGTGAATGGAGCCATGGAGTCATAAAGGTTTCCATAGGTTGTAAGATATAATCTTAAAAGTGAAAGAAGATATTGTAAAGTGATAGGAAGGAAAATATTTGAAATTATGAATGGAGCCATGGAGTCATAAAGGTTTCCATAGGTTGTAAGATATAATCTTAAAAGTGAAAGAAGATATTGTAAAATGATAGGAAGGAAAATATTTGAAATTATGAATGGAGCCATGGAGTCATAAAGGTTTCCATAGGTTGTAAGATATAATCTTAAAAGTGAAAGAAGATATTGTAAAGTGATAGGAAGGAAAATATTTGAAATTGTGAATGGAGCCATGGAGTCATAAAGGTTTCCATAGGTTGTAAGATATAATCTTAAAAGTGAAAGAAGATATTGTAAAGTGATAGGAAGGAAAATATTTGAAATTGTGAATGGAGCCATGGAGTCATAAAGGTTTCCATAGGTTGTAAGATATAATCTTAAAAGTGAAAGAAGATATTGTAAAGTGATAGGAAGGAAAATATTTGAAATTGTGAATGGAGCCATGGAGTCATAAAGGTTTCCATAGGTTGTAAGATATAATCTTAAAAGTGAAAGAAGATATTGTAAAGTGATAGGAAGGAAAATATTTGAAATTGTGAATGGAGCCATGGAGTCATAAAGGTTTCCATAGGTTGTAAGATATAATCTTAAAAGTGAAAGAAGATATTGTAAAGTGATAGGAAGGAAAATATTTGAAATTGTGAATGGAGCCATGGAGTCATAAAGGTTTCCATAGGTTGTAAGATATAATCTTAAAAGTGAAAGAAGATATTGTAAAGTGATAGGAAGGAAAATATTTGAAATTGTGAATGGAGCCATGGAGTCATAAAGGTTTCCATAGGTTGTAAGATATAATCTTAAAAGTGAAAGAAGATATTGTAAAGTGATAGGAAGGAAAATATTTGAAATTATGAATGGAGCCATGGAGTCATAAAGGTTTCCATAGGTTGTAAGATATAATCTTAAAAGTGAAAGAAGATATTGTAAAGTGATAGGAAGGAAAATATTTGAAATTATGAATGGAGCCATGGAGTCATAAAGGTTTCCATAGGTTGTAAGATATAATCTTAAAAGTGAAAGAAGATATTGTAAAGTGATAGGAAGGAAAATATTTGAAATTGTGAATGGAGCCATGGAGTCATAAAGGTTTCCATAGGTTGTAAGATATAATCTTAAAAGTGAAAGAAGATATTGTAAAGTGATAGGAAGGAAAATATTTGAAATTGTGAATGGAGCCATGGAGTCATAAAGGTTTCCATAGGTTGTAAGATATAATCTTAAAAGTGAAAGAAGATATTGTAAAGTGATAGGAAGGAAAATATTTGAAATTATGAATGGAGCCATGGAGTCATAAAGGTTTCCATAGGTTGTAAGATATAATCTTAAAAGTGAAAGAAGATATTGTAAAGTGATAGGAAGGAAAATATTTGAAATTGTGAATGGAGCCATGGAGTCATAAAGGTTTCCATAGGTTGTAAGATATAATCTTAAAAGTGAAAGAAGATATTGTAAAGTGATAGGAAGGAAAATATTTGAAATTGTGAATGGAGCCATGGAGTCATAAAGGTTTCCATAGGTTGTAAGATATAATCTTAAAAGTGAAAGAAGATATTGTAAAGTGATAGGAAGGAAAATATTTGAAATTGTGAATGGAGCCATGGAGTCATAAAGGTTTCCATAGGTTGTAAGATATAATCTTAAAAGTGAAAGAAGATATTGTAAAGTGATAGGAAGGAAAATATTTGAAATTGTGAATGGAGCCATGGAGTCATAAAGGTTTCCATAGGTTGTAAGATATAATCTTAAAAGTGAAAGAAGATATTGTAAAGTGATAGGAAGGAAAATATTTGAAATTGTGAATGGAGCCATGGAGTCATAAAGGTTTCCATAGGTTGTAAGATATAATCTTAAAAGTGAAAGAAGATATTGTAAAGTGATAGGAAGGAAAATATTTGAAATTGTGAATGGAGCCATGGAGTCATAAAGGTTTCCATAGGTTGTAAGATATAATCTTAAAAGTGAAAGAAGATATTGTAAAGTGATAGGAAGGAAAATATTTGAAATTGTGAATGGAGCCATGGAGTCATAAAGGTTTCCATAGGTTGTAAGATATAATCTTAAAAGTGAAAGAAGATATTGTAAAGTGATAGGAAGGAAAATATTTGAAATTGTGAATGGAGCCATGGAGTCATAAAGGTTTCCATAGGTTGTAAGATATAATCTTAAAAGTGAAAGAAGATATTGTAAAGTGATAGGAAGGAAAATATTTGAAATTGTGAATGGAGCCATGGAGTCATAAAGGTTTCCATAGGTTGTAAGATATAATCTTAAAAGTGAAAGAAGATATTGTAAAGTGATAGGAAGGAAAATATTTGAAATTATGAATGGAGCCATGGAGTCATAAAGGTTTCCATAGGTTGTAAGATATAATCTTAAAAGTGAAAGAAGATATTGTAAAGTGATAGGAAGGAAAATATTTGAAATTGTGAATGGAGCCATGGAGTCATAAAGGTTTCCATAGGTTGTAAGATATAATCTTAAAAGTGAAAGAAGATATTGTAAAGTGATAGGAAGGAAAATATTTGAAATTGTGAATGGAGCCATGGAGTCATAAAGGTTTCCATAGGTTGTAAGATATAATCTTAAAAGTGAAAGAAGATATTGTAAAGTGATAGGAAGGAAAATATTTGAAATTATGAATGGAGCCATGGAGTCATAAAGGTTTCCATAGGTTGTAAGATATAATCTTAAAAGTGAAAGAAGATATTGTAAAGTGATAGGAAGGAAAATATTTGAAATTATGAATGGAGCCATGGAGTCATAAAGGTTTCCATAGGTTGTAAGATATAATCTTAAAAGTGAAAGAAGATATTGTAAAGTGATAGGAAGGAAAATATTTGAAATTGTGAATGGAGCCATGGAGTCATAAAGGTTTCCATAGGTTGTAAGATATAATCTTAAAAGTGAAAGAAGATATTGTAAAGTGATAGGAAGGAAAATATTTGAAATTGTGAATGGAGCCATGGAGTCATAAAGGTTTCCATAGGTTGTAAGATATAATCTTAAAAGTGAAAGAAGATATTGTAAAGTGATAGGAAGGAAAATATTTGAAATTATGAATGGAGCCATGGAGTCATAAAGGTTTCCATAGGTTGTAAGATATAATCTTAAAAGTGAAAGAAGATATTGTAAAGTGATAGGAAGGAAAATATTTGAAATTATGAATGGAGCCATGGAGTCATAAAGGTTTCCATAGGTTGTAAGATATAATCTTAAAAGTGAAAGAAGATATTGTAAAGTGATAGGAAGGAAAATATTTGAAATTATGAATGGAGCCATGGAGTCATAAAGGTTTCCATAGATTGTAAGATATAATCTTAAAAGTGAAAGAAGATATTGTAAAGTGATAGGAAGGAAAATATTTGAAATTGTGAATGGAGCCAGTGAGTCAATGATTCTGATCGAAAATAAGTATGATATAATCTTAAAAGTGAAATAATATAATGTAAATTTATTGATAGGGAGAAAAATATTAGGAATTGTGGGTGGAGCTATGGTGTCAGTGATTCTGATTGGATATAAGAAATATATAATCTCAAAAGTGAAAAAAGATAATGAAGACTTATCGAGTGATAGGGACAAAAAATAATAGAAATTATGTCAAGGTCGAACACTGATTAGAAAAGCTATTCAAAATGAAATAGAAAATATTAGAAAAAACAACTAGGAATACTGGCTTGAATAAAATCATAAAATTAAATGTCATAAAAATGAAAGTGTTTATAAGTAAGAAAAGTGGATTGAGTAGCTATTAAATTCACTGGCTACCTGTGTGTAGATATTGTTGTTCTCTTGCTGTTAAGATACAAGGCAGAGTTGATAAATTATTTAGATGTGTTCGTTGTTATCTTCCCTATGTGCATGCATTCATTTTGTTCTTATGCAGTCCCTGTGAAAACTGCAGCAGGCTGCATTACATCATAATTCTGCTTGTTCCAGCATTAGTTAGTATGTGTGTTACCTCTTGCCATTACTTCAGATACATAATAGACCATTACAGTTTGATTGCAAGGAAAGATGGAAGAAAAAGATGTATCTGAGACATTGTTTAGTTTAGCATGACACAGAAAGCATACATAATAAGAAATAAAAGGGAAGATTAAGGAATGATAACACTCTCATATATTTAAAGTCTGAATCAGTGAAATGGAAAATCTTGTCAAATTTAAATCTTGTCATTTGTACCATCTTCTTTAAATAATAACCAGCATTCATATTTATGATTAGTATTGCAATATTTTGTTAAAGTTGTTAAGCTGAAATATTTATCAATTCAATAGGAGAATTTCCACCAGTATTTTATAGTTGTGAAACTTGCCATGAGCTTGTTCAGTCATTACCTTAAGAACTATGATTTATCAGAAAATTCAGGGAGAGAAACTGAAATCTTCATGGGTACTGCTAGTAAATATTTAAAACATCAAGAAAAATTAAAGAAGGTTGTCTGTCATCTTTAAGAGATGAACACATTGGTTTTAATCATATAACATCGCTATATTAATGTATAATCTATAAATGATTCAATTATCAAGGCAATATGTTGTTGGCTTCAACACTTTGATGAGATTTTATATGCTTCTGAGACATTAGACCTGCAAACAATTTTTGGCAGATGTGTGAGTCCAAAGGAAAAATAAGACATAGAAATGTTAACAAATATATTGAACAGACATTTTATGAAAGAAATAATGAGAAACGAAATGAAATGTGAAGAGATCAAAGCAGCCTTCAGTGTCTGCAGTTGAGATACTTACATTTTTGCAGGAATGAAAAGAATACATCTTTTCGCTATGAAAAGTCACTGAGAATAAGATGGATTTTTTTCATATCTCGTGCCACCTGTAATTATTGTCAGGGATGGTAATTCAAAATCTCGCCACCTGTGATTATTATCGTCGGTGGGTGGGTGTTGGGTTTCGGGGGGGATAATCCAACAAATGAAACATGCACTGATTTTGTTTATATTCAGTATTTTAAAACATATTGTCAATGCATAGTGAATAAATTATGATATACAATGGCAGCAGTCTATTATATTCACTGACTTTGTTTATATTTAGTCACTTAAAAGCATTCTGATAATTGATAAATTATTCAGCTGTTAATGAAATACAATAATGACAGAATTTACCTTCATCAAAATCGTCATTTCCTTGAGCGTCAATATTGTCTACATCATGTTCAGCTTGCTGAGAGAAAAAAGATGTTATAACTTTTACGTTGTGTGAGAATGACAAAGATTGTTTTAAAAGATTTTATTTATCAACAAGAGAATATGTTAAAAAATGTACCTATAAATCACCCTAGAAATTCAAGCTACAAATAAGATTTTTTTTTTTTTAACAAATTTTCTTCAATTTACTGTTGGTCTTTCTTATGACACTTGAGGTTAACCTACTCTTTGACCATCAAAGTAAATTGCATGCGTCCAGTATACAAGATTTGAACTCAGAGAGTTTATCTATTTCAGATTTAAATATTTTAC
>OZ010599.1:9446049-9496049 GCA_963932145.1 Acanthosepion lycidas
ACTAGGACTACAAAATTTAATAAATGCAATAAAAACAGACAAATTAAAATCAAATAACAAGAAAGAATAACAAAAAATTTATAGTTATGTAAATTGAAAAACAAAAAAAGAGGATAAAAATTAATAAAAGCTTTACTGATATTCATTCCTCTCTCATCAGTGCTCTATCGAATGAAGACTGAAAAATGGAAACAGTTAACACACACACACACACACACACACACACACACACACACACACACACATATATATATAAACAAATTTGAATTTAGTAATTAGCACTAAAAATAATTCAAAAAACTTTTTTAAAATTAAAAACGTAGCATTTCAAAATTTAATCATTGCTAAATGTTTAACATAAAATTAAATTTGAATTTGTCAATTGGCATTCAAAATAAAAATAAGAGAAAATGAAGTAAAAATAAATAAAATATAATATTTATGCATATAAAATAAATAAATAGAAATATTAAATTATAAAATAACTGAATAATTAAAATTAAATATTAAATAAATAATAAAAGCATATATGTGTACACATATGTATAGTTTAGTATGTATATATAGTGATATTTGTATATGGGCGCATGGAATTAGAATGTTCACTTTCCATCTATGAGACCTGGATTTGAAACTCACTATGGTCTATTTGTTAGGAAGGTGACTTCTTGATGTTATCAATCTGGGGGAGGGTTGATCCCAGTGTGTGGTACTTTTGGAAAGTTCCAGCAAACCATATCGCAGGTTGACCCAAGCCTTACGAGTGAAATTGGATAGGAAGCTGTTGATGGTTGGGGGCTAACACGAGTCAGAAAAGTCATTGCAATGAAAAGAAGTCTGAGTGTACTTGCATTGTTCACATTGCTGAACATGAAAGAATATCTGCACAGAAACTAAAGTCAACTCAGCTTAGTTATAATATAAGCCACAGTTGAGTGTTGAACAAACACAAATGTGTCTGAGCAGGCATCTGTGACAGGGATTGGCTAGCCACCCTAGCAGACAGGTGTGCTCAGAAAATAAGAGTAGCCAGCCATTATCATGATATTAAATATAGCGACATTATAAAAAAATTTTCTTGTTCTAAATTTAAATGGTTATATTTTTAATGAAAATTTAATGCGATAAGAATTTGAAATTTCTAATTAGCATTTATTCTGAGGAGTAAAAATATGAGATCTGATAATCATTTCAATGGTAATAGCAATATTAGCCATTTCCTTATAAGGAAACCTAGATTAATGAAACATCTGGACCTGATGAGAATTTTGATATGAAACGCTGAAGATAAGTCTATTGAATTTTCATTGAATATTAAAGGTGCTACTCAAAATATTCAATCTGTTTATCTGTCAAGCTCTCCAGTGCTTTGTGTGTCAGGCCAGACATTTCATACACTTCCCAAAATCCCTCCATCAGGATAAAAAAGACTTTATTTTCTGTTAATTTTTTCTTTCTTTGAGAAAGTCATTTAAGTTTTGGGACAGTTTATTTATTAGATTGTTTATTCACAAGACTAAATTAAATCTTTACAAGATTATAAAATATGTGAACCAACTATAATATATATTATTTACCATATTATAAAGAAATGATTATGAAAACAAATTATAAAAAAATAGTGTTTAACATTTTTGTTGTCACAGTTTGAGAAAAAAGCAAATATATAAATCCAGTCTCCGATGTTTAAGTTTTATTAAAATTCTAAAAATAATTTTTTAAAACAACAAAAATTACCAAGGAAGTGTCAAGAGAAAAAATGTCTTTTTGACACACTGTCTTTTTTGTGGGTACATTTGTTAAACTTTGCAGATTTAACAACTATACTGTGGTATCAGAATGTTTCTGGACTAGGAACTTCTGGCAGACTCCATATCTGAAACAAGTCATGTGAGAAATTGGACAGATTCTTTGGTCCTTCATAGATAATTCTATTAATTTTTTCACATGTTTTCTGGTATTTTGTTTCTGATTGACTAATCTGATTGCTCACCATCATGAACTGACACTCTGCCAGCTTTAAAATGCACCTGACGCACAAAAGCTGTATGAGATTAGTCAAGATTCATGTAAAATTTGATGCAGGCATAATTCTAAAATTTGTCAGTCAATGTAAAGATTGCAGAGCCATTCCAATACAATGTAACATAGCCTAGCATAATAATTGGACATGAGTTGATAGCATGAATTTAATAGACTGATTTATCAGACTAGGGATCAATAAACATCAGCTGCAAGTGTATTTCCATTGATTGATACAATGACACAATTTTGATATATTCTGATACCACCTCATATATAGAAACAGTCCAATGAGAGTGTGTAACAGACAAAGAGATAAAATGTGAGAGCAAAAAAGAAAATATAGCCAATCAAACCTCATCTTCATCCTCTTCATCTTCGACTTGTTCTCCTTCTCTGTATTCCACTTCAGCAATATAATAATTCTGTTCAGTTCCCAAAATCTTTCCCCAGAATCGAACATGCTGAAGTGGGTGAGTGTCAACCAGATGCTTCAGGGCCATCCACAATTTAATGTATTCTTCTTTTGAAAGTCCAATTCCTGCTTGTTCGAAAAAGAATGCCATCTCCATCACGTTTGGCAAAGGAGATTCAACATCTTCCTCAGGCTCTTCAAAATCATCTTCTCCTTTCTAAAAAACAAAACAAAACAAAAGATATCAGCTCCAGTGAATTCAAAATGTTCAATACAAAAGTGCTTTTTTTTTAATTACATTCATGATTCATTATTCAATTTGGGAAAAAAAGAACCAGCTAACATGCAAATTAAAAACCGGAAACACCAAAATCAAGCAAGTACAAATATATCTAGGAAACACGGAAAATATGACACCGAAGTTAAAAGGTGCATTGGGATAGTGAAAGATGCTTTCCAAAAGCTAAGCAAAGTATTAAGAAACAGGAAAAAATTGTTAGAAAGAAAAGAGTATTGAACTGTTATGTAATATTGGTCCTCCCGTCTAGCAGTAAATGCTGGACAATCTCCTCATGGATGAAGAAGAGACTTGAGGCAACAGAAATGTGGTTCTACAGAAGGATGCTGAGAATACTATGGACTGAACATCTGAGTAATGGGGAAGTTTTAAGGAAAATACCAACAAAAAGAACATTTGTACTTGGAAAAGAGAGAGTTGAAATTTCTTGGGCACAGAATGAGGAAAATGTGACACTAACAGAACATATTGAAGGCAAGAAGGCAGAGAGAAAAGTTACAATGAAATTGTAGAGAGCCATGATTGCCAATATCTTGAAGGGACACAGCACAGAGAAGAAGAACAAGAAGAAGAAAAAGAAGAATATTGAAGGCAAGATGGTTGAGGGAAAAGTTACAAAGGACAGGAAATTGTGGAGAGCCATGATTGCCAATATCTTGAAGGGACACAGCACAGAGAAGAAGAAGAAAAAGAAAAAGAAGAATATTGAAGGCAAAAGGGCAGAGGGAAATATTACAAAGGATAGGAAATTGTGGAGAGCCATGATTGCCAACATCCTGAAGGGACGAGTACAGAGAAGAAGAAGTTAAAAAATTTGTTATGTTCATAATTCATAAGAGGTTATTTGCATTTCACGTTTCATAGTGACTGGGTGAAGATCTGTTACAGTGGAACACACCTCTTCTATAGTTAATAGACTCTCCCACCTATAATAAGTAGGAGTAGTAAGAGTAACAAGTCAGTTGCTCAGTGAGTTGGTCTGAGTTCAGTCTGAAGTCAGACAACTGGCTGACCGGCTGATCGGTTGAACTCTCTGCATTCGGGTGGGGAGGAACCCGAAAGAGGCTACGCCGAAGGGCGGAGTCTCTTTCGGGGAGGTAAACCGACTCTGAACCCGTTTATACAGGTTCAATGGGCATATTTTTGGCTGAGCCCACTGGCTCGGCGATCCCACATTAAACCGGCCTTGTGCCATATGATGCCCACATGGGGGAGTGACTAAATATAGTCACTCAGGGGTCGGTCAGTCAGTCGATGCTGGATGACCGTTAGTCGGATACTAAAGTATCAGCGACCACAATTAGATTACTCTGTGCCATTACCTATTATATCAAGTTCCTAACGTTTTGTACATCGAACCTATTTTAGGACCGACTTAGTACAAATACAAGCCTCCACTGTGAAACCACTCCATAACAAGATCAAAGCAAACAAACAAGTAAAGACAACAAAGACAAGGAAATTGTACAATTTGATCTTCCAAGATCTCCAAATATGCAAATGTGCTAAAACACATAGGATAGGCTTATAAACACAAGGGAATTCCACATGACAAATAAAATCTTCCATTTTCTCATGCTTCTGCTATTCTTTCAACATTGCCTGTATCTTCTCATTCTTTCCCTTATCCTTTGCAATACAACTAAGATTATCCATTATCTCATACCTCTAATCTTCTTTCACCCTTTTTCCAGTACCCTCATTCTCTCTTGGCTGGATCCAGGTGACTTCCATAGGTGTTGAAAATATCTATTATCTCATATCTCCTCTTAACCTTTGACTGTATCTTCACATTCTCTTCCTTATCCTTCAATACCCATCTATGTTTTTATCTAAATGTTATACAAACATGGATTAGTTTCATATGTGAATGAGGAATAAGAAAAGCAGAAAGATTTCATACTGTATCCACTCTTTTACCTTTATTTGGCATTGATGCAATATTCACTCCCAAAAATAATTATTCTTACAATTAAAAAAAATGTTCCAGCTTTAAATAACCCACAAAGTGTTGATAAGACATAAAAAACAAGTCAATCAATCAACAATCTTTTTGGCTCTATCTCTCTATATAGAATTTTAATGTATTTATTTTTATATATTTCTATCTTAACATTGCCTTTCATACATTGTCTACAGATATCAAGCAGAAAGCTGACCTCTTCATCTACATTTTTCTTCCTCCTTTCTTTCTTTCTCTCTCTCTCTTTCTCTCATATATATATATATATATATATATATATATATATATATATATATATATATTATTAAAATAATATTTTTAGTGGACACCCATATTTGAATAGACGCTCCATTTATTTTAAATAGTATTTCATTTTGTCTACTGGACTGATCATTTGAGAAATTTTATTAAAAAATTGTGCTCTCCATCAAGATTTGAACCAGGATCTTCTTTCAGATAAGCAATATGGCTTTCACTTTTCTAGGTCAACTGCTGATGCATTAATGATTATAGCTAAAAGAGTCTATCAAGATTTAGACAAAAATGGTGAATGATTTAGATAAGGAAGGCTGTTGTTTTGAACATCTCAAAAGCTTTTGACAGGGTTTGGCATACTGGCCTTCTTCATGTGTTGAAAAGTTATGGTATTCCGGGATGAATTTTTTAACTGATTTGGTCTTATCAGATTGCAAATTAAAAGTTGTCCTGAATGGCAACTCTTCTAGATTTTTTTGTACTAATGCAGGTGTCCCCCAGAACATTATCCTTGGACCTGCTTTGTTTATTAATTTCCATCAATGACTTTCCTGATTGCATCAGCTCTCAACTCTATCTATGCTGATGACACAACTATTTGCTCCTGTCTTGATAGTAAGTCTGATCAGTTAAGGTCAAATTGGCAGCTGATCTCATAAATGACCTGCAATTTGCTGTTAACTGGAACAAGGAATGGCTCATTAATTTTAATGCCTCCAAAACAAAATTTCTCTCTATTAATCATCTGAGAAACCTCTTTCTGCCTTCCATCAACATAATTGGTGCAAACATTCAGAAGGGTGACTAGTTATACTTTCTTGGGCTAACATTCTTGGATGACATAAAGAGAAATTGGAAAGATTATTTTGAATTAATTACTAGGGCCTGTTGCTAAGAAATTTGGTTCACTGTGTCTTGCTAGATAATTTTCTTGTTAGAATCTATCTTATATATTTATAAGTCTATCATTTGTCCTTGATTTGAATATTGCTGTCACATCTGGTTCCTTTATATTTAGAGATTCTTGATAAAATCAAAAGAAGAATCAGCCATATTATTGGTCATGACCTGGTCTCATCAATCTACAGTCTAATTAGCTAGGTGTAACCATAAGTTCTATGCTAACAGTTTCTTCTATGGTACTTCTTGCTTGTGGAACTCTCTTCTAGCTTCTTGCTTCCCAATCAACTTTGACCTTCCAAAATTTAAATGCAATGAATGTCAATTGTTATCTTTTTAATTTTTGTTTTTTTATTGTTTTCTCTATTTAATAGTGTTTTTTGTTCTCATATTTTCTAACACTCAGTAACCACTTAGTGGCTTTATTACCTTGTTTGGGGTTAATATATATATATATATATATATATATATATAAAAGTTGGGATCAAATATAGATCAAATATGGATCAGAATCTGACAGAATGTTAAGATAAAGAACAAATACGGGAGGTTTATCAATCTAGCATGCTTCATTTTTATTAAACTTCATCAGAAAATGAGATATGGAGAAAAAAAGAAATTCTGGTAATTTTATTTTTTTGTTGTTTGATTTTCATTGATTAATCATGTTTCATATGCATTTGACTTGTTAAGTAAATGTTAGTATAATTTGTAGCATTTGAATGATGAGGCAGCTAAGACAACTTGGGAATCACATATAGATACTTAGGAAGATAATCACTCAGAGACTGCCTAAGCAGACTGGGTTACCTGAATTGAAGGCATTTCTAACTGGACTTTACCTACAAAATTATGCGCTGGCTTTTATCAAAACCTGTCACCATATCAGATTCATTTGGCTGTGATGCATGTGCATGGTATACTCTTATCAGAGTGTGACACTATTTAGCTATGGTAATTGGCTAACTAATTAAGCATGGAAATTAAAAGTGAGAAATACTTAAGGCAAGAAAAAGCTATAACGAAAGACATACTGAGCGATGTTATTTTTTTTAACAAAAGAAAAATGGGTAAAGATTTTATTTTCATTTGCGAAGAAAGGTATTTTTTTTCGCAGAAGATAGAAAATTCATAAGATCTCAGATCTGTCAGAATTAACTTATGCCATGACGTGACAAGGAGGGGAGGAGTGCTGGTGAGAGATAGCAATCTTTCCATGGCAATAATGAAGATTTCAATTTGGTCAAGAGGCTTACAAAGCAGAATTCTAGAAGATAATCGAAAATTGGGTCAAGCATGCGACCGAAAAAGAATTAGGTGAGACCACCCCAAAGAAAAAGGAAGGAAAAAGAGAAAAAGAAAAAGAATAAGCGATTAACTATCTTTCGGAGATATCATTTGGTTTTGGAAGGAGAACCATCTGTTGTATGTCCAGAACTTGCCATGATAAAAGTTTGTTACCTGGACAGGCTGTTGGTGACAGAATGCGATGATGTTGAGAAAGACAAAGAGATTTAGTTGACCACCCAGATAATGGGTTGGTGAGAATCCCATTAATGAATCCCAGATGACATCAAGTTAAGATAAAAATTTAATGTCCACAGTACGATTCGTGGGGGTTCTGGCCAATGGAAAAGAAAGAAAAGAAAAGGGAAGATAATTTTTTTCTTTGAGCGATAGTTGTAAACTGAGGCCAGTCTAGCCACACCCACACTGCCGAGTGTTCATTGGCTGAATGGTGGCGTGAGCAATGGGCGAAGGTAAACATATGAGAAAGAAGGGAAACCTGTTGACGCCCTCTGAGGGGATTGGTGTGAGATACCAATATGAGAAAGGAAGAATTTAGGAGGACAATTCCCTTAAGAACCCCTCTAAAACAGAAAGTAATTGACTTCCAAAAATGGGAAGTGATAAATTTTCCTGTCCGTAAACAAAGAAAATCCTTATTGCAGATTTGGAATTATCGAGGAACCCAAACCATGACAGGCCCCCACCCGGTTTTGGAGAACACAGTTGGTGACAGTTGGAGTCAGAGTTGAGTTGCAGTTGAGCTGTGAGACCAGCCTCGCAGGAGCTGACTGAAAGATTTCCACACATTCTGACTTTTTTGAAGAACGACTTAGACTCACGCCACCAAAACAAGTTTTACAAATATCACCTGAAGATACCAAAAACCAGTTTATTGAAAAACAACTTAATTTGATATTAATATTGATATTAAGACTTGCTTAAGAAACGCAAAGTGTCATGAATCCATAGAAGCAGTTTGGGAGAAAGACGCAGTCCTGTATTCAGCAACCAGATATAAAGATACTTGTTTTTTTTTCAACACATTTGAATCCTTTGAGTTGTTTAATTATTTTCTTTTATATATACTTGTGCGGTATCACCTTTGCCCTGGATTCAGCTTGCACTATGGCCTGACGCCTGATTGATTTCATCTACCCAAGATCAAATCACAACGTGGGTAGGTTAGACTAGAAATCAAAGCAGTTACTTCGGTAACCAGACATTGGAAGCGAGCTGGGAATGACAAAGCTGATATCGGATCTAACCAGATTTCCATCCGAACCAACCAAAGTTAGATCGTCACAGGATAGCACAGAAGCAGGACCAGGGTGATGTCACAAGAGTGACCCATCGTACATTTTATTTGTGCAGGCCTCATCTAGAACTTGTGAGAGAACTGAAAAAATTATACAGTATGAACATTACTGTTGTGCCCATTGTTAATGGAACACCTTGAACAATCTAAAAGAGCTGTAATGGGGTAGTTATTAAATGACATGAAATTAGAATGCATAAAACGTACAACAATAACAACAATAAAAACTTGAGACACGTGTTGACATAAATAACAAGAATTTATATTTTCTTTTTGTGATGTGAATTGTGGAATATTGATATGGTGTGTGTAAAAATGTCCTCAGAGTCTCTTTTGTTTAAAAGTCAGTGATTACTTGGTTTGGTTCTTAGAATTTCATTTGTGAGGATGGTGTTTGAAATTGTCTGTTTTCGATCTTCCCAGAATGCTGGCTACTCATCTACTGACTACTACTACTACTACTACTGTTCTCTATTCTACTGACTCTCTTGTGGTGGAAGTGTTGTTTTTATAATGATGCGGGTAGGATGATGAAATATCCTTCTTTTCTATCATCACTGATGACAAGGTTTTTTTTACAATATTGAAATATCATCATCATTCTGGACTATAACAGAGCCTTGCAAAGAGGTCGGAATAATACAGAGTATTTCCCCAAAATTGACATCATTTCTTAGTCTAATTACATCATAAATTCTCACTCAAATGATCTCAAATCTTAACAAACTGTGTAAAAACCAACTAAGTTGACTGTGTGGACTTATCTCAATGTGAATCGACCATGAAGATGGGTTGGGTGTGCCAGTAATGATGACAATGTGCCACCACATTCACCTGACTTGACATCTTGTGATTTTTTTCTATGGGGCTATGTGAAAGGACATGTTTATATTTCCCCTCTCCTACAAGCCTAGAGGAACTAGGAAGTAGAGAATTACTGGGGTGCTGGAGAATGTTACTCAAAGCATGCTATTGTGTGTTTGGCAAGAGCTGGATTACCAACTTGATGAGTGATGTGTCACAGGTGGTGCACATATTGAACATTTGTAAAACTTTGTTAAAAAGGTTATAAAATTTACATCCCTTTCAATATCTTGTTTGAATTTTGATAAAGAAATATTTATTTATGAAGCCTATTTAATTTCATTTGCTTGGGACATGTAGTTACATAGAAATTCAAATTTTAAATTATGTCAATTTTGTGGAGACACCCTGTATAATGAAATGAAACCTTCCAGATGATTGTTTTTATGCCATTCAGGATGTAGGCAATCATGAATCTCCACAAATTCCTTTCCTTTATGATCTGTGAATTAGCATACATTCTTAGGAAAGACAGTGGAGTAGTTTCCCATTGTCTTTGCTATAGTTTTTGAATTCAGAGTTTTCTTTCTCTTAGACTAGTTGCCACTCAAGGCTAGAGAACTA
Organism: Acanthosepion lycidas; assembly: GCA_963932145.1. Lineage (NCBI taxonomy): Eukaryota > Metazoa > Mollusca > Cephalopoda > Sepiida > Sepiidae > Acanthosepion > Acanthosepion lycidas. The sequence continues at coordinate 9,455,936 of OZ010599.1, forward strand.
AGGCTAGAGAACCAAGTCTGGCCTGTTATTTAATCCATAACTTGGGGGAGAGAAGTGATAGATTCATGCCTTTCCTAAGAGCATTTGTATGAAATTGGACAACAGACTAACCCAGAATTTGAGCTCAGCTCACACCAAGTCCACTTTCTAGACCAATGTTTCGCAACCTTTTTAAGCAATGGCACACCTAAGAGCAAATGAAAATATCACAGCACACTTAGCAAATTTTTTAAAGGGTATACACTTAAACGTTATGAAATAAAACCATTGATTAAAAATAAATACACACCCAAATATGAACTTAGTTTATTTCAATGTTTCTATTCAACTATTTGTGCAGCTTATTTAGTGTGAAACCTGTGCCCTGGTGTTTTTTCATGATTTCTTTAATGTATAGTCAAATGTGCGATAAACAGAGCCTCATTTTTACTTCAGTTGAGCAAAGTCTTTCTCATTTCTTATTTTTGATGTTATTTAAGGTTGAGAAGCCCAATTCACATAAATAAGAAGTAGAAAATTGCAATAAAACTGATAAAACCTTTTTAGCTAACGTGGGATATTCCTTTTGTATTGAAATCCAAAAATCTATCAATGAGTACTGTGAATGTTTTATTTTGAGCCCTCGATCACTAGAAATAGTGGCCAATTCTTCTTTACATAGTTGAAGTCCAATATTAGAAGGAGCATAGTGAAAAGAATTATTTGAAAAAAAATGTTTAATTTTTATTCATTTATTCAAATACTAACACTGTACCATTACTACTTACACACACACACACACACACACACACATGTATGCTGTGACAATATTTTATGGCACACTTAAGAGGATTGTGCAGCACACTAGTGTGCCGTGGTATAGCAGTTGAAAATCACTGTTTTGGATTGATATCTGGTACACTATCTTCATATCCAGATGACAGCATTACTAAACACTGAAGAGAGTATTGCAGTACTGAAAAAGGCTTATTGTCATTTGATCTCCAAAGAATTTCACTACTTGTATGAAAATTTCAATGGATACTAATATAAATATGAAATCATCTGGAAGGATAAGAAGAGTGCTAAAATGTTGAAGCAACAAAAGCTGCCAAATACTACATTGTGTGGGCATTCATAAAATAATAATATAAAAATAAAGACCACTACATTAGTAGCTACTACAATATATGTGTCAATGCCTAATACAAGGGAGTATCTTAATTGTGGGGGTGTCAGAGTTTTTCTCAATATGTAATAAATGGGGTGGTCTTAATAAAAGGTGGAAAGTATTGGGAAATCATTTAAAGCTTCAAAAGATGAGAAATTAATAAATAGGCTGGTCTTAGTAATTTGGGGTGGGGATTTACTCTAAAAAAATAAACAAACATTCCCCCCAGTCTGTCTATTAGGTATTTAAAGTGGAAAGTCAGGAAAATTATAATTCAGAATTCATTGATTCTTGAACCTTCAATAATATCAATCAATCTCTTGGCACTGCTTAAGTAGATTGGTCTGCTTATAAAAAATAAGGAAAATGTTTTTGGGAAATCATTTTTGTAGACAAGAATTCTTTAAATCTTCCTTAGGTCATGACATTTATCAGAACTGGAAAATATTGAATTTTTTTATCATTCACGATGGCAGGTCTTATTCATAATATTGACACTGAGTAAAATCAATCCCTAATATTTACAGAGTTATTGGACTCAATTGTTTTATGTATGAAAACAAGGTATTTTTTTTAATTACTCTTAAATAAGGAACAAACAAATAATTAAATTTTTAATTGAAGAACAAAAATTTACATATATTAATAAAACTATATATGTCTGTTTATTCTTCATTTAAGATAAATAATTAATACCTTCCAATGTTTGTGTATGTGATTCTGAAAAAAATCTTTCCTTCAAAAGTTTCTAAAAAATTTTTAAAATTCAGAAAATTAAAAAAAAAACATATGCAGAGATCAATGATATAAGCGCAATCTAAAATTTGACATTTGTAAATAACAGCTGAGTCCAGTAACTCTGCAAAAAGTCAGAGATTAATTTTTACACACTGTATCGATATTATGAATAGGAACTCCCTTCTAAATTGATAAAACGTCAATATCTTTCAATTCTGACAAATGTCATGGCTTGAGCAAAATCTAAGGAAAAAATTATTCCCCACAAAATGTTTTCCCTATTTTTTTTTTTTACCAGTCTATTTAATTAGTGCTAAATTCTTTTAAATGTGATCAAATAAATGATTAGTAACATTATGATCTCATAATTGGCTGAACAAATTCAACAACACCTTACAAACATTTGCTGAGATCCAAAAATTACTCATGTTGTGATCTTTTCTAAATGTATAAAACATCCCAAAGTGAACTTGATGAACTTTTTAGTTCAAGAAAAAATGATTACATTGATGAGGTGATAAAGATTAAAATTGTGACTAATTTAAAAACTCGACTGACAAACAAAACAAGGGAGACAATAACAGCGGATTTATCTCCCTTGAAATGTTCAACTGCAGACGAGAAAACACATAGCTTAGGACATTTTTAAAGTAACCGAAACATATGGAGGTAACAGGTCAAATGGTAGCTGCGCAACACCCCTACGACCACACCAGGTTATGGCAATGATGATAATGACGATAATAATGATGATTCGGCATTACGATGAGCTTCAACAAAAAATTGATAGATAAAATGATAAATGCCTCCAAAACATTGTCTGTTAGAACCTCTTTTAAATTAATTGTCTGTTAGAAGCCTTTCCATCTGAATGGTTGATGCTAACCTCCAGGGGAGAAACTCATTTCGTCTTCTCAGGCTAATGTTTTCAGCTGACATGAAGTGGAAAGAGTATCAACTGCTAAGTTGGTTCACTGTGTCATGCTAGAAAATTTTTCTTACCAGAATCTATCTTACATATTTATAAGTCTACGATTTGTTCTTGCTTTGAATATTGCTGCCACATCTGGTCTAGTGCTCCTGCTATATACTTAGATTCTTCATGAAATCCAAAGAAGAATCTGCAATGTTATCAGTCTTGACCTAGCATCTCAGCTTCAGTCACTTTCCCATCACTGTAATGGCGCTTCCCTGTGCCTTTTCTATAAATACTTTCATTGTAATTGTTCTGCTGAACTTTCCTCTATGGTACCTAAACTTTATGAATTTAAGCGCAGTACTAGAATGAGAATGCATGGTGTAGTAATGGATAGTGGCTTGGATTGAGGAATCGGAGAGCAGAGTTTGAATTCCAGTCGAATCCATTACATTCATTTACATGCTAATACCATTGGGAAAGGTATGAATCGTCTTCTTCTCCCTCCAGCGATGGGTAAATAGCAGGACAGACCAGGTTCTATAGCCTTAGATAGCTACTGGTCTACTGCGGGAAAAAAATCTGCCTTGTCAGTCATGTATTGAAAGATACATGATTGCCTACACATGTATCATGCATGGCACATAACTGAACTGATTAGAATCGCAGCATGGTATCATTATTTTACAGTTGTAATGGCTAGATGTAAGCATAATGTTAACATTTTCTTCTCTCATACTGCTCACTTGTAAAACTCTCTCCCAGCCACTTGCTTTCCAATCAATTTAGTAGAACTGAGTGAATGAAGATTGGTAGGTTGAGTGAAAAAGAAAAGAAGTAAGAAAAAAAAAGAAAAAAACAAAAAAACAAACAGCATTGGCATTTTTATTTTCAAAGGAAAGATTGAGTGAATTATTTGTTTTTCATTCTTATGAATAAAGACCTTTTGAAGAAGATTTTTTTTTTTTAATCAGTTCATCCCAGGCAAGGTGATAATGCCACTAAGATGCAAGGGGCTACTGGTAATGAAAGAGAATGAGAAGACTTTAGAAGGAAATGAAAACTTAATCATAAACAGGAAACAAGAGATAAAACTCTACTCCTGTACTGGGGAGGAGTGTGAACCTGAAGATGAATATAGAACATAGTGCTGATGTTTTCTTTAATAAAATTATTGATGAATTTGCCGAAAAGAAATGAGAAACTGAATTAATTTACAAATAAATTTTAAGTATGTCATTATTTGTTGATTTTATTATTTTCACAGATTTCTCTCATAACTATTAACAGTCATCATCAGTAGTGTGCAGAAAGTGGGGCAGAAGGTGGGGAGCAGATGGTGCAACGGCCCCCGTCATCCATATTGGAAGGGCATCCAATCAAAGAGTGAAATAAAAATTTAGTTTATATTTAAGGTGTTTATTTCATGTTTCATCTGTTTTTTCATATTTAAAATGTCCTCCCATTTCACATTTCTCAGTACAAGACACTTGAGTCTTAGGAGTATACAATCAAGAAGTTGTCCCTGGGGATCACCAAACATTACTACATCACTAGTTGTTATGAATTTCATGCCACAGGAGGCTAAGTCAAAAAATGTAAGGGAGGTAAATCCGTGCTTACTATGGAGAAATTTGAAATGTTCAACATGACACGTTTTTCTACGGCGTACAGACTCTTCTTCTTTTATGTACCTCGTCCCTTCAGGACATGAGCGATCATGGCTCTCCAAAACGTCCTATATCTTGTGGTCCTTCGCAGATTTTTACTTTTGCTAAGGCTCTCGCACACGCCCCCCCCCACTGTTCTACCATCCATTCACTCAGGCTCATCAGGTAGATGGCTTGCTGCCTTCCTCCATCTCTCTTGCCCTCAGTATGTCCTGTAAGGGTTAATTTTCTAAGCCCTGCTTCCTCATTATATGTGCAAGTTTTATATTCTGTGCTAATAGGAATATATACTTGAAAAACATGGTGGATAAAATAAGTAGAAGTTTATTGTAAAAACCAGTACAATACGAAATAAAGTAACAGTTATGTGCATGATTGTCGCAAGTCAATCCAGTAGTGACTGCTGCTATTGGAAGGTCGGTAGTTCTCACGTCTGAGTCATACTCAACAGATCCCAGCTAGACGGTATTTACCAGACCCCCCACGAAGGTAGATGTGACACAAGGCCGAGTTTAACGTGGGTTATCCGAGCCCGTAGGCTCAGCCAAAAAATTTCTGTAGAACACGCATAAACGGGATCGGGTTGGTCAACCTCCCTGAATGAGACTCTGCCGCTTGGCAGAGCCTCATCCGGGTTCCTCTCTGCTCAGAGCCAGAAAGTTCGACCAGCAAGCCGAAAAAGCTTTCAGCTAGACTCATTAGACCATTGACTTACTGATACTTAGAGGTAGTTACTACCTCTAGTGTAGTTACTCATGGGGGTGACAGGTTATTCCATTACATCACCAAGGAATTTCAGCTGTCTCTTTCTGATTCTGAGCATAAGTGTTCTTTTTTGTTGTCATTTTGTTTAAAACTTCCTTGTTGCCTATTCACTCTACACATTTCTCTTCCCTCCAGTTTTCTCTTCATCCGCAGGGTGATTGTCCAGCATTCACTGCCCTATAAGAGGATGAATATCACATAGTAATCTAACACACTTTTCTTTTTCTTTGAATGAATTCTTTTTCTGTTTATCTTTTGGAATGTTTCTTTTGCTCGTTCAATGCATGTTCAAATTTTGGTGTTGCATTTTCTATCCTCTGTTAAAGCACACCCTAGATATTTAAACTTCTGCACTTGCTTGATGTTCCCATCTCCAATTTGTAACTTGCACCTTGGGATTTCCTTTTGCTGATGACCAGATTTTCTGTCTTTTTGAACTTGATGCTTAGTCTTTTTGTCTCGCCTTCTTTTACTACCATCCTGTCTAGGAGGTTGTGTAGTTTTCTTTCCATGTCAGCCATTAAACTCACACAACTTTAATATCTAATGACAATAACTGGTTGATATTTTTCTCTCTTTAGTGATACTGACTTTTGATAACAATGAATAAACTACCGAACCAAATATAATAATTTTTGTAAGTAAATATCTTATTACAGTAAATACAGATAACTTTCCTTCCTCTTCTTTACAGGATATCTTTTGTGTATATAAGAGATAGCTGGAAAACTATCAGCCTCACCCTCTTCCCAAAATCTGACCAAACATGAGAATTTTGTTTTGAATCGGCTTCTTGGAGTAATCAGTTTATTATTTAATACAAAAAAAAAATGATCCCCACTTTATGCATCGTATAAACAAGCAAATACTCCAAGGAGGTGCTGAATAGTTGTCAGCTTGAGCCACTTGCCAAAATCTGGTCAAAAACATCAGATTTTTTTTAATCACTTCTTGGTTGGGCTGAGAACCCTTATATGCAAGTTAATCTATAATCAGTCATTTTAAATAGATTTCCCCTTTAAACCTTTAATGATGGTTTTCTGTGTAACAGGAGAGAGGGTAGGGAAGAAAGATTTATTTTCCCATTTGTATTTCCCCCATTATGAGCATTATTATGTCCTGTGATATAATAAAACCGAACTTTAAGGATGGAATGGAATGGCTGAAAGGAAAATGGAATGACAAACATGCTTTGTTCTCAGAGAAACATTCATAGTATTAAGACATACACAAAACTACATATATACATATATACATGTGTCCCATGCAGAGAATAATATATTATATATATATCTACATAGCAAAACAAAGTGTAAGGAGAAAAGAATAAGGAAAGAGTCTTACATATGATATGAACATGCTCCTGTGTCTGGAGAACTGATGTTTAAGAATCTAGATTCAAACGGGCTAGATTAATCTATGTCTCAGGGGACGACATATTCCACAAGCAGGGAAATAATGAGTTTTGGGTTTTCCAAATTTGTGGATTGTGTGCTGGAGTTTCTTTCTATATCAGGGAAAGATATATTCCCAAAAGGAAATGGTACCATGAACTTGTAAACTTCAGGGGAGGCAGATTTAGCCTCTGCCCATACCATGGGGGGAGCTAAAGAAAGCAACCTTATGATTTATCTGCTTTAATACAAACTGAATTTGGTTGCCGCTTTCATCACCATATGGAGTGATGTCACTAAGCAGCCGTCATGTGACCCATATGACTTATCTCCACCAAAGGGAGATAAGCACCCTCTGTATCCTTATATCTATTTTAAATAATTTGTTTAGTTAATAATTTGAAATACATTTTTGTATTGATAAAAACCATGGAAGTTTACCAGAGATTATGCAAAAAGATTTTTTTTTTCAAAATGAAAGATGTGGAGAGTGACAAACGGAAAAATAAACTGCTGAACAAATATAAAAATAAATAATTTTAAGTCTTTCACAATTTCTTTGTTAGCCTCATGACAAGAAACAAAATCAGACAATTTATACCGTGAAAAGTTTTTTTTCAATGGTTGCCAAAGCTATTTCTGGAGAAGGTTCTGTCATCTGTATAATTGTATCAGCATTTTGTTGGAATTTGAATTTCTTTGTATCTCTACTTAAGTCTTCCAGCATGTCCACTGCATCTGTTTTCCTTTCTTCCAGTACCTTTGTCAGAACCTCGCATAAATGGTCATATCTGAAAGAGGACAAAATCAACCAAGAAGAAAATCGAACAATAACTCAAAATTTAATGCTTGGATTTCACCATGCTGTTAGTATCTTTTTTTTTCTTTTTAATTTTTGGTATCATGAACGATCTTTTCAATCTCATGGAAAACAGTAATTAAAAAAAGGGAAAAATAAATTGTCTTAATTTTCTTATTAATACCAAAGGCAACAGTCAGCCAAAATAGCCTCTAGTGCACTGTCACAAATTTATGTAGCTGTTAGTCCAAATAGCTGCAAATCCATTCTCGCACCTTGTTGGCTTTCTATCCCCTTCTTGGTCACTGCCACTAATGTTATATGCATTTGAAGACAGGTACACTAATCTATAGCCACCATTAACCCCATAGGCAGGACATTCAGGCTATTCCATCAACCATTTTCTGTTATAAACAACATAATGAGTCTGTCCCAGTTTTTCTTTGTGTCAGTCACATCAGCCAGTGAACACCTTCAGCCTTTTTGAAGGCTGAGTGGGTTTCTTCAGAACAGTCTTTTAACATCTTCAAAATTCCAAACAACAGTTTTAGAATCTTCTTTTTAAATACTTTTGGTTACTATTTGTATCTGATAGCAGTACCTTTTAAAATAGGTCTGCTTCCAGTCATATCATGTTGAAACACTGATTCTCATATGATCACTGAAGTTAAGCAATGATAAGCCTGCTCAGTACCAGATGGATGACAGCTTGGGAATATCAGGTGCTGTAAGCTTGGATGTGTGGTTGGTGTAATGGATAATGACTCAGAATAGGAAACGGGAGAGTCAAGTTCTAATTCCAGCCAGATTTAGCACATTCACTTATGTGCAAATACTCTTGGGAAAGGTATGAATCTGCCTCTTCTCCTCCCCCAGCTATGGGTTAATTAGTAGGACTTGTGTCAGGAAATCATTATTATATCCAAAAAATTCTTAGAATCTAAAAATATTTTCTGGCTTAAATAACCTGCAAAAGTTCAATAGGCTGTAAAAACAAATCACTCAATCAATTTAAAATATCTTGCTATTTTAAAATATGAATAACATTTTTTAAACATGGATAGCCATTTGGACATGAAAGACTGACGGGAAAATGTTCTTGTTTTTCAAATAAACAATTAAAATAATCTTTTAAAAGGTGATAAAATTTCCTGCAGTATAACTGTTTTCATTTTGAGTTTAAATTTTCCTGAAAAAAGCTAAAAGAAAAACCATACAGGGTACCAGAAAATAAAAAGAAAGGAATTTAAATCAGATATGAAGTTTTAAAGTTTCTTGTTTTTATTTTTTTATCATAAAATAATGTATTTGTTAAGATATATTATCCTACATTTGTATTTTAATTTTAGATATACATATTTTTTTTTCTTTTCCCTTGTACTTATTTTCTGGAATGCGACTTACAGACATTTTCCCCATATATAGTAGAATGTATGTATGTATGTATATATATATATATATATATATATATATATATATATATATATATATATATATATTGACAATTGGAAACATCCACATCCACACATTTCATGCTTTCACTTTTGGATCTGATGTAAAATGCATTTTCGGATATATTTCTAAACAAATCCACTTTCATGAATGTCTCCAATTGTTAAAAATTTAAAAAATTTTGTCGGAATTATATATCCTATTTGTAAAACACACACACATACATACATACATACATATATATGTATAAGTTAATATTTATGTAAAAGTTTTAGAAGCTAATGTTTTTTAAAAAAAACATTAGTTTCTAAAACTTTTACATTCATTTTGAAAATTAATGGCAATAATAATTTTGGACAAATAATACAGCTCAGCTTAATAGAATTGTCTAGGATTGAAACTGAGAAGAAAATTTAGTCTCCTGTTGTTTTTTTAATCTTTTCACCCCCAAGCAAGGCAGAAATGCCACTAGTATGCAGGGGATTACAGGGAGTGAAAATGAGAGAAAAGTCTGGGTGTATGAAGGATTGAGGAAAGGACAAAAGATGAATGGGATTCAAGAAGATAGAAGATGGTGATTGATGTTGCATTTAAATTTTTGAAAATTGTAATTACCAGGGAAACAAGTAAACGGAAGGGAGTTCTACAGGCGGAAAGTTTGAGAAAAGAAACTGTTGGAGCAGAAGTGGCAGTTGCATATATCTATTTCAGCAATAAATGGATGGAACCTAGATGCCGATCTAATAGCACACTTAAATTCATGTAGTCGGGGCACCAGGCAAAAGCCTGTCAGAGCAAATGCCTTGAAAATTGTTGAAAAGACAATATTTGTAGAACTGTTTAGTTCCCAGTTCTGGGAAAAGGGTGGTGTAGATGAAAGAAAGAAAGATTCAATTTCTGCTTGGCTTAGTTTTTCTCATTTTGTTTTATATTTCTTTTTTCAATATGACTAGGACTTTTTTTTCCTGTAATTTGTATTTTTCAATTTTAATTTTTTAATTTTATTAAAAATACTTTCGACAGAAATATCTGAAAGGAAAATAAAAGACTAAGCCTGAATATCAATATTTATTAAGTATAGCTTAATCAAGGATTGAACTTGCAATAACTGAGCACTCAGTAAATACACTAAAGTAGAAACATATGTAAGACAAGGATGTATTTTCTCAATAGACTTATTTATCTTTTACAGTGAAGCAATTCTGAAAGAATTATAAGTCTTATCAGGATTCATTATTGGCAGCCATAATCATAACAGCAAAAGATATGCAGATGACACAGTGTTGATAACAGACACAGAAAGAAATATACAGTAACTTCTACAGAAGGTAGTAAAGGAAAGGGAGAAGAAAGGACTAAACATAAATTCTAAGAAGACAGAATGTATGGTTGTCAACAAAAGGAACAACCCAAGATATGAATTACAAATAGGAGACAGGAAAATTTAAATATCTAGGAAGTGTTTTAACAGAGAACAGAAAAGGCAACATCAAAATCTGAGGATGTATTGAAATAGTGTAAGGTGCTTTTCCAAAGCTAAGCCAAGTATTAAGAAACAACAAAATTTTGTTAGAAACATAGAAAAGAGTGTTGGATTGTTATGCAATATCAATTCTCCTATATGCCAGTGAATGCAGAACAATCTCCTCACAGATGAAAAAGAGACTTGTGGCATACAGAAAGATGCTGAGAATTAGCTAACCACCCAGCAGATAAGTATACTCAGTATGAGTGGCCAGCGGCAGGGTGTTAGTGTCCATACTGTTCATCATTACTGTTGTTTTATGTAGGCTGGTATAGAGGAGTAAATAATTATAAACATCCTAACTTTATATATACAACAAATACTCATAAAAATGAGAAATGGCAAGATGTGAAAACAACAAAACAAGTATTATTTATTATCTGGTTTTTATGTGTTGTTGAAGACATGAGTGACAGTAATACTGAGTAAAATTGTGAGTTTGGGGTCAAATGTAGATAAAACATGGATTGGAATTTGAGAGAATCATAAGATAAAGAATAAGTAAAAAGTCTTTCTCATATGTTTTTTTGTAAATGGATGTAATGAGTGTCCAGATAATTTAGTTGGAAAATACAAGAAGTGTCTGGGGTTTTCTTACCTTAAATTTTTGTTGAGTACTAAAAGATAAATGTTACTATTATGGCCAGAAAAAGGAAAAAGAGACAAAATTTTCATTGATGCACATTTTAACGACCTGTCTGCGTGGATTACTTGTCTGATAGTGAGAATGTCACATGTTTGTGTGTGTAGAGGAGAAAAGAGGGATCAATTTTCATTGGTTTAGAATGAGTGAACTAATTATAATATAATTATTTTATTATTATTTTTTAACACTATAATTAATCTTTATTTATTCATTTTTTATGAACACGACAATGATTTATTTCTTAAAGTCTTTTCAGTTCCTGTATTGGATTCTTTATTAGGAGAGAGAGAATAACAGTTCCTTTAAGTTGATACTTAGGCTGAAAGAGAGGAAAGTGATATGGATGCCTTGTGGGAATTCATTGGTACACAGATGAGCCCCTAGAAGTGGTCACTGTGAAGAGTTGATAAATCTATGCCTTCAGCTACATGCTTTATCTGAAATACTTGTATATGGTGTTGGCATTGGATGAAATGAAATTAAACAAAATATTCAGTTGAATTCAACTGATAGTTTTTAGTAGAATTAGTCATGTTTGTTCATCTTATCCAGAGCTTTCTAATTTTTTTTTATTAGTAAAACACTTTTTAAGAAGAAAATGTTTTTACCACAAATTACTTAAATTTAAATATATAAGTTAAAATGTACATAAAAAGAATTAAATGAAAAATCTAGTCACTAATTAAAGAGAAAATAAGTAATTAATTATACTAAAGTATGGAAAAATAACAGTTTGGGAAGCTCCACACTATGTTGAATATAATTTGGTTGTTTGCTATTTGGTGTCTTTGTATGTGTTGAAACTTGACTAATGCATGGAATAATAATGCAACACAAAATGTACTTAGAACAAAATGTATTGAAACAAGAAAGCGTACATAATATTTACATATAGTCTTTTGTCTATTCCTGGGAAGACCGTTCCTGGAATGTGTGTTGACTGAGTCGCAGTCGGGCAGAGTCTCTGGTTGGATCTCTCGATTCCTCTCACTCTCTTCCCGGTACCAACCATATTTATATGGTCGGTACTCCACTATGCAAATTAGGTGGATCCTACCACAACAGTATGTGAAGATAAAGCAGAACTGATGACTAGAAAACTGCTTTACTTTAAATACTTGTACATGGTATTGGCATAGAAATACTTGTACATGGTATTGGCATACAATGGAATGATATGTTCAACAAAATATTTAATTGTGTTCAACTGATGGATTTTACTAGATTTAGGTATGTTACTTATTTACTTAGTTGAGTGGTATAGTTTGGGATGGAATGTAGACACAGAAGTTTATACGCTACTTAAAATTTGATAGGTTGATTTATCAATATATATATGTGTGTGTGTGTGTGTGTGTGTGTGTTGTCAGCACCCCCTCACATCTGAGCATCAGAATCATCATTCTCTCTCCCTATTCCCTTTCTCTCACCCGGTGGCAGGGGCTGTGAATAAAAGAGAGTTTGACGAGGCCATTTGCGTGACTTTGATTTTCGTGAACAACTATGCGTGACAGAGAAATCCATACACTTGGCCAGAAGAGCTTACCTCAAGGCTCAATGGGGATTGAGACAGGTGAAATCAGGTAAATCTGGTGGCATCAGACTGTCAAATGCTTGATCTGTCAAGGTCTGCCTTGCTTATGCCAGACTGATGAGTGCTGCTTTCTTCCATTAGTTTAGCCATTGAAATCGTGTATATCTTTGCCTATTCCACTATTGGGGTCTTTGGGGGTTGGTTGCCTTCAGTCTGGTCCTTGCTCTCCAACCTTACCACTACAGATGGCCCTACAGGAGTTAGAACTTCAGATGGCTTCACTCTTGGGACCACTGGGACAAGTAAGCCCTGTACTATGACAAGGAATGTTATTAAATTAATATATACACACACTCGGTTTTAATGAGAATTCTTGAATATACAGGACAGTAGACAAAAATAAATAATAATATATATTATCACTTGGCCGTTATTTTTAGAGGATACTCATATTTGAGTAGATGTTCTATTTATTTATTAAACAGTAAAATTATTTATTTTTGTCTACTGTCCTGTATATTCAAGAATTCTCATTAAAGCCAAGTGTGTGTATATTTTAATTTAATAACATTCCTTGGATATTCAAGGTTGTAGGTGAAAATAAATAAATTTACCTTTTAATAATTAAACTCAAATATGAAAATCCACTAAAAATAATGTCTAAATGATAAAATCTGTTGAATTAGTAAATAAAAAATACATTACACACACACACACACACATATATATATCTAATATGCATATATAAAAAAACAAAAAATGCATCCTTCTTAGTGAGGCCTCACTCCTATTAACCATTACACATGATGTCATTGTGGACTAACTTTCAATTTTTCAAAAATACTATGATGTGGACAACAGAATCTTGTCTACCACAGAGATATCATGTTGGTTCTTGAAAATGACTGAGAAAGTTGAAAGTATTTGAAAAAACAACAGCACAAACATGAACTTTAGACATTTTATACATAATCTCAAACTCAATACACAACAGCTTATTTGAAAATTAGGAAAATACAATAAAAAATTAAACAGATCTTGTTAGTTCTATTTAATCAAACTTGTCTGGATGAATATTTGCTGCATAAACATGCTTTATATATATATATATATATATATATATGTATGTATGTATGTATGTATGTATGTATGTATGACCCTAAAGGGTCAATATGATTACTTGTATGATAATAACATTGTATTGATGCATTTACTATAAGTGCATTTGTAGAATTTATGGTTCACAGCCAGTTATCAGATGCTTCTCAAGTATTTTTGCTTCAGAAGCTGTTAATAAATCTTAACCTAATTTCTCCTTACATTTCAAAAATAATTATTTGATCCACTCAACCAACTCTGAAGACTAATTTTAGTCTGTGGAATGTTGAATGGGTTAAAATTTGCCCTTGTAAAAATATTCAACTTGTCCAAAAAGAAAAAGAAGAAAAGATAGAGTCTAAATACAAAATTTTTATATTCACAAATTGTTGAGTTGGTTTTTGCAATTTTTTTTCTTTTAGTTCAGTTTCTTCTAATAAATGGGGTTTTCATATGACAACAAATAAACTAGACTCCTCTTTCTACTTCGACTCAGACTTTTACTTAGATTGGCTACTTGATGAATTGTCTATTATTTATATCTGGCACATAGACATAGTAGTAAACATAAGAATACATGCAAATATTAAACAGAAAAATGCTTGGTTCTATTCTAAGATATGTTACTTGAAGACTATAAAATTTAAAATAACTGCACATGCTTAAAAGCTGAAACTTAGCAGATCAATAATTTGATATGTATTTTTTAAATGCTGTGTAAATTTTAACTTTCTTCATAAATCATAAGTTAATTAAAATTTATTTTAAGTTGGTATCCACTGAGTATTGCATCTTGTTAATAATTTTCAATAAAGAGAGATTTTATTTTATCTGAAATTGTTTAATTAAGAAAATATAATTTGTTCATTTTAATTAATTTTTTTTAATTATTTCACTCCAAGATGATAATGCCACTAGAACTGAGAGTGAGAAAGAATGAAAGTGAGGACAATAAGAGAACAGGTTTCCAGAAAACAGAAGATTGTGATTGGCATTGCATTTAAATTTTTGAAGATTGTAAGTGTCAGGGAAGCAAGAGATTGGAAGGGAGTTCCACAGGCGAGAAGTGCTAGAAAAGAAACTATTAGAATCGAACATATGCTTGCATCTAGCTAGTTCAAGAGTAAAACAGTGAGACCTAGTTGCCAATGTAGTAGTATACACTTAAATTCATGCAATCAAGGCAACAATGAGGAAAACACGTTAGAACAGTTGTCACAAAGATATTTGTAGAAAAGACAGGTGGAAGCTTTGTCACATCTGTTAGAAAGTGACTAAAGTCGAGATGCCAGATCAGGATTGATTATATTACAGACTATTCTTTAAATTTTGTCAAGAATCTCGAGATATCTAGTAGGAGCATCAAACCAAATATGGCAGCAATATTCAATGCACGAACATATGGTAGATTTATAAATGTGCAAGATGGATTCTGATGAGTAAAACTTTGGCAGTGGGAAAGTAAAGTCTTGATTCTAGGTGAAGACCAACAACATTAGATTCTTTGAATTTTGTCAAGAATTTCGATATATATAACAGTAACAGCAAACCAAATATGGCAGCAATATTCAATGCATGGACAAATGGTAGATTTATAAATGTGCAAGATGAATTCTGATGATTACATTACAGACCCTTCTTTGAATTTTGTCAAGAATTTTGAGATATATAACAGGTACACCAAACCAAATATGGCAGCAATATTCAATGCATGGTAGATTTATAAATGTACAAGATGGATTCTAATGACAAAAATTTTCTGGCATAACACAGCAAACCAAATTTCTTAGCAATAGACCCAGCAATTAATTCAATATAATAACTCCACTACATGTCACTGAGCCCAAGTAGTCACAAAGAATTGCTCTTCTGGAGGTTAGCATCAGCCATGCTGATGGTAAGCAGAAAAGTTCTCTATGTTGATTAAATGAAAATAGTTTTGTTTTGGAGGCATTAAAATTTACAAGCCCTTCCTTGTCCCAGTTAGTCATTGATTGGAGGTCATTTTTGAGAGCAGTTGCCAGTTAAACTCTGGTGAACCTGTTGGACAGACTTGCTACTAAGACAAGAGTAAATAGTTGTATCATCACCATAAATTCGTATTTGGGAAATTATGACATTGCTAAGGTTGTTAATTGATATGTCACGGAATGCGATATATTTGTTCAAAGTAGCAAAGTGGTTTTGGACTACTGTAACCGAGTAAGACAAACTAGCAGGTAACCGTAATAGACTGGTCCTCGTTGTAGTAGTAGGCAATAGGTGTAGGCAATAGGTGAAGACAATAGGCATAGCCAATAGGCATCGTCTATGTACCTCCACACCAGTCTGTATTTATGGCTGACACCAGCCAATCATATTTATGAGCGGGAACCCCAGTGTATACATATTCATTACATCATTAATAAAGATAAGAAACAATGTATGTTCAAAGATTGAGCCCTGGGGACCCCCGTATTAATATGAAATGAACTAGAAGTGTGTCTGTTCAACATGATATTTTAAAGATTTTCTTTGAAAGCACTACAAGTTATTTCTCATAAAGAACTTTTTCTCTTTTACTTTTTAAAAAAAAAATATTAAACCTGCTTAAGTGATAGCCAACTTTAGTTATGCACCTCTCAAAGAACTTACAAAGAATTTAAAAAATGAATATCCTCCTAAACTTGCTTCCATATCTTTCAGCTGGGACTTCAGGTGTGACATGGAACTATAAATGGGGCATGTCTTTTCACTGTAGGTCAGTTTCACAAACAGCATGTGCCCAAGGGTCATCCTGATATCTACAACATAAATTTAGACTGGACATTTTAAGGCTTTTAGCCACACATTGACATGTGGGGTCCCATATTATTTCATATTTACCCCCATAAATAATAAATATATTTTTGAATTGATTTTTATTGACTTTTTTTGGCTGAAGGATGGTGCAGAATTTTTAAATAGGAGTTTAAAACTTACAAATTGATTCCTGTCTTTGTACTGGCTGTTAAAAGAAATGATTTTGCATTGACAAATTCTTGTTCCTCTTTCGAGTTGATAAAACTTTGGTCATCGATGAGCTTTGGTGAGTAGGGGCTGCTGTGAGAATGGCTCTTAGCAGATTCTTGAGATTCACGAGAAGATTTTGGAAAATTTAATGGCCCCAATTCATCTTCCTGTCTTGCTGCAGATGTTTCCAAATCGGTATCTCCTGGAGAAGAGAGTCTTAATCCGGCTTCACTTTCATTAGACATAATCAAGAAGAAAAAATAAGGAGTTCCACTCCTTTACTAAAAAAAATAGAAAAGTCTTTGCTGGAATTAAGAAAAGAAAAAAAAAAGGTTTCTTATACAATATTTATGATTTCTTTACAAGGAATAAAAGCAGCATCTATTTGCATAAAAAAGGTATTTTTCCGTATTTTTTTGAGGGTGAAAAACGAATTTCCCTAAAATTGCGGTCGGCTTGTTTTCAGTGTTGCTGTATTGATAATTTAGCTTAGTCGTTGTTAGGGCGTTTCCATGGAAACAGCAGCAACGGTGAATGCTCTTCATAAACAGTGACGTCACGTCTGACGTTCTACGCAACTTTCTGACCGTTCCACTTCCTGTTTTGCCTGCAAACATAACAAGTTGATCATAAGGAAAAAAAAAAGAGAAGAAAAAATCTTGAAAACCAAATTAAAACTACAATTAATTTCTTTTTAATTTATTATTTTAATGATATGTATAGTATATATGTATATACATTGTGATTTTTTTTCTGAATATTGGATTCCGTAGGAGAAAGCATTCCCGCAGTAAATATTTATTTGTCATGGTCCCGGTTTCGTCCTCAAATGTGTTTCTTCAGTCTTGAACAGAGTGGATTTAAAGTTATTACAACGAATTGCCTAGACAGCACTGCTCCTGGTTTAACTAGGCCTTGTTTAACATAATTTTCAATGTCTTATTAGTTAATGTTCAAGTTATAGTAACAATTTTCATGGCGATGATTCGGGGTGTCCCCGTTACTACTTGCAACTACGGAACCTCTCTATCCGATTCCTGGTTGACTATATCGTCATTCATCAGAATAAAGAAATAATCATCATGTTATTATTTTTATTTGTTTACACCTGACTGTTATACGTATATCTATGTGTAGATATATGTGTATATACATACATTGAATGATCTGTCATACGCCGACAATTTTGGTGAATCGGAAATAAAAAGGCAATGTTACCCAGAAAAAAAGACCATTCTGGGTTGAATGATGGAATTGCTGGTAAATATGTTAAGAGGGATACTCCACCCGTACTCAGAAGTAAGTTTATTTGGGGATTTTTGTGATTAAATAAGGAAAAGGGATTCTAAATTAGGGTAAATAAAACGTTTTGTTTAAGCTTTCCTATGAATTAAGACCGTTTTGTGTTGTTTAAAAAAAAAAAAAAAAAAAAAACATCATTAAAAAATAGTTGAAATTCTTTAAAAAAAGTTAATATTTTTTAAATTAAAATCGATTTTATTTGTGTCGTTATTTTTTTTTATTTAAAGAAACGACATTTAAAAATACCTAAAAATCTCTTAAGATGTTTTTTCTCTAGCAAACGATAAAAAAGACAGATCTTTAAATCAAGATAAACAAGTGCTTCTTTCTTTTTTTGAAACTTATTCAAGCATAAGATGAACATGAAACTTGTGTTATTATTTCTTTAATGATTAAAGTTAAAAACGTTTAAGCCAAGATTTTTGTTAATTTTAAATTAAATGTCTTTTATATTTTGATCATATTTTCTGATGATACAACCCAGCTGATTTTTTTTAAAATTACCTAAAATTCATTGTCTAAGTAATTAAAATAAAAAAGATTTAATTATATATATTTTTTTTTTTCATTTTTTGAACTTAGTCTTTTTCTCCTTAATGAAAAGAAAGGAAAAGATAAATGAAATCGAATTTAATTAAATTTACTATTCTCTTCAGCGATCAATTTCCCCTGAAATTTATTGTGTTTTTAGTTTATTTATGTATATTTCTAATTATTATTATTATTATTGATTATTATTATTTTAATTTCGGGAATTTAAAAATAAAAAACAAAGAAAAAAAAAACAAACTATTCTTTATTAAAAGTAGTAACACGACTCAACATGCCCAAATAATGAGTCATTATGATTTGCACGTGATTATTAATCATTTGAGTTTATGTAAAGTTTACTTTTTAGAATTTTAATTAAATTGTTGAATTAATTAATGATAACAAACATCTTCTTAAAAATAATAACAATGTCTCTATATTGATTGATATTTTTTTATCTGAATGATGAATCCTAACACTTGGAAATATTTCTAAGATTTTTAAAATCTTTAAGAAAAACATTTTTTAAAAAGATTTTCATAAAAAAAAGAAAAAACATTTTAAAACTGGATTTTTTCTAAGCAATTTTTTAAACATAGGAATTTTAGTTTTATTTGAAAATGTGATGGTCTTTTTCTTTTGCTTTGTTAGTGTACACTGTAAAGAAAGCTTGATTAAAAATTAAAATTTCACTTTTTTTTTTTAAATCTGAAAGTAAATTAGTATTTTTATTTATTATTGTTTCATTTTATTAAATGTTTCCTGTGTTTTATCTTCCATGCAATTGTCTCAGATATTTTTACAAAACAAAAATTATTGAAAATGCATCTTTTTTTTAATTAGTCTCTTTTTTAAATTGGAATTACTTTTTAATTCTTTTGTGATAAGATTTTTCATGATTTAATATAACTGTCTCTTAGAAAGTTAAACGTTTTCAATTCACGTGTCACTGTTAAAAAAAGAAAAAAGAAGGATCAACCGTTAGTTTTATGATTTTTAAATAATTTATTTTATTTCGTTGTACCAAAAACATTTTTTTTTCTTCTTACCTTTCTTCATCATCTATTCCTCTTTAGTTCTTAAAAAAAAAAAAAAAAGATAAAAATGATTAACTAATCTTCATCTTCCATCACGCAGACCAACTTGTTAATTCTGACAAGTTCAAATATTAAGTACCGAGTGTCAGAGGTACCGACAAAGAAGCTTTGATCCTGGTTTCTCATCATTTCTTGTTTTTAAACTTTAAATTGATAGGAATGTTTTAAAAAATTCCTATCAATCGGAAATTGAATAATGAAACAAAAAATAGTTGTAACATTACAAAAGAAAACTTTGATAAATTATTAAAGTTTTTTCTTTTTATGTCGCAATCACTGGTGGTCACTGATTTTCAACATTTTTTTAATTCGTTTTTTTTTTTTTAGTTCATTTTATTTTGTTTTGTAAATAACTCATCACTTGATCAGCATATTTGCCATAATTATGAACATAAAACGACGCAGAATTCTACTTACTTGACCCATGTAACTATTGATGTGTTCAGAATTTAGACCATTTTTTGTCTCTCCTGTCACTGTTTCTTGTTGCTAAATGAGCTCTAAAACCAAAAAGTCAACGTGTTTTTTTTTTATTTTCGGTGTTTACTTGTTGAATACTTTTTGGCACAAGGCCAAGTTTCATGGAGCACCCATTGAGCAAAGAAATTAATTTTAAAATTTAATTATTAAACTCATGAAAAAAGTGAAAGACAACACTTCCTTATTTTATTTATTAAATTTTATAATTTATTCTGGAATGTCTATCGACAATTGTTGATCGGTACTTACTCTTAAATTTAAAAGTTTTTCATAATTTTGTTTTATTTCTTTATTGTTATAAAATAAAAATCTTTAAATGTTTGGCTGAACAGTGAAAAAAGGCATCATTTATTAAAGCACTACAAAGGATAGGAAATTGTGAAGAGCCATGATCGCCAGTGTCCTGAAGGGACATGACACATATAGAAGATATGATCAGTGATCTGCAGATACATTTTTATTTCTTAATGATCTGGGAAATCTTTTTTTTTAGTGATCAGAGAAAAACTTTGAATATCTCTAGGAGGGGTAAAAAAAAAAGAAAAAAAAAAAGGATTATTAAACAGAAACTGAACCAATTTTGAAAACTTGACCTATGTAAAAAAAAAAAAAAAAAATTACGAACAAATATTTTTCATTTACTTTACTTTAATTCAGAACCTTGTTCTTTTTTTACAAGCAGAAGTAAAAATTAAAATTAAAATGCTGTCAAAAGTTTAATACTGCTTTTTAGAATAGTTGATGATTGTTAATGTTAACTGAATAAAATTAATTTCCAATAAATAATGTTAAAATCAGGACCTGAATTTTATTTTTTAATTTTTAAATGATAAAAAACAATTAAAATTTATATTTCATTGGTATATTCAAGTGCTTGACTTCTATGTGTGTGCGCACACACACATTGAATAAAGAGAGAGAAAGTAAAGAAAAAGATTTTTATTACTTGATAAGAAGATGAAATGTGACAGTGTTGGACATTATGGTCTTTGTATAGGACGAAGTAATTTTGTTGACATAAATTATTAAATAAATAAGCAGTCAAGTAATTGTTTACAGTTTATATTTTTGTATACATATTATGACAATATCTACAATAAAACAAAGTATTCGTTTAAAAATCAAAGTGCGAAAGTTGGGAGATTTGATTGACCGAATTGTTTTGTTTTTTTTTAAGTTTTTTTTTTTAATTTTATGAAAACATTTTTCATTTTTTTCTATAAAAATAATTTTACTTTTGTGAGGACGTGAGTGAAATTTAAAGCCAACACTAATATTTTTGTAACTTTTTTACTTATTCAGTTTTAAAAATTAATGTTTTTTTTCTTTGACGGCGTAAAATTCAAAAACTTTTTTTTTTTAAATTGTTTAATTTTGTTTCAATTTTCGATGATGAATATTGAAGAAATCTACTAAAAACGAACGGTATGAATGGCCTAAACTTTAAAAAAAGTCATTATTTCCTTAAAAATTCTGATAATATTTGGACTGTTTCGTCCATATGTACCAGAAAAAACTAAATTCTTTCTCTTTCGTTTTACTTTTAGCTTTAAGAAATTTGCCGCAAAAACGTAATCTACCTCCTTTTTTGTTGATCGTTAAAACTAAAAGAATATCATAATTTTTACTTTGTGAAATACTTCAAAAGATTTTGAAGACCCGATGACAGTGAAACAATTGACTTTACGAATTTTAAAAAGTATGTTTTTGAAGATGGATTATTCAAAAAGTAACAAAGGTTTTCCTTAGACATCTAAACATTTATTTGTAAATTTAATCATTAACTTTACAAATAAATTTTAATGTTTTAGTATTTATTTTTTAGTTTTATCATAACTTTTTGTACCCTATCAAAAAATTCTGATGAAGGTAAATAAATAGCGAAACCTGTTATGTTTTAGTTTTTCTACTTGTTCCTTAGTTATTGAAAAAAGCTTTTAATTTTTAGAGACTCAAATTTTCCCTTCTATTATTTTATTTTCGGAAATATTAAAATTAATAATTATGGAAAAAAAGCTTAGTTTTTGAGAATTACTTGTAGAAAGGAAGGAAGGAAAGAATTGTTGCTAAAGTTAGCTTGTAAAACGGAGATTCTTCACCAATGTCTGTGGAATTACAGAAGAGAAGGTATGCATATGGCTTTTATGTAGGGAAGGAACTTATCTTTTCCTCACTATGGTATGCCGTTTTATTGGAATGTTCGTATATAACTTCTTTCTCTCTCTAAAGTGTATCCTCACTAGAAAAGAGAGGAAGACTTTTTAAAGCAAAGAAACAATAAATAAATAAACAGGCAAAACAAAAAAGAAAAGTAAAGAATTCCTAACGAATTACATCGCGAAAAAAAATAAAAAATCAGCGAATTCTTAAAGTGAAAAAAAAAAAATAAGAAAAATATATTTAGACGCCACCATAACTGAAGAAGTATAATTTAATTCATAATTCCAAGTGATGATGATGATGATTGCCATCATCATCTCTTTGAGTGTTCACTTGTAGAGTAGTAATTGGTGGCCAGTCCTGGGGAACAAGGGACAACAAGACTCCTCAATCCTCTCGCTCTCTTATAGTTCCAACTTCTGGTTTCTCCAGCGCCTCTTCTAGGCTCTTCAGAGCTGCAACCCCAGCACTGTTATTAAATTCCTTATGGTATGTACATGTAAAAAATAAATAATACCCTCCCCCCTCAAAAAATAATTATTTATGAAATATTCGTGTATTAAAAAAATTATTTAAAAATAAAAAAAAATATATAAACACAGCTTCCCCTATATACTGAAATGCAAAACTTGGACGTAGGGCAATGTTTAACGAGTTAATCGAGCTGGTCATCAGTATTGAATGCATCCTATTGCTGGCCTTGTGTCAAACTAAGTAGTAAAAGGCCGGGCAAGGGCCTTGCCATCTGAGGTGTAATTAATAACAATCTACACCACTAACAGATTATCATCCTCACTGGGTGCCTTACATTTGTAGTCTTGGGTCAGGTTTTAAAACAGGATACCTCACCATTATTGTGTCATGGTTAGTAAGCAAGTCTAGCAGGCAATTGCAACTGTTGCGAGCTCGATCCTCACTGGGTGTTCTATTCTTTCGGCCTTGTGTCAGACTATGCGTACATGTTGTTTTTCGTGAAAACTGAAATGCCAGTTAACACGCAGAGAAATTTGAGACACAAGAAATATTCTTGTTTTATTTGCTTGGCATTGTGATCGGAATGTCGACGAAATTCGTACCGTTTCCCCCCAAGCGGAAAGGTATATGCATGTTGTGTAAATGAATTTTTTTTACCACGTTTCATATTGCAAATATTGTTTATTTCACAATTTTCAAAAAAAAAAATAAAATAAAATTAAGCAACTTTTCCACCACACCAAATATAAATATGAAATATAAAATAAAATAAAGAAAAGGCTGACGGATTTATTTATTTTATTCTTTTTAGTAAATATCCAATAACCCCCAATCAATCATATATTCGTATGTTGATGCTTATCATCTCTTCCAGCTTTACTGAAAAGGGCAACATCTATAAAAGATGTGATTTATATTGTCATTATGTAATTTTAAAACGTTTTAATATTGTTATGAAACAATGTCAATTATTATTTATTTATTTTTGACTAGTATTTCTTTTCCTTCAATTTTTATTTGGCATTTTATCCCAGAGTGTTATTCTATGATCGATAAGCAAGCAGTGATAACTCAGGCAAGATTTGAACTTCCATCCCCTATCCATGTCTTTCTGTGATAAGAGATTACCAATTAGACTACAAATAACTCTTGCTGGTTAGTCTTCATTGCCTAATCTGTAAGGCAGTGTCCTGGAAAGACAGTCTCCCAAGAAGAGGAGATGCAAGCTCATATCCTATCAGAGGTTATTCCTTTGTTTCTCATCTGTTCTACTTGATAAATCATTAAAAGATGGTTTGGAGGTAACAATAAAAAGCAGCGGAAACGAAATTGAAAAAATATTAGTAAAAAAAATACTTAATAATTTTCTAGTTAATTTTTAATGAACGTTTATTTTAATTTTTGAAGGATTGTCTACTAGCAATATGAGTCCTGGTACGAACTCCCCCACCCAAAAAAAGAACTTCTATTTATTAGTTTTAAATAGAATTATATATCTGATTTGGATATTTATTTCCTTTCCTCTTTTTGTCTTATCTCTTGATTCCCTCTCTCATATCTCTCTCTCTCTCTCTCTCTCTCTCTCTATATATATATATATATATATATATATATATATACTTAAGAGAGATATAAAATTAACGCCTCCCTATACTTTATATTGTCTGTTTAACTGCCACTCTCAACCCCCTCTATTAAATTACAAAAATTACACTACCCACCAATTTCTAATCCCATTTTTTTTCTCAATTCGTTGTTGGAAGATTTACCTGATGATCCTGAATCCTTAAAAAAGGATTTAGGTGAAATAAATTATCGTAATGGTACATTAAAGTGGTTTGTTTTTCATTACATATTTATATATATATATATATATATATATATATATATATATATAATCTCGAGAGCCAAGTTCGAATTCCACTTGAATCCATTACATTCATTTATGTGCTAATACCCTTGGGAAAGGTATTAATCCTTTTCTCCTCCCTCCATCTACAGGTAAATAGTAGGAGAGACTGGGTTCTATAGCCTTGGATGGCAACTGGTCTAGAAGGACAACTCTAAATTCAAAACCTGTGGAGGGTCGTTTGGGGACCTTGTGGCACATAGTGTACCCAGTCTCTGTATTCGCCCCTTCAAAAAGTGTGGTTGGTTCTGTACAAAGCCTTCACCACTATAATCAAAACATATATGCTGGTATCTGGTTGTCAGTTCCTAGGAATTGAGCTACTTGACCTTTATGCATCGAATACAACGGGATAGTCCATTTTTTATATATATATATATATATATATATATATATATATATATATAGTATTAGGATGCGAATGTGTTTGTTGTGTCATCTGTATAATCTAACTTACTCGTGCCTAATGTTTGTAGTGTTTATTGATACTTTTTACATCAGCGTTGAATTTACCGGATAAGTTGGCACTTAGTAAGAATAGTAATAATATATATATATATATATATATAATTTTTTTTTTCCTCTATTCCATTTTTGAATAATTTTCTAATATTTTAAACCTAATGCTCGGTTTAATTTAGAATTTGAAATTTTTAATTTTACCATGGAATTAAAACTTAATTATTTTATATTGATTTCTAGTTTAATATAACATTAAATTTGATCAACTAACGGGTTGTATTTAGAATACACTGTCACGTTTTTGAATTTTAATATACTTGTATTCCAATTGGTCATCATAGGTTACATAACAAGGTTTCCCCTATTGAGGGGATTTGATTTGGCTTTGAATTTTCAAAAAAGACTCTTTATCAACACCATCACTTCATAAGACACCAGAAGTGTTGAAACAAAATGGCTATTTTTGTAGTTATAACATGCTTATGTTATAATTTTTTAAATATATATATATATATATATATATATATATATATATATTCTGTTTATATGTTACTTTTTATGGATACAACTTATTTGTGTAAATGGTCTGTTTTTAATTAATCAGTATTAATTACATTTACTGGCCTGAATGTTTGAGAAATTTTGTAGAAAAGATGCATTTATTGGCAGGAATCAAACCTGTATCCCATACAGAAACTGTCATTTGGCCTGACGTGCTGTTTACAATTCAGCCACAGATAACTTCCGATCAGCAAAGTTTAAATTATTTCTTGAATGTACAGGGCAGTAAATGTAATTAATACTGTTTAATTAAAAACAGAGCATTTACTTAAATAAGTTGTATCCATAAAAAAATAATATATAAACAGATAATATATTAAAATATTTGTCAGATTTAATTAATTTCATGTAATATCTTGTCATTGTTTATGTTAGGTTACATTTCAGAGCAGAAATGATATATCGAGAAAGATTTGTGTTTATAAGCAGATTCCAAATTAGCGAAATTGGCTGATTTTCTAATTTTTTATACTATAATATATATATATATATATTATCTCCTAACTACTTCAAACATTTTGTAGATACCCATGGTTGAGTAGACACCCTGTTTTTTAAACAGTATGAATCTGAAACAACTGTAACCACCAGAGTTTTTCCTATAAAGGTTCTACTTTCCAGATAAAAAAAAAATCCATTGATTCCTTTTATTTATTTATATATATATATATATATATATATATATATATATATATATATATATATATTAGGGGATGCTGAAAATTTCACTAACCTACATTCAAAAGTCTAATCTTCAAAAATTTTGTGGAAATGTTTTTGTCATCAATTTTTTCATGTATATGATCAACAGAAAAAAAGGGGTTGGAGGTGTGTTTTTATATATATATATATATATATATATATATATAATGAAATGGGTTAAGTCTGACATTTATTTAATGTATTTTCTACTTATTCATTATTGTTATAGATACAATTTATTTGTGTAAATGCTCTGTTTAATTAAACAGTATTAATTACATTTAACAGCCATTGAATGTTCAAAAATCTTTATAGATATGTGTTCTCTGACAGGAATTGAACTTATATTTATTTATAGATGCTGTCATTTAATCTGACATGCTATAATATTTAGCTACAGAGAAGTGTCTGGTTAGCAAAGTCCAAATTACTGTTTATAAACACAATCAATGGCAATATTTTTTTTTTTTTTTTTTTTTGCAAGCAGATATGATTGAGAAAAATCATCAAAGTTTAAACAGTAATTTGAACTTTGCTAACCAGATGCTTCTCTGTAGCTAAATGGCATAGCACATCAGATCAAATGGCTGTTTCTGTATAGGTATGCAAGTTCAATTCCTGTTGGAGAACGCATATTTTCTACAAAATTTCTTGAACATTCAGGACAGTAAATGTAATTGATACTGTTTAATTAAAAACAGAGCATCTACTTAAATAAATTGTATCTATAAAAATAACATAGAAGATAGGTCATGTTAAGTTCTCTCTGCAAAAGTGATAGTCTACTGTGGTATATATCTGGAACTTTTTTTTTCTAAATTAACAAACTTCAACCTGGTTCATAGGCTTTTTGGAGAAAGAAAAATTTGAGAGTGGAAAAACAACATCGACTTTTTAAAGACATTATTTTACATTGAAATGCCAAAGACACATAAATGTATATATCATATTTATCATTTTAAATTAACTCCATTAAAAAATTTATACTTCTACTGTGTCACCCCAGGAGTTTATTGTTATTTTTTTATTACTGCACCAGGTGGATAAAATGTTTGTTCACTGAGGCAATCTGAAATTGGAAATAAAGAACTAGCTTCTAATGAAACTTGAACTTTCATCCCACATCTTGGAAGGCCATCTTTTTTTTTTTTTCCTTTGTTTTACTCAAGGTGTTGATTCATTGGTAATTGAATGAGGAAATGAAAAATTCTATGTAATGTGTTTTGTCCTTTAAAAAGGACTTTGTCAGAATAAAATAATGTTCTTATTGATTAATTATATGTATGGGGAGTGGGGAATATAAATAAAAATGGTTATAATTATGAATCAAGAGAAAACACTGTAAATGTAGGAACACTAAATTTTAAATTGAAAGTTTCTGTTGTGTTTAGACACAACTCTGCCAGTTTTATTTAGTTTTCTAATGCTTTTGTTTTTATCGATGTTTTTAAATATCCTACACTTTCTGTGACAGCAGAAATGATATATAGAAATTTATATATCATATTCTCCATGTTGAATCTTGTACCAACACATAATTAGTGATAAAAAACAACTAAAAGATGGAGTAAAATTGCCAACCATAGTAGTTATGAGTCTTGCAATGCATTTGGGTCCTAGAGGCACCACATGTGCTGCGGCTGTAGCAACTGTGTGTAGAGCAAGAAGGAAATCCTCCTCTTTTGAATTTAGTTTTTTCTTTCTCCTAAATTTGTTGCCACTGAATACTAGAGAGCCCTGTTTATCTAGCTATTTAACTCATGGAGAGAAGAGAGAAATTCTTACCTATTCCAAGGGTATTTGTGCAAAAGTGAACATTAAGCCATAATTTGAGCTCAGCTTGATAATCCCACTTTCTGCACTAATACCCCACATGGCACCAGGTACACATCCAATAGTACTAGTAATAATTATAATACTTCTTATAATCATGGAAAAATCTAGAAAAAAAAATCCCTCAGTAGAGATTGTCATTAGATTTGTTTTGCACAGTTATCTCTATTTTTGTCGAGGAAGGACTTCATTAACCTAGGGAAGGTTACTGAATAGAATAATCAAACGAAGGTTGGTAATGAACGATGATACTTAGGACAAGAACAACAGATATAAGATTTGCCAGCGGCATGTAGAAGTAGTCAACTGCTAGGAGTGAGTCAAGTGAATTCCACAATGAATCTCTAACTGCAGACCAACATACAGTATTTACTACTGTATTTATGTGAATGGGGGCATACTCGTTATCATCCGTAGGTATGCTACAACACTGATATAATGGAATATTGAAAATAATAATAAAAATAGAAATAATTGTATCAATATAATAACTAATATGTACATTTTATGCCAGAAGAATAAAATAGATAAAAACAATTTGAAGAGCTTATGTAAAAAGTGGGTACAAATTCCTTGGATCCAATTTGTTGTCATCTATTCTTATACAGAATTTAAATTTTCTCCATTCCTTTTCTTTCATGATGATTTCACATTTGAACCTCATTTTATCTGCAGTTGATAGGTTTTACCCATGGAAGGTGAAAACTGCAGTTAATAATGAACTGTATCTACATGATGGAGTAATGGATAGTGGCTTGGATTGAGGAATCGGAGAACTGAGTTCGAATTCCACTCAAATCCATTACATATACTTACATGCTAATACTCTTGGGAAAGGTATGAATCCTCTTCCTCTCCCACCAACTATGGGGAAATAGCAGGATAGACCAGGTTCTATAGCCTTGGATGGCAACTGGTCTACCGCAGAAAGAAATGGCAACCTACTGCGTTGAAAAATCTTCTTTGTCAGTCATGTATTGAAAGATACATGATTGCCTAAACGTGTATCATGCATGGTACATAACTGACTGATCTACTAGATGTGTTCAAAAATTATCACCAAGAAATCTGAACTCTATTTTAAAGACATAATTCAAATTTTAATGCTTTCTGATGCAACACATTAGTGCACATTTTCTCATCACCTCCTACCCACAAATTTAGTTGAAGAGAAATGCCCAAATTAATAGTCGTTAACTTGGACTCTGACATCTTTGAGGACATCGAAACTGATTAATAC
Organism: Acanthosepion lycidas; assembly: GCA_963932145.1. NCBI lineage: Eukaryota > Metazoa > Mollusca > Cephalopoda > Sepiida > Sepiidae > Acanthosepion > Acanthosepion lycidas. The sequence goes on from OZ010599.1 coordinate 9,485,365, forward strand.
ATTTGATTTGTACATTTTCAAAATATCATTATTGAAGGCTTATGTTGTTTTTTTATTTTTTTGTGTGTGTGTTTTTTTTCATATTTCACACCTTTTGAAATATATTTTGCAAAGTAGTTTATTAGAGCTTTAAAGACAGGCATTTTAAAAGTGTTTATATAAATATATGCAAAAATATATAAAACAAAGAGAAGAGCAAGGGTTAGATTTCTTTTTTTTTTTTTTTTTTAAATAACTCACAATAAGATGTGAATTCAAAAAATATAACAACAAAAAAAGGTCTAACCAGTTATTGTTCCTCACTCTTCAGAGTATAATCACAGACAAATTATATTTAGACACAGCTGTCATTCTTTCTGCTTACAGAGGGAAGGCAGGTTAGACTTAAGATAAATAGCCTTGAAAATAATGTATTTAGTACAACTTTTGGCAATGGAGCCTTTGTATTAAAACATCTGAAATAGTTGGAAAGTTCAAACATCCATGACAATCTGGTATTGGCGAATTTAGAAAGTTTATTTTACTAAGCATAAAGTGATGAATTGAAAAAGAAAAAAAAGGCTAACCAGAAAAAGGCTATTACTCCTCACTCTTCAGAGCTAATTAAAGACAAAACCTAAGTATGTGTACAACAATTAAAAAAGGGAAGAAAAAATACTAGCAGAGAATCAGTAATATAAATCAGACATATTGTGACCCATCAGCCATTCCTTTTTACAGGGGAAGGCTGGTTAGACTTAATACAGAATTGGTTGCTCAGTTCTTTGAGGACATTTGCACGAATTTTGTAAAAGATCTGTGTCTTGATAGAAGAGCTTTATTTGAGAAAAATTGGAATGTATAATTTTGAGAGTGTTCTTGACTCATCCAATTAATGAATCTGCCATTACTGTTGATGGCTGCTTCAATACAAGGTCTGAAATGTTGATATGCCTGAATATTTATCTATTTTGGACATTATGCTAGTTATAGCAGACTTTAGAGATTTTAGATTGTTATGGGGGTGTTGATTGACTTCCCTCTTGACTACACCCCATATGTAGTAGTCCAACAGATTCAGGTCTGGAGAGCTGGGAGGCCGTATGTTTGGGGGTGACATGAATGTGGAAATTGTAACTCCTTGATTCTTGGTTTGTTCTGGCCTTATGAGACAATACAAAGTCTTTCCATTCTCATGCACTCTATCCAAAGACTCACTACTCTCTCTAACACCTCCTTATAGTCAACAGCATTGATCCTTAGGCCCTAAGGAAAGAAGTGAGGAAGCATGACATCTCCCTCATTTCTCACGGCTCCTAGATCCATCACAGTTACTGGAAATTTTGTGTGCATGAATGTGGGAACGTCCTTAGGGTCTCTGCTTAATCATTTGTCATTTCTTCAGTTGACATTTTGGTCCTGATCAAAGTTTTTCTCATCAGAGAAAAACCAAAGAATTCCAGGCTCTTAATGTTTCAACTCGCTCGACAATCACTTTGCATGGATTAGACATAAATTGACCTTTCTGCATCACATATAACTTGTATTGAATGTCCTCATCCAAGTCAGTACTTTGATTCTTTGAGCTCCTTACCAATGGCATTAATTGAATTTCTGGAATTCTTATCAATAATTTTCGGCACCTTTCATACAAATATAGGTGTTCTGGTTGTATTTGGACCCTTAGCAGATGTTTTATGTTTGGCTACTGCTGTAGAATCCACATCATTGGCTTCCAGCTTTTTACAAACTTTAACAACAAATGATCGCGCAACTTTCAGGAAGTGAGCAATCTGTAAATCCCTATGCTCTGCCTTTAAAGCAACAATTACAGCATACCTTTTTATTTGCTGAGTTAGCTTGGTTTTTTGTTATTTATCTCCAAAAGAAATGATAATCAGAACAAGTTAGAAAAAAGTTAGTTTATTAAAAGACATGTCCTTAAAGAAATGAGAAATCCTGTATAAATGGTCTGAAGAACTCCCAGACAGTAATTGGTGTACCCTGCTGATTACTATGAAAAGATCCCTGGAGAAAGACGAGGCACAAGTTAGATTATTAATTATCTTCTGCAATCACAGAACCAAAAATATTAATAAGCATATACAAATTTTTGTACATCTCTTAATGGATCTTAGCTGGTACATACTGCTTAATTCTCGTCTCCAACCTCAGATTAATTCTTTTAATATATTCGGTATCACACTGACATTTATAATTATAAATGACTAAACTAACATGATATGGAAACGGAACAGTCAAAGTATTAATTTAATAACAGTTTTGAACATGAAAGTTTTGCTGATTAAAGCAGCTGTGGGTGAGTGAAATCATGATTGCGGATTCCACTGATTTTGAGGTTTTACTGTAATTTTAATGAAAACAAATTTTGTAACTATTTTCAGTTTCTTCATTTTTCTTAGACAAGGTTGCAAAATTTTATATCACTCTATACCAAAGTTTTTCACAAATTTTTCACTGTTGAAACAGTTAAATGTAGCCGTCTCTTCTACTCCAGTTGCTTCATGTCTCACACTTCCCGTCTGTGGAACTCCCTTCCTCTTACTTACTTCCCTGATGGCTATAATCTCCAAATATTCAAATGTAATGTCAATCAACATCTCCAGATGCCTTGATCGATTCCCCGTCCTTCTCTTCATCCTTTCCTCTATCACACCTCTTTACTCTTGCTCCCACTCTCTGTAACCCCTTGCATGCATTTGGCACTCCCACCTTGCTTGGGATGAAATGCTTAAAAAAAAAATTTTCACAACTCTGTAACGTAGCTCCCCGCATCCCATGACTTTTCTATAAATAGCTCCATAGTAATTGTTCTCATGTGTATTTCTCTTTGGTACCTCCCAACTTTTTTTTTTTTTTTTTTTTTTAATCATTTCACCCCAAGCAAGGCAGTAATGCCACTAGGAAGCAGGGGATTACAGGGAGTGAAAGAGAATGAGAAGATTTTAGTGAGAACTGAGGAAAGGATTATAAAGTAACAGGATTCAGGAAGATAGAAGATGGTGATTGATGTTGCATTTAAGTTTTTGAATGTGGTAGGGAAACGGAGATCAAAAGTGAGTTCCACAGGTGAGAAGTGCGAGAAAAGAAACTGTTAGAATAGAAGTACCAGTTGCACCTAGCTAGTTCAATAGTAAAATAGTGAGACATAGTTGCTGATCTAGTAGCACACTTAAATTCATGTAGTTGAGGCACTAGGAAAGAAAAAAATCTGATTCACAAATTTAAGCGCAGTACTTGATTGGCAGCTAGGTCTCATAATTTAATTATTGTAACTGTGTAAGTTCTGTGCTAATAGTTTTATCCTTGCACGTATCATGTGAAAAACTCTTCTGGCTTCTTTCTTTCCTGTCATCTATAAAAAAATTTAAATGCAACATTCATCATCATCATCATCATCATCTGTCTCCTTAATTTCCATTCTTTTATTGTCCTTTCTCCTTGATAATGTTTTGTCATTCTTTCACTCTTAGTAACCCTTTGCATCTTAGCGGCTTTTATTGCCTTGTTTGGATTGAAATGATTAAAAAAGAAATAAAAAATTGTCAAATCTGGATTTGGAAGTGGTTTTGTCATGTTTGCTCCATATCCTATTCATTATCCACTAAGTTTTTTGTTCATTCTCTCACCCAGAGAATAAAATGTGTCTGTGCTCAATTTTGTTTAAACCCTTTTAACTGTGGGACACAAAAACTTTTAACATGTTTATTTTTTTTATATTAATAAATGGGTATGATGTTGAATAATATATGAACAAAAATGGAAATTGCAAGCCAAAGTGAAAAATTATTCAGCTACATGTTTCACCCCTTAGAGTAGGCGTCCTCAGGCTGAAATGAGAGAGAAGCCAGTTTGTGAGAAAAGGATATTGAAATATGAGGAAGCGGTAAAAAAAATATTAACGAGTTCCTGAAATCTTTGATAAGCACTGTTCTTTCAATTGAGTTTTTTTTTTTTTTTTTTTATAAACACAAATTAAGATTTTCAGAGATAAGGACAAAAAATGTTCAGATTGTATTATGCAACAAATTGGAATCATTTAAAGATACTTTGGCAATGTTTAACAGACATACTTGCAAAAAAATAGTTTCTAATGGACATTTTTTGTTTTGTCTTGGCACTGCTATTACTCTATGCTCCAGTGATTCTTGACTGCTGTGCTGCTGCACACCAGTGTGCCACAAAATATTGTCACTGTGTGTGTGTGTGTGTGTATATATATATATATATATATATATATTGAGAGAGAGAAGAGGAAAAACTACACTTAGCCAGCATGCTTCATCATCATTATCAAGGCAAATGCATAAAATCTGTCAGATGATAAAATGCGTCAGTTAAGTATAGTTTTTCTTCTTGTCGGTTTTATTCATTTTGTCTCTTCTACAGATACACTCCATCTTAGAATACATGTATGTATGTGTGTACGTGTGTGGAAGTAGTAATGGTACAGCATTAGTATTTAAATAAATATTAAACTTTTTTTTTTTTTTTTTTTTTCAAATACTTCTTTTCACTATTCTTCGATTATGTTATTTTAAATACTTTATTTTCATTTTTTAAAATACACTTTAAAAATTTTGCTAAGTGTGTCATGGTATTTTCATTTGCTCCTAGGTGTGCCATTGTTTTAAAAAGGTTGAGAAACACTGCTATACTCTCTCGGCAATTTTTATTGTTTTTAAAAAGTTATTTTTAGAATTTTAATAAAACACAAACATATGAAACTGTATTTACGGATTCTCTTTTTCTTGAGAATTGACAACAAAAAAATTAAACACAATTTCATTTGATCTGCAACTATTTATTTTATTACATTGTTTATTAACAGAAATAATTTTATATTTACAAGTTCCAATTGGAATCAAATATAGATCGAAATCTGACAATGAGAAAACAAGGAACAAATAGGCAATGTTTATAAATCTAACATGCTTTGCTTTTTATTAGTGGTCAGTGAGTTAATGCCTTTTTAATCTGTTAGCAAAGTGAGTTCGTCATTAATTACATTAACTTTATTGATTTATTCCTTGAATGACAATTCTACAATATTAATTAAGCTGCATTATATAATAATGTACATATATGTATATATACTTTTTATATATATATATATATATATATATATATATATAAATAAAATCTCCAGTTAGATAAGAAAGAATAGAGTACAATTCAAATGTTCATAACATTTAATTTTAAAGACAGCTCAATACAAAATAGAGCAATATTCTTTATTTTAGGATGTTACATCAAAAACATGTAAAAAAAAAAATGCTAAACAATTGCAGTCGTGTTTTGATATGAATCAGTGCATCTCATCAGGCTATTGTAAATGACTGATAAGTGGATGATTTATTGAAATTCAATATGTGCCACATTTGTGTAGCATTTTTTGACATGTTTTTGATATAATATCCCCAAATAAAGTGTGTGTGTGTGTGTGTGTGTGTGTGTATATTTAAAGCCCTTTATTCTACATTTAGCATCATCACTTGATAAGACACCAAAGGTGTTGAAACAAAATTGCTATTTTTGTAGTGATTTTATAACATATTTATGTTATAATTTTCGAATAAATAATTATATATATATATATATATATATATATATATATATATATTGACAACAGGCAATGTAAATTTGTAAAGACATATAAATACATCTATAGAGCTGAAGTATTAATTACAGCCTTTAATAATATCCCAAATATGGAGTTAATACTTAATATATCAGATGTAAAAAGCTACAATTGGGTTATACAGTGTAACCCGGATATAAGAGAGTTGTCGGGACCGGAGAAGAAGTCGCTTATATCCGGGTTTGATCTATTTTGTTTAGGTAAATATGGCTCTAATTTGGGACCAGAGAAAATCTATATCAGGGTTACACTGTACTACATGATCATGCTTCCAAAAATTATTTTGTACACTTCATGATGTGTTTTTTTTTTTTTTTTTTTTTTAATCAATTTATATATTTTTTTTAAGTAAATCAGTAAAAATTCAGTTAACCTACAGGGTGCATTTTTGTAGGAAAATAATTTTTTTCTCATGTCTTTTATATGCTTTGATTAACCCATATTTCTGTGGAAAGTTAAGTTTTTGGGGTTTTTTTTTTGGTTTTTTAGCAGAACTTCAACTATGGTAACTATGTTAAATTGATTCCTTACTTAGTGTTCATTTCTATGAAAATAACAGGCCTATTTCATTGGTTTAAAATTTTTATACAGACACATTGGCATAATGGATTGCAGCTCTGATTGAGAGATCTGAGTGCCGAGTTCGAATTCCAGTTGAGTTCATTACTTACCTGCTAATAGCCTTGGGAAAGGTATGAATCCATCTCTTCTTCCCACAGCCCTTGGGTGGCAACTGGTCTAAGAGAAGGAAAACTGAATTTAAAACCAGTCTGGAGAGTGTCAAGTTCTGTCTTGCCCAAGAAACGTCACTACTACTGTGGCTGTAACGAGATACATGACTTACCTCGGAATTCGAAATGAGTGCGAACGTGTCTTGCCTGCAAAGTGATGACATAAAAAGAAACATGGCCACTATTGAAGACACAATGTATATGCGCCTATCTCATCCAAGACAAGATAGTATTTTCCACACATGCAAATTTTGGCCATATTGGAATAGCATAAAAAGCAGGGTGCCAGCAGCACAAGAGAGATGTCATTCAGCGAACTGTGTGTGTTAGAGTTGGGCATACGGATTGATAGACTGACAGACAGACAAAGAGGAAGTTGAAGTAGGCACGGCTGAGTTGGTGTCTGTTTCCCAACTGCCCAGTGTAACAGGCGAGAAAGGGAACCACGCAATCCATTTTCTTGAGGCGACTGAAGAAGTAGAAAAAGAGCTGGCCTGCCGGATTGCGTCACACTATATCTTTTGACACCCCTCATCATCATTTATTTTTCCCTACAGTGGCTGAAGTATATGTACTGCCCCTACAACAAATGAGATACAGGAATCGTGATTAATCATGATAATTTTAAAATACAAAAGCCTAAAAAGAACAAAAAAATGGTAATTGCATTTTTTCTTCTTTATCACATGGAACACAATTTATTGCATTATGTAAACTCAAACTTCCAAATAAATAAAAAATTTTTCCTTTTCTTTTTATGCTTCTGTACTTTAAAATTAATGGCCGCATAGTCAAGTAGTTAGAACCTTATCAATTCAGCCATGAGATCTGGGTTTGAATCTCACTCTGGCCAGTATTTCAGGGAGGTGACTTCTTGACAATATCGGTTTGGGGAGACAATCCCAGTGTGCAGCACCATTAGGAAATACCTCAAAATCACACCCCGACAAGTTAACCCAAGACTTATGAGTGAAATCGTGTAGACAAAACTGTTCAGAAACTATCAATAGTTGTGTCAAAATGACATCACAAGTCGTTATGACTGAGGGGTTGAGTGTTCAAGCCTTGTTGAAACCATGGTAGATTATATGCTTGGTCCTAGAAAATTATGCTCAGCATAGTTGCAGTATAAATCACAGGTGGGCTCTGGGAGTGTTGAATAAATATAAATAAACTTGAGCAGGTATATGCAACATAGATTCATTAGCCAGCTTGGTAGACAGGCATACTCAAATATGAGAAGCCAGCCATACTTGAAAATCATACACATATTTGTGTCAAAATCAGGATCCAGTTAAACAGTGTATTTATTTTGTAAAGTGAATATTCAATGTTCATGCAGTCAAGGTGCAGTTTGACATAATATGCTCGTTTGTAAAAAGAATCATTAATTTAGAGACATTTTGCTCACTTTTATTTTGAAACAATCTATTTCTTGATAATGAAGAGGTTCCCAAAGAATATTTGATGTCAATGCAGTCAAGAAATAGATTGTTCCAAAATAAAAATGAACAAAGTGTCTCTAAATTACTGATTCTGTTTACAAGCTAACATATATAAATAAAGAACAGAACTAAGTAAATCTATAAAATACATTTTTTCCAAGAAAAATGATTAATTACAGCTTAACTGATGTCATTTGACACATTGTGTGTGTGTGTGTGTGTGTGTGTAATGGTTAGTGGCTCAGAATAAGAAATCATTCAAGTTGAAATTCCAATCAAATTCATTACATTTGCTTTTGCACAAATACTCTTGTCAAAGATATGAACCCATCTCTTCTTTCCCTAGCTATGGATTAAATAACATGTTAGACTAGGCTCTGTAGCCTTGGTTAGTAACCAGTCCAGGAGAAGTACAACTCAAAATTCGTAATTTGAGGAGGGCTGTTTAAAGATTTTGTTGTACACTATGCACCAGTTCAGTGATCAATTCTTCTGAAAAGTGTGGCTGGTTTTGCACAGGCTTTTTTGGTTTTGCACATGGATTTTCTCCCTAGAACTGAGGCTCTACTGAGTGAGATGAGCATAACCCAGTTGATGGTATTAAATATCATCTCTACATTAGACTCTCATAAAGCAAATCATTCCTGTCAAACTATGAAATGAAGGTCGTCCTGAATGGGTTCTCTTCTAGTTCCTTTCGTACAAACACTGGTGTTCCACAAGGCTCTATCGTGGGTCCTACACTGTTTCTGATCTCCATCAACGATCTTCCTGATGTCATCAGTTCTCAAGTAGGCATCTATGCAGACGACACTACCATTTACTCCTGTCTCAATAGTAAATGCAGCATTGATGACAAAGTTAAGCTGAAACAGACCTCCAATCTGTGGTTGACTGCGGTAGAAAATGGCTTGTAAATTTTAATACCTCCAAAATGAAACTGCTTTCATTTAGCCATCATAGAGAAACTTCCCTGCCCACCATCAGCATGGTTGATGCTCAACTTCATGAGAGTGTCTCACTGCACCTTCTTGGTCTCATATTTTCCACTGACCTGAGGTGGAACAACTACATTGAATCAATATCTTCTTCTATTGAAAGGTGAGTTGCTTCTCTGTGTCTTGCCAGAAGGTTTTTCTTGTCTGAGTCCATCCATCACAACTACAAATCTACCATTGGTCTATGCATTAAACACTGTTGCCATATATGGTCTGGTGCCACTATTGTTCATCTCAAGGTTCTTAACAAAATCCAAAGATGGATATGCAATGTGATTGGTCCTGACCTGGCATCTCAACTCTAGTCACTTTCTCACAGACATGATGTGGCTTTCTTCTGTCTTTTCCACAAATATTTTCATGGCAACTTCTCTGACAAGCTATTTTCACTGGTATCTCAATTGTATGAATTTAAGAGTGCTACTAGGTTGGCATCTCGGTCCCAGCCTTTTACTGCCGAAACAGTTAAATGTTACTGCCTCTTCTACCCTAACACCTTCTCTTGCATTTCCCAACAGTAGAAAACCCTTCCTCTTACTTGTTTCCCTTATAACTAAAAAAAAAATTAAAATTTCAATGCAATGTCAATCAACATCTTTTGATGCTTTCATCTTGAATCCTATTCTTTTTATCCGTTTCTCTTACTTTCACTCTCTATAACCTCTTGCATGCTAGTGTCACTTCCACCTTTGCTTGGGATGAAATGTTGAAAAAAAAAAAAATTTATGTATAGGTAGTCAGGAAGTTTAATTCTAAGAATTGAATTGTGAAGTCCTTATACAAGAGAAATTAGGTTAGGGTGTTTGTAGCCACTATATTTTAGAGCTTGATTGTAAAAATTACTATGTTTATAGAATATTTTCTTCATTGACAGAATTTATACTAATTCTTTTTTCAATTGATGAGGATATGTGCTTAATTATAGAGGGAGGATGGTTTGATCTGGAGTGTACATACAATGGATTAGTATTAGGTTTTCTGTAAGGCAGGTATATGTTATTCATTAAGTCTAATGTTAGTTGAAGATGTTTACCCTTTTCAATTTTGTGATAACCATAGTTTTTAAATTTAGGTTTTCTGAATTCTCTATTTTAAAATTAGTAAACTAACATTGAGGCTATCATCTCTGTATAACCCAATATCTTTAATATCTATTTCATGGTGCGCAGTTAGCTTATATAAGTAGACCAACAAGGTTGGAAGATCTCACAGTCTAATGATCCCATTGTGATATCAAAATGGCCTTTGTAGTTTTTAATCCATTTGTCCCCATTATAAATGAGGACAGACATAATTCTTAGTGCAAAAAAATCTGCCCTTAGCAAATTCAATTAAAACTATAGGCTTAAAAATACAACACAATCATAATCTTAGCACCACTTTAAGAAATCGTCAAAACCCCCCAAATAAACATCAAAAAGACTGTAACTAGAACATCAATCAGTGTGAGTTTTAGCAGATAGCAATAAAAACAACAAAACCTGAATGAAATCACCATTGTAACCAGACAAAAAAATCACCTAACCAAACCTTACACGACTCCAAAAACTTGACATATAAGAAACATTCCTACTTTCATCAAAGCAGAGACTTCTTGATAATGAAAAACAAACTCCAGATTACACCTCCATTTCTAAATTATAAATGAGTGAAACATTTCTTCAGTGAGTTATTCCAAACATCACTTGAGAACGAAACGGTCATCTAAAGTTAAGGTCTAATATTGAAATTAAACTTTAACACTGGTGGACCAGTTTCAAAACATAGTAATTTCTGTGTCACAATAGAATCATATTTTTAAAAAAAATAATTATAATTTTGAGCTCTGCTTCTGTATTGAGCACTGTTTTGTTTTTTTTCAATAAAAACA
>OZ010599.1:9501049-9581926 GCA_963932145.1 Acanthosepion lycidas
ATTTCTTAGGAAATATGAAATTTAATGTCACTCTTAACAGTCTTATTTTAATTTCTTTATAATATATTTTCCATAAAGCATCATAAACGTAAAGGTGAAAGCTAAGTACAAAAAAAAAAAAATTAGACCGCTGAAAGTTTTCGTTAAAAATAACGAGGTAAATAATTTGTTCACTTAAATGTAAATTATTTCACTTTTCTCCTTCCGTAGAACAAATTAGCCTCATGGAATTCGTAAATATGTCATTCATCACCTGTCAAGAGACGCGAAAGTTTATGACCTGCTTTGTTTTATTTTCAAATTACATCTTCTTGGCACAAAAGCTAAGTTAAGTTTGGTTCAAAATATTTTAAATAAACATTATAATTTCTGATTTTCTTAAAATAAGTTTTGAAAAAATGATAATTGATATTTAAAAGAATTTCAAAGTGAGATTTCCAGTTTTTTTTTTTTAAATGGAAAAAAATGGTCAATTTTGCTGACTCAAAAAAAACTAGATTTTTAACAAAATTTTGGGCGTGCTAGGAACGATTAAAAAATGAAAAAAAATACCCTAAAAATACTTTGATCTTTCCTCTTAATAATAACAAACATTTAGACAATAAAATTTTGTTTTTGTCAAGTTTGGCGTCTTTTTCATCATGCTATACTCTTTTTTTAGCGATCTCATGGAGGTACCTAATGTAATATTATTGTTGCTCTGTTTTCATGCATTGAGCACTATCTTATACTGCCATCTCTTTTCAGAAGTATGATTTAGACATTTTGAAAATTTAATATCAATTTTATATATATATATATATATATATATATATATATAATGATAATAATAATATTTATTAACAATTATAACAAAAACATGTTATAAAACACTACATAAATGCAATCATGTTTTGACACTGTGTGTCTCTTCAGCTGATTGCACATGATTGCATTTATGTAGCAGTTTATAACGTGTTTTTGTTACAATTGTTAATAAATATTAATATTATTATTATTAAGCTCTACTCTCTATTGAGCTCTTTTTTTAAAATATAATGTCTGGACATTGGTACTAACCTACCTCACACTTGGATGGAGATATATATAGTGTACAAGGCAAAAAAATGGATGCAACCATAGTAAGTTGATTTTTATATTTTTACCAAGGCAGTTGAGTAAAAGAATTCATTTATTAATTTATTAACAGGTGTACATATGTACATTATACAAGTCAAAAAAATGAGTTAGTATTTTGTTGGCTAACCTTTTGCTTTAATAATGGCCTTAATTCCTTGTGGCATGTTATAGACTAAATTCTTTCATAAGTCAACGTCCTTCACCAGTTTTTTTCAACATTTCTTTAATTTGTAAAAAAAAAGCTCATCTTCTGTGTTAACTTTCCTATTATGGGCATGCTTGTCCATTATCACCCAAAGGGTTTCAATCGGGTTACGGTCAGGACTCTGACTAGGCCACTGGAACAAGTTGCAATTTACCCTTGTCATGGCAAAAAATGGACACACACATAGAAATAATGATAAGGAAAAACTAGGAAATGTTTATAAATCTAGCACGGAAAAATTTTGGTATTTTTAATTTTTGTATTGTTTGCTTTTCTATGGTTAAATATCAGAGAATTTTTTTTTCTCTTTCTTTTTTCTTCCATATTTCATGCTCAGATGAAGCTTTAATGAAAGTAAAACATATCCTATTTCTTCTTTATCCTACCATTCCAATCCATATTTCATCCTAATTCATATATATATATATATATATATAACAGTCTCTCTTTAATACATGTTTAATTTGTATTTAATTTTTTTTCCTTTCTATATTAATATTATTTTAAGCGTTTTCTTTTTGGAACTTAATAAATGTGAACATGGAAGTACCTCCCATCATAAAAAGCATTTAAGTCATGAAAGTACCTATTATAAAAATCAAGAAACTAGCTATTATGAACATAGGAACAATGTACCGGCCAAATTCGGAAATTAAGAATATATATACTTTCTGCAGATTTGATACCATCTACAACAGCACTTACACATCATTTATTATCGTAATATAACAAAAAACAATCCTTGTAAATAGTTAGCAGTTTAACTGAAAGTACTTGGAACCAACAAACTTCTGGAAAATTTTGACATTCATTAAATCTAGAAAAGAAGAGACTTGTATGGATACGAGAAAGACATAATAATAAAAAAAAAAATCTAAACAAATGTACCTTATCAGTCTTATTCAACAAAACACACACACACACACACACATATATATATATATATATATATATATATATATATATATATACACACATATGGACATTTAGCCAAGTGGTTTCAATGTTCACTTTTTGACCATAAGACTCTGGTTCAAATCTCACCATGTTTGATTTGTCAGGAAGGAGACTTGTCCCTGTTATAAGTCTGGGAAGGCAATCTCAGTGTGCCTTTGGAAAAGGCCTGAATGCCATACCAAAGGTTGACCCAAGTCTTATGAATTAAATTGTGTAGACATTGTGTAGCCATCTGGGGTTGTGCTAGCAAGGCCACAAGTCATTGTGACTGGGCGTATACTGGTCTTGTTCAAATTGCGGATCATGCCAGATAAATTATAAGCTTTCTCCTCGAAACTGTAACTAGCCCAGTTGTGGTGTAAACGACAAATGGTCTATCTGGGTGTTGAACAAACACAAATGTACCTGAGCAGGTGTCTGCAAAAGGGATTGGCAAGATTCCCTAGTAGATGGGTGTGCTTAGAAAGAATTAACCAGCCATTTTATGTATATGATGAAAATATAGTTTTACGGTATGCTATATTTATGGGTAAAAGTGCTCAACATCAGAGATAGTTCATGTAAATATAAAAGTGAACACTGAGGTCAACACCTAACAGCACCACAATCTTCAAGTCTGAAGATTGCAAGCATGAAACACACTGTCACTGCTTCGTGTTGACCTCAGTGTCCACTATAAATATATATATATATATATATATATATATATATATATATATATATATATATATATATATATATTATCAAGGAAGAAAATGGTATTTCCAATATCTAGACAAAATCAAAAACTATCATTGTTTGTTTTTACTGTTCACCCTATACAGAGCCCAAAGGTCATTCAAGGTAGAGATTCATTGAAGGCGGGTGTTGTGTGAGTGATAAGACAAGAAGCGAAGTTTATGCCAATATGTGTGAAAGATAAAGATTAACCCTGCACTTGAAGAGGTTAAGATTGTAGTGGTTGAGAAAGCATCCTCTTGGGAGTCAGTTCCACAAATTAAGTGTTGAAAAAGCATCCTCCTGGATGCACAAAGCAACAGTTCGTGGGGGGTGGAAAGCTATCCAAGTGGAACTTGTTCCTTACTAAAACAATAGGAAGGGAATGAGGGTGGATTGCCTCAGTGTATGTGGTGTGGCGTGTCTTAGCTGGGTGTGTTAGGGTTGGCAGAACTAAGAAATGTAACTCATCAGAACATTTTCCATGGAAATAGCAGTAGAGTAACAAGAGGCTTGCAATTTTTCATCTGTTGGGAAAGGGGTTGTTAGGTGGAAAACAATTCATCATCCACAGCACCATGTCAATGCTTTTGGGCTCTCTCATGTCTGGTCAGCACCAGCCAATTTCAGTTCTGTTTGGCTCTTGTAAAGGTAGAGCATTGCAGGAAGAGTTAGATACTTACTGAAGTGGTACAGGAAACAGACCATTTTTCCAGGATCTTTTGTAATACATCGTATATATAAGTTCCATGATGTCTGGGGTGAGCTTAAATTCCAATAGACATTCAAGGCAAGGGGGCCTCTTTGAAAGAACACTTGTTTGTTGTACTCAAAGAGTGGGAACTCTGTTGAGGATATGGTTGAGTTAGATTCTTTCTATGGAAAATAATGGTCAGGATAAATTCTCTGCTTCAACTGTGTCTGGTGAGGGAGAGGAAATGTAATCTCAAAATTCAGAAAACAGCATCATGTTGATAATATTTTCACTGTGTCTAAAACTGCACTACCCAGACAAAAGATTGAACTCGCAATTACTGTCATCAAATTCACAAACCAACACTTTAATCCACTAGTCTAGTGTTTCTCAACCTTTTTTTTTCTTTTTTTTTTCTCAGGGTTCACTTTTAGAATATCTAAAACTCTGGAGCACGCTTTGAATTTTAATAAGGAAAAATTAGTCATGAAATTTGAAAATATGAAATTTTGGGCAAGCTTGGACGTTCATGACTGAAAAAAAAACAGTGTGTCAAAAGGATAGTTTTTCCCTTGATACCACTATTATTTGAACTACCTTCACTCTTTAGCAATGTTTATTGCTTGAAAACCAATGATTAGAATTGCAATAAAAGCTTAACATACAAAAGTATTTTATACATTTTCTTTGTTCTTAAGAACTGACAACAAAATAACACTATTTATTAGATTGTTTATTTTAGAGAATAATTTTATATTTACAACATTCCTGAAACTAATACAATTGTATTAAAACTAATGCAATGCAATATTCATCATTTACCAATATATAAAGAAATAAATATGAAATTATTTTTATTCATGAATTTATAAATATTTACTAAATTATTAAGTGTGAACCAACCATAAGGAAATCCTTATTATTTATAAAAGTTCAAATCAATTGGCAGTTAGCTGATGTTTTGCCAACCATTCCGATAAACAATATAATAAATAGTGTAAAATGTTTAATATTTTTGTTGTAAATTCTCAAGAACAACAAAAAAAAAAAATGTACAAATTCACTTTCATCATATGTTTAGATTTATTCCAATTCTAATCATCGTTTTTTAAAACCAATAACATTGCTGAGGAGTGAAAGTAGTTAAAATAATAATGGTGTCGGTGGAAAAAAAACATCCTTTTGACACTGTTTTTTTTGGGGGGGGGATTGTGCATACAAAAGCCCAAGCTTGCCAAAGCATTCCCAAAGAAGAGTACAGTACAGTCTTCATTTAAAGGGATTTATGAAGAATCTACAATTTTTTTTAGAGAGGCCGATAATGAAAAAGTTAAAAGGGAAATGATTATCCACTCCTTCTTAAAGATTAAAGAATTTAGCATCTAGTTTAAAATATCAAATGACAAAGACTTGTCTTGGACATGGAAGCCATGTGCTTGGTTTCTCTTGCTTTTTAAAAGTAAAGATTTTTAAATACAGAAATAATTCATAAATTACTTTTCTGTTAAATTGGGGTGCACCTGGTTACCTTTCAAAGTGCATTAGTGTGCCTGGATGCACTGGTTGAGAAATGCTACAATAGTATATCCACTGGACAATGAAGGGCATGGAATCTGAAATGTTGTGCTAATAACAACATAGATGAGGATATTACTCAGAGTATAATAATGTAAATAAGGATTAATTCTGTCAAATTAATAAAAACATCATCTTCAATGTAGTGGGATTCAAGCATTCAACCATTTTTTTTAAAATTTTTACTTAGACAATAATATTTTTAAAATCCAAGATTCTATTTCAATGTCTCTAATTTGACTCCAAATATGCCCAACTCATTTACATGCAAAAACTAATTACTCATGATATGCATATGAATTTCAAACATGACATTAATTTCCAATTAAATCATATTCATGTTTGCCGAAAAAACGCCTTGCGCTAAACATAAAAAGCAATGACACAGTTCTTGTACTCTTTTCTTTATACAATAATAACTTTGAGTTTATTTTTGTTATGAATTTTATATTTGGCTCTATAATTGTACCAATCTTATTTTAGATTTAATTGTCTGTGAGTGTTTATGTGTGGGAATTCATATCTCTTTCTCATGAGTGGAGATCAGAACTTGTTATATTATGCTTTTTTGTATATGGAAAGGCTCTGAGCTTCTTAAGATGCCGCAATATCCTACATATTCTTATCTGATTGTTTTATTTTTATTTTTTGTTGTGTTTCTTATTGCTGTGTATCATTGTTATCTATGCACGTTTTTACAGTTTCAGAAAAAAAAAATGACTTGGAATTCTGTTGGTCCACCTTTTTGAATTTTCTCCTCCCATTATAGTTCATTTGTAAATATAGCATCCAAATTGTACATATGTTGTAGTGGAGAAACATTTTAGATCCAGAGATAGAGGAGTGGTGGGATTGTGAAAAAATGTGGATGATGGATGACTCCTTTTGGTGCAAGGAACAATGTTGTGTGTTTAGGTGGAGAAAGGAACATGCTAAAGAGTAAGAGTTGAGTGAAAGACCACCCCAATCTCTACCTGCCATTCTTTCATGACCATTTTTATGTAGGATCATATATATATATATATATATATATATATATATATAGAATCATAATATATATTATGTAGAATCATAATTATATATATATATATATATATATATATATATATATATATATATATAGAGAGAGAGAGATAAACCTAGTGAGCCAGACAAACCTAACCAGGTTTCACCTAAGTGTATTGTCAGGGAAAGCTGTCTAAAGAGGTAAAGGGAAACGCATATTTATAGGCGATAACCAAAATTTAGGCTATCGCCTATAAATATGTGTTTCCCTTTGCCAGCTTTCCCTGGCGAATCGCATAGGTGAAACCTGGGTAGGTTTGTCTGGCTCACTAGGTTTGTCTGGCTCACTAGGTTTATCTAGGTCTGCTCTATGGTTGTATTGAGCTCTTTTGTTAGTTAGTTGTTTACTTGTATCGGGTTTTTTTCTTTGGGCTTCAAACCTGTATCTGTGCGATTTTTTTTTTCGACAGACTTTCATGTTTCTAGCTCTTTCTTTTTTTAAAACTTTTTTTCCCTCGAGATTGATTTGATTATTGGCAAATCAAAAATTCGAGGGTTTTTCGAAACGAGTATAGTTACCTATATTTGTGTGTGTGTGTGTGTGTGTATGTGTATATATATATATATATATATATATATATATATATATATATATATATATGAGGCAGTTCTAAAATTCACTAAAAAAGAGTTATATGCTGATAAAAGGTCCCAAACTTGATAAAAACAAAGTTTTATCATCAAAATGTTTGTTATTATTAAGAGGAAAGACCAAAGTATTTTTGTTTTATTTTATTAAATTTTTCATACTTTCTAGCACATTTGAAATTTTGGTTTTGAAAAAAAATAAAAAATCTTTTTTTTTGGGGGGGGGGGTCATTATCGGGTGGACCAGAGATTAGCACAGGGATTTTTAGCATTATTTTGGGTATTAAAAATACATTGTTTTGGAACTTCTTGCAAATAATCGTTAGTAATTGTTGGATTCTAATGAAACTTTCAGGACTTATTCACAATTTCAGTCAATTTAAATTAGTTTTTGAGATACACCAAGGTATTTTGCTTGATGAAAATATTAAATCTATTAACTTGAAATTAAAACTAAAATGAAAGCTTCAAGAAAGATTTCTGATTTTGAAAAATTCATTTTAAATGTTAGGTATCACATTTTTTTTAATCAGGAAAATTTAAAAAAAAAACAATTCAACAAATAAAACTAATAAAACTAAAAACAGAAAAATATAAGACAATATGATTTAACCCATCTTTCTGTAAATTATCTAATAGATATTTGCAGATATTTTCTAAATTTAATAGACAAACATTTTAACCATAACAACCCTCTAAAAAGAATTTTCAATAAAAAAAACTAAAACAGTTATTTCTGCACTAACAATATACACAGTATCATTAACTCATAAAACAACCTTTTATTAAAGAAATTTTATGATAGCGAAATACAAGAAAACAAGCTTCCTTGTAATTGTAAAACCAGAACTAACTGCCCAATTAGAGGCATTTGCACTTCTGAAAATGTAGTACACAAAGCTACTATTTTTCCAAAGGAAAATATTAGTCAGAAGAAAGTATACATAGGGATATCTGCTGGGTGTTGGAAGCAGAGATTTTACACTCAACAGCATTCCTTCCCCAATGCTTCTTTAAGATATCAAACTGCTCTATCTACACATTATTGGAATCTAAAAGATGGAGCCTTCACTCTACAAATTAAATGACGGATCATCTGTCAATCTCAGACTCCTAATAACTTCCAGGACAGATGCAATCTATGCATAAAGGAAAAAAATCATAATGATTAAATATAAAAATGCTGATGAATTATTGAACCAACGGAACAAACTTATCTCCAAGTGTAGACACAAGAACAGGTTTAAAATTCCCTAATAACATTAATTTTGGAGAATTTATACTTGAAATGTTGGCTATGTTTTTTATGGGTATTAACATGTATACATATACACATTCACGTTTTTGTATATGATCATTTGTATGATTTTCTTGCCTACATCGGTTATAATCTTAAATTATTAATTAATTTCATTTTCATTATCAGTCTATATGTATGTGTGCGTATATGTATACATATGCATTTACATATGGATGTGTATGTGTGTATATATATATATATATATATATATATATATATATATACACTTTTGCATATAGTTTTTTTAGTTCTTTAAAATGGTTTTCTGTTTATCTCTTATATAATTAATATTTCTTATGTGTATTTTTTTATAAATTTTAATTTTTTTTAACTTTAATTTATTTTACTTTAACTTATTTTATTATATTGATGTCAAATATTATTATTATTATTATTATTATTATTATTATTATTATCAATTTGTAATTGTGATGGTTATAATGTGATGATGATGGTTTTGCTGCTGAAAATGGCCAGACAATCCAATGTACCTAATTTGAATCTGATCACTCCTCTCCTCCACCCAGTTTTTAACTTGTCCAGTCCCCACACTCCAAAGAAAGTCAATTTTGGGTCATCCTGTCGACTCCTGCTTAATTCTTCCTCCTTTCCTTTCTTTCCCTCCTTCTCTCACTCTCCCTTTGACTCTCCCCATCTCTCTCGCTCCTTTTCTTTCTCCCCCTCAAAAAAAAAGCTTATATCGAAATTTTTCTTTTTCGTTTTCTCCCTTTTTCGTTTTCTCCCTTTTTCGTTTTCTCCCTTTTTCGTTTTCTCCCTTTTTCGTTTTCTCCCTTTTTTTAATATTAAAACTTTTCCCTTTTTTTCTCTTTTTTTCTTTATTTCCTTTTCACTTTTTCTTGCATCTGGATATTTATTTAACAAAACGCTAGTCTGAAGAGATGGATGTAAAGTCCACAAAATAAATTGTAACCAGATGGATTTTTAAGGATTCTGTATTCATTATTATATTGATCTGTTCTTACATTAAGCTCTCTTTGTATTAATTTCCTCCTTGGAATTATCCCTACTAATTATCAATTGATATTATTTATAATATATATATATATATATATATATATATATATAAAACATTGTCTAGATAAATTTAAACCATTTTGTAATACTGGTTTAAGACAGGTATTAAAAATTTACTTGTTGTAATAAATTTATTATTGGATCTTTCAAGATGTGTTACATTTTTTTCCTTTGACGTATATCATATTGCTCTAAATACAATATATTGAGCTCTCTTCATGGATCTACCTTTTTAATATTTATATTAAAAAACACACTTGGATTATCCTTTACACTTAGGGATTTGATATTATTCTCTCTCTCTCTACATATCTCTCTCTCTCTCTCTCTCTCTATATATATATATATATATATATATATATATATATATATATATATATATATATAATTTTATTCATACATGCATCAAATATTGCTATCACATCTGGTCTGCTGCTTCTATGTATTTAGAGATTTTTGACAAAATTCAAACAATCTGCAATGTTATCAGTCCTGACATGGCATCTTGACTTCAGTCACTTACACACTGTAACATAGTTTCTCTGTGAATTTTTTATAAATATTTTCATGGTAATTGTTCTGATGAGCTTTCCTATTTGGTACTTTGACTCTACAAATTTAAGTGCATACAGTTTCTTTTGCAACTCTCACTTATGGAACTCTTTTCTGGTTTCTTGCTTTCAATCAATTATGATCATCAAAAATTTAAATCTATGTCAATTGTTATCTTCTGTCTTCTTAATTCCTGATCTTTTATTATCCTCTTGCCATCAGTTTTTTTTCACTCAGTAACCCCTTGCATTTTAGTGACTTTATACCCTTGCTTGGGGTGAAATGATTAAAAAAAATGATTAGGAATGGTTATTCCCATTATTAAAAGAAAAATAAATCTTGTAAATACCAGTGTTTAAAGGGTTAAATCTTATTTGTGAATATTATGTAATTTTTATCTTAAAAAAAAAATGAATATAAATAGACATCCATTCCTTTTCATTTCTCTCTCTCTTCTCGGTGTCAGATTGTTGGCTATTAATAACAACATGCTGTTTATTTTTAGAATAAAGTACAGACTATTCCAAAAGTAATTTTTTGTAGATCTCGCTCTTGTTGGTATTGGTCATTATAATTTGTGTAAATAACCAGATCTACATCAGTGCATAAACAGTCCTTATATTTTTAGTGTATATATTTGGCAACATTTTTCATGCAGCAGTAAATAAGTAGTTTTTTTTTTGTTTGTTTTTTATCTATCTATCTAAACATCCATCTATTCATCTGCGCCTACATGCATACCACTATTACCACAATAAAAATTTCTATTAACATCATCCCCAAAATGAGTGAGCTATATTATAGGCTAAAACTTACATGTACAAGCATAAGCCAAACGATTTAGCAACATTGCTTGCTTCATAAGAATTTTATTCTGAAAACATTGGCTTCTGTAATAAAATCTGACATTGTGTCATCAATTCTTATGTTGTTTATATGAAACAAAGAGACTCTATTTTATTCCTTGATAATGAATGGGGAATAAGATTATATTTTCAGAAAGGTTACAATTAGCTTGTCATAACTCATCCAACCTTATATTGCTCTTGCTAAATCCAGTTCTGTAAACCCTAAGAAAATCAAGCCAAGGAAACTAAAAGACAGAAGAGAGACTTTTTTGCAAAAAGTATTGTCTTAAGTAGAATGTTTATATATATATATATATATATAGTCACAACACATTACATTGCATCTAGACATATGGTTCTGTTGTTAATGTTTTGGTCTCTCATGTGGTATGACATCATAGAACCACATCATGAATTTACGACTTGTGTCAGCAGAATATCATGTTTGATGGTGAATATCTTTGTTTAAATGTTCATATAACCACTCTGAAGTTGGCTCATGTGATCTGAAAGCTTAGATCAAGCTTAACAAAAAAAATATCGAAATGTTGGACAATTTTTGTCTTTATATTTTCACCCAAAATTAAAGCAACCGAACAAAGTTTAGAACGTCTCATGATTATACATAATAGACATTCATTGTCTGTTTTATTTAACAAATTATATATATATATATATATATATATATAGGTTAAATAGTTGTGCAGACTGGACTCTTCAGCTTTGGGTGTCAACCGATCTAAGAGAAGGACAACTAAAATCTACAACTAGTCATCTTGAGCATTCTAGTCACTGGATTATGGTAGGTGATGTCCAGAGAGTGGTATTCATATTGTACAAGTGACTATCACTATAATCTCTCCTGATGAGTTACAGGTACTTTCTTAGATGAAAGAGCCAAACAACAATTAAATTAAGAAAGTGGCCATGCTCAAAATCAAGTAGATGACCATCACACACACACACACAATCCCCTTAGGGAAGTGCATTCCTGATCAAACCAAATTCATAAATAATTATATTGGACATACCACTACATGCCTATCAAGAAGACTCACATTACAACGCACTGATCACAGCTCAATTAGCATTTCATGTAAAACATATGGAAAACTACCAAACTCTGTCCGCAATATACTTGTAGAAAATACAAGTATAATAGCCTCATCCAGATGTAAAAAACACTAAAAATAATGGAAGCATTAATAATAAAAAGAAAAACCCAACACT
Organism: Acanthosepion lycidas; assembly: GCA_963932145.1. Classification (NCBI taxonomy): domain Eukaryota; kingdom Metazoa; phylum Mollusca; class Cephalopoda; order Sepiida; family Sepiidae; genus Acanthosepion; species Acanthosepion lycidas. The sequence goes on from OZ010599.1 coordinate 9,512,935, forward strand.
CAATAACTTCAACAATGAACACAGCCACAATGTGTTGTGTTTGGAAAAAAAAACAAAAAAAACATTCCTATAATTCTAGATACATACATAAGAAATTCATACATACAGATAAAAAAAAAATGAATCCTTGATATTGGCTAAAAGAATAGCTCAGAATATTTGCACAATATTTACACACTTATACGAACACAAGAAAAATTAAATGAAAAGTTTAATCATAGTACCTTGTCAGTCATCTTTAATGAAATTTGCATAAAAGATGCATTGCTGCTCAAATACACAATTTTATATATATATATATATATATATATATATATATATATTTGAATAAAAACAGACCACTTTAAGGTTCCATGTAATAAATTATTTCACCACAGCCCTTTTAAAGGGCTCTGGATCATCAGACTTTACTTCCAAAGGTTGAAATGAAAATACCTAATATATATATATATATATATATATATATATATATATATATATATATATATATATATATATATAAACAGTAAGAAAGTGTTTTACTAAAAAAAAAAAAAAAAGCAACAGTGTTAACCAGGCTGTTTGTTTGTTTAACTGTTCACTTATCTTGTCTCCATATTCTCTCTCAAGTGGAGACAAGATAAGGGAATATTTAATTATATTTTTTACTATCTCTCTCCCATATATATATATATATATATATATATATATATATTACATGAATTATTCATACAAAAAACAGATATGAATGATTCATGCAATGTAAACTGAACTGCACCACATACTTTATATATAACCCGTCTTCACTGGGAATTTTTGCTGTTCAATTGGAGCAGTTTAAGTTTAAAGTCAGCCCACTCAAAAATCAATATTAGTAACAACATTTGGGTGTAACTGAGACACATCACCAAACGGTGGAGCAGGGAACTGTATAATAATAAATAATAATATTGTAATAATTTAAACTACATATTTTTATTAAAGTTTTTATGAAAGATATATATCCAAGAACAGATAGTAAAATAGTAAAATGTTGCTGAGAGTTATAATGGACAGGAAGTAGTGGAGAGCCATTGTCACCAAGAATTTGGTCTCAAAACTGGCACTGAAGAATTATCTATTAAACAAAAAAATTTCATCGAAATTGGATGAAAACTGTAAATGCATAAACATCCGATCACACACACATACATACACACACACACACACATTTTGAGAATTATATATATATATATATATATATATATATATATATATATATATATATATTACATACACACACATACATACATACATACATACATATATATATATATATATATATATATATATATATATATATATATTAAATACACACACACACACACACACACACACATATATATATATAGAAGGAAATTACTGGAAAGTAATTGAAACTCACCTGAAGCGAGCTGATTGTGTAATGCTCCTCATGCCAATGACACTTCCACCAAGCTTCACTACGGCATATGATATCACTGAATTTGATGTGTTCCTCTCGGATTATAAACTGCGGTCATCAGTAGAGAATGCGTACCGTTTCGGGGCCTTCCTCTCAATGGTTTCTGTTGTACACTGCCCCCCCCTCACTGATGTGAGGCCCCATTATAACGATATACAAGTGTTGTAGATAAACTAGTTCAAATGTGTAATGGCGAAATTAAATTTACGAAAATTCCGAAAAATGGCAAACCTCGCGTTCTGAGAATGCAACGTGAACCTCATTATGCATTCACGATCAGTTATGTCATGCCGTCATGTTTGCTGAAACACTCCACGGAGTATTTCGTTTTTTCCATATCTACATAGAACTATTTCCTGTTACTTCTATTAGGCGTTTTATACTTTTGGCCCTATTATGCCCTTTGATTCCAATTTGGCCCAGAAATTGGTACAGAGTGCCTGAAACGAAACCCCTTGCTCCAATTTCCACTGCTCTAACAATTGCATTATACCCCTCCTTTATTAGCTCTGATTTTAGATTTTCATATTTATTAGTTTTATAATCGTGGCTTTGTTCCATTCGGCATTCATATGGTACTGTTAATTCAACCAGGATGATTTTATGGTTCACCCTTGATATATATATATATATATATATATATATATATATATATGAAAAATTTCTGTAGAAAAAGACTATAAATGTAAAAGAGTAGGAAAACTGTAATATTAGCCGACGTGTTTTGTCCAATGTGGGCTTGAGTGTGTGTATATATATATATACACACACATTACATTTAAAGATTATTTTTAGTGGGTACTCATATTTGGCTTGAATATTCGAGAAATTTGGTTAAAGAAAAATATGCTATCTCTGGCAGGATTCAAACCCGTGTCCCTCTTGACAAAGAGAAATCATTGTTAAATTGGTCTTGCCTTTCTTTAATAAGATTTCTTGAACATTCAGGCCGCTAGATGAAAATAAAATGCTTTTTAATAAATAAACGGAGCTTCTGCTTAAATATGATTATCCTCTAAAAATAATGTTTAATCTTCCAAATTAATAAATAATAATATCCCTTACCTCTTTAGAAAATTATATACACACACACACACACACACTACTACTACTACTACTACTACTAAAGAAATACCAACTACATAGGTGTGACCAACAGAAAACTTTCCAAAAAGCCTAACACCTTAGACAAGAAAAAATCCTGAACAAGGGGGGAAAAAAAGAACGACCAAAAGGCAAACACCTACCTACTTAGTAAGTGTTCAATGCTTAAATTATCTAGACAGAGCAAAAAATGTTTCACAACCACAACACTTAACAAAGGACAGTCTGAGTCGTTACTTGAATTTCACGCTCTTGCAGTCTTCAGACAACTAGAGCGTTCTAGTCATCTGAAGATTGCAAGAGCGTGATACTTGAGTAATGACTCTGATTGTACTTTAATGAATTTGTAAATTACTAAGTGGCTGTTTAAAAAGTAAAAATATACATTTAGTTTCTTTTTTTTCTCTCTATCCTTTTAAAATATACGACTTGATGCTCTAAACAAATTTTTCTAATGCCTATTATTTTTTTCTTTTCAGATTATGATACTCCAGTCCGTCATACCATTGTATTTCAGCGACGGAGTACAAAAACCCTTGCTTCCTACACTCCTCAGCAGTCTGTAAATAGTTTTGCCTATAGCGGCCATTCCCAATTCTCGCCATCAAAGACTTCTACCCATTCCACATACCATTTCGCTGGTAACCCTGGTGGCAGTAGCAGCAGCAATAACAGTGCTGGCCACTCTAATAACCAAGTGCTGCATGTCTACCAGCATGTACCCCGAATACCCTCCCCGGGTCCATCTTCTACTCCTGCACCACCTCCTTCATCTTCCGGATCTGGGCCAGTTATGTCTGGCCTTAACCATGCTTTTCAGAACCTCTCGATGGCTGGCTACCGAGCTGGACATGGTCAACCAGATGTTTCCAAACAACAGCAGCAATACCAACAGCAGCAGACAGTAAGCGGTCAGCAAAGACTTCATCAAATGCAGTCCAATGCAATGTCTGGACCCAGCAGTTTGCCACAATACTTGCAGCAGCAGCAGCAAATGTTGTCAAATCAGGCTGCTATGGCTGGTGCTGGGAGGATTCCAGCCAATACGAGTCCAGGCATCACCAGAGCGGTGAACCAACTTGGACCACAGCGTCCACTGCCCAGTGCTCCTCCACCACCTTCTCCACAATCAACACACCCATCAAAGGCAAAAACAGAGAATGCATTATTGTCTCTAAGGGAAGGTAAGTGATCATTATGATTATTACTTTATGGCCACTAACAATAAATGTTATGACCCTGTTCTGGGTTTGTTTGTTTTTTTAATAAATCTTCACCCATTACAAGGTCCAAGAGACACTCAAGATAGAGGCTTACTGAATGAGATATTGTATGGTTGTAAGAGAAAGAAGTGTAGGATAGATAACAGTTCACCCTAGACCTGAAGAGGTTAAGATTGTAGTGATTGAGGAAGCATTCTCTCGGGTGTCTGTCCCACAATGTAACAGTTCTCAAGAAGAAGCTGTCAGTTAAATTTCCTTCTTAAAAAAGTAATATGAAGAGAATGCGTATAAGTCGACTCTGCGTACATGGAATGAAAGAGCCTAGATGTAAAGGTCTGAACTGGTGGAACTAAGGAATGTAGCTCATATGAACATTTGCCATGAAAATAGTGATGGTAGCAGTAGGCTTGAACATTCTGGGTATGACGATAAACTACATCCAGCAGCAAGGTTTTGAGGAGCATGGAACCACCTCTTAATTGCTGTTGTTCCCAGGCCCACCCATCTGTTAGGGCACCAGCTATGGGCAAATAGTTAACCCCCAAGCTGGGGTCAAAACACTATAAAAGTTTTAAAATAGATTTTTATAATAAAATTACCATCAATAGATTTTTGGTGGGGAAAAAAAAAAAAAAAAAAAAAAATTACCAGCAATAGATGTCAAATCTATTGCTGGTAATTTTTTTTTTTTCTCGACAAAAACCCTCTTTACAAAAAATACACCAATAAAACCTGATGTACAAACTGATTTCTTACAAAGAATACATAGTCTATTGACATGAACCTATCCTAAAAATCTTGTCGGCATACGTCCTGGGTATGACGGTAAACTACATCCGCATCCTGGGTATGACGGTAAACTACATCCGCGTCCTGGGTATGATGATAAACTACATCCACGTCCTGGGTATGGCGATAAACTGCATCCAACAGCAAGGTCTCAGATAATGTTTTCAGAAAAATAATGTTGCCAGCTCTATGTTTTTGAAACAATAATGTTGCCAGCTCTAAGTTTTTGAAACAATAATGTTGCCAGCTCTAAGTTTTTTTGTAAATGAGTAATGTTGCCAGTTATACGTCTTTTATTCCATACAAAATAGGCATTTAAAATTCATATAAACTGGATTAGGCATTAAATAACCCACAGTGGTTGATATGCCATAAAACCCAAACAAACAAACAAACAAACTTGTCGGCATTAAATAACCCATTTAGGTTGATATGCTGTAAAACCAAACCAATAGGCTTATGATGTTTTGTCTGTAAGAGAGGGGTTTATGGCCACATTATGTTGAAACATCAGTTCTTGTAAGATTAGTGAAGTTAAGTAATGTCACTCCTTGTCTGTACCTAGATGGGTGACTGCTTGGAAATACCAAGTGCTGTATGCTTGGATGTGCTGATGATGTAATGGATAACAGCTTAGAATTGTTAATTGTGTTTGTTATATTCACTTACACACAAATACCCTTGGGAAAGGCATGAATCCACCTCTTCTCACCTATTAGTTAATTAGTAAGCTTTGCATCAGTAAAACTATTATTATCTCCAAAAATTCTTACAATCTAAAAATATTTTCTGGCTTTAAATAACCTGTAAAGGGTGAATAAGCCATGGAAAGAAAGAAAGAAAGGGACCTTATGGTGGAAAGTAATTCATCACCCTCAAGGCCACATAAACACTTTTGAACTCTGTCTAAGCTGGTAAGATAGGCTAGCTCTAACACAGGTATGTCAGTAATACTCTATCTTTTTGTCTGGATTTTGTAAATACAGAGCATGGTGTGAGGAATCAGGCACTTTCTGCTGCAGCAAAAGGGTGACAAAGTTTGCGACTACATTCTCCACTCATCTGTCGTTCACTGCACCTGTGGTGATATATCCAAGGTTGTTTTTATGCATATACACCTGACTCATTATATTCACAGATTTGTCACTTTAGCTGTGATTGAATTCAACAGAGAATAAGGACAATTGATTTTCAAGACTCTCTGGTTGGGAAGTAGCAACAATACAAGTTCTCACTTCTTAGCCATCTGTTTTCTTTGGCTGAACTGCTATCTCCTTAACTGCCGGTCCCTTCCACCTTTCTGACTGTCTGTCTCTTCCTCACTGACTGCTGGTTACTTACCTATTTACTTACTCACTGACTGCAGGACTTCTCTCTCACTGCTTATATGGATAATGGCTGGGGTCCCATTCCCCTATCCATCCACTTGTGTTTTGGAAGTTAGAGACCACTTAAAAGCTAGATGGGTGGTCAAATCTTTAAAAGATTCTACTTTTATGATTATCTAAAATCATTAACAACATGTTATGTTTGCCAATTCAAAGGCAGCTGTAGACATAAATCCCCAAAACACTGACACTTAAGTTTACTCAAAATGGGCTGGAGACAAAATTTCTATGAAAGTGAGATAACTAAATGAACTTTAAAAAGAAAAGAAATTTATCTACTAATAAAGATGTGTGAGAAATTGTATTGGTACACAAGGAACTGGCATTTTCCAGCCTGTTTAGCAATGAATTGTATATACAAGTTCCACTTGATCTCTGAGGTGAACTTTAGACCCAATAGATGTTCAAGACAAGGTGCTTCAACCATTCATCCTGACTGTAGAAGACTCAAGGTTTTCTCCATAATTCTAGAATGTCACAAGCTTGGTTTAGAGAATTAGACCTTATCAAACAACTTTTGTAATTTATCTCAAATAATCTTTAATATTAGGTTGGTGCAAAAATAATGACGTAATAATGTCGTTTTTTGACATTAAAAAATACGTCAAAAAACAACATTATTACGTCATTATTTTTGCACTAACCTAATATCAATAGTTTTTGATCTGGTTGTCAGAGATTCTTGCTGACAACATCATTCTTTCCCTGAGGTATTTTTTTTTTTTTAAATCTGTATGCTTTTTGAAAACTCTCATACTAGATGAAATGTACACTTTAGGAAGTCTGAAGAATGTATCAGCTGAAAGGTACTGATAAAATCTACAGGGATGAGGATATTAGAACAACTTTTAGAATATTGAAAACCTCTAGAAACTTTGTTTTTTTTCTTACTAGAAGAGGCACTGGCATTGCTCAGTAACTAATTTTGTCCAAATAAAATTTGTATAGAATATTAAAATAACTAAGGTCAGTAACAACATGTTAATTTTCTACCAAATGTTGATTTATCTTCCTTCCCACTATATTTCTACGTGGGAATAAATATTTAACTTCCATAAGAAGTGGCTTCTTTGACCTTTCATGACCTTCAGTGTTGACCTAGGTTAATTTCATGTAGCATATCTAAATGCTTAGTTTAGTTGGAATCCATCCAGTAGTTTCTTAGACTTTAGTAGACAGACAGACAGACAAACATTTAATTTTATTTGTATAGATTTATTTTTAACTTTTTTCTGTTTTGAATTTTTTTTTTCTGTGTATGGGAAATATAAAGGCACCTGCTATTAAAATTATGGTTAACCCACAGATGTCATAAACTATTTAAGATAAAATTGATCCTTACTTGTATCAAGTTAGCTCAAATTTAGTAAATGTCTCTGTCTACACACAAAAAAAGAAAATCTTCCCATAGTTTATAGATTCAATCAATACGGGAATAAAGGCATTCAATTATTTCTCATAAAAGTTATTGTCTCAATGCTTTTTCAATGGAACATTTATAGCCCAATATAATTTTTGTACAAAGCAGGTTTTGAATTCTGTTATTTCTGTACATGGGAAAAAAAAATTAGCCTTTCTGGGAAATTAAGGATGATCAAGAAACCAGCTGATGAATATAGACTATTATTTTATTGGAAGAGTATGTATTTATGAAGTTCGGTCTAGCACAAGGCAATAGGAGTATAAGAATCAAACTCGTTACATTCTGTGAAGGGGCATAGTCTTGACATTGACTCAGGGTGGTAGCACCTGTCCCAACTAGGGGCAAATAGTGCCCCTCCCCAAACAAAACACCATGAAAGTATAAAAATACCAGCAATACATTTTTCTATATAAAAAAAAATAACCAACAATACATTTTATCTGTAGTTGAAGCCATAAAATTGCATTTAAATTATTCAGATTTCAGCATTAAAAAACTCAGAGGTTGATATGCTGCTAAACACATCAACCAAAACCAAACCAATCAAAATATTTTGGTAATAAATTCTTTAATTCAAATTTCATGATCTTTTGTTAAAAATTGAAAATCAAGTCTGTTTTTCACTCATTTTGGTAGGACAGCAAAGAAATAATAATAATAAAAAAAAATGGAATGTTTGCAAAAACAGATAAAAATGCACAACATATTAATATCGTGTGATGTGGTGGATATTGAATCAACGTTAAAAGACAGCTGAAAAGAACATTTTCTCCTTTTTCTTTTGCCGTTTCACTTTTTCGAATATTTCTGGAATATAAATGGCCGATCCATTTTTTTTTTTGTTTTTTTTTATTGTCATTATTTCTTTCCTGTTCTACCAAAATGAGTGAAAGGCGGGCTTGATTTTCAATCAAAATATTTAGATTTCAGCATTAAATAACCCATAGAGGTGTTGATATGCAGCTAAACAAAATCAACCAATCAACCAAATATGAAAGAAGTCTTTCATGACATTAATTCATATAATATCCTACAATTTCTTAAAGAACTCAAACTGTATTCCAAAATATAACTTCAACATAAAACACATATCGCCACCTCTACTAATCATGTCCACACAAATATGGATATGCCCAAAAGCTAAGTACCATCTACCATATCTCTGAGATGAGGTATTATGATTACTAGCATTATTTACATTATTTGGGCTATTATGCTCATCTTCATTGCCATATTCACAACATTTCGGCTGTTGTATGTTCCAGCCTTCTTCATGTGATTGGAATTTTAAACTGAGCCCTGTAATTTCATCCAGTGGGGTAGATTGTTCTAGTTTCACATGCCATGTCTGAGACATCCAGAAGAGCCATAGTGTGTGGAACTAGAACAATCTACCCTGGTGGATGAAATAAAGGATTCAGTTTGAAATTCCAATCACCTGAAGAAGGCCAGGAGCATACAATGGTCGAAACGTTGTGAATATGGCAATGAAGATGAGGATAACAGTCCGAATAATGTAAATAATGCAAGTAATCATCTACCATGAATTCAATTGTGAAAACAGAATAACATTTTTTTATTACTTCAAAGCTCCCAAGGAGTTGATATGCCATTAAACAAACAAATTTACCAACCAACCCTTGATCTATGGAATTGCCAATGAAGACAAGTTTGGTTAATCACTACTTTGTTACAAGGTGACCTTAAAATTTTTACTAAGCTGAGCATGGTAAGGTACAATGCTATAAGAGGTACCCATTAAAGATTGAACTCACTGAATTGATTGACTTGATTTGTTAGACCAGATTCTTGTTCATCATTATGCTTATGGTGTCCATCTTGTTCATCATTATGCTTTTGGTGTCCATCTTGTTTATCATTATGCTTTTGGTGTCCATCTTGTTTGACTCTGGAATAAACGAACAGTTTTTTTTTTTTTTTTTTTTTTTTTTTTATTATACTCTGGTTTACACAGACTAATGTCTTCATTTTTGTTAGAATGGTTGCAACATTTTAACCATTCTACTCTTCAGCTTTTGGTGTCTGTTGTAGTAACCTGAACCTCTATGTATGGGACAATGGCATAGTGGATAAAAATGTTGGTTGATGCCTATCTATTAGGTTGGTGCAAAAATAATGACGTAATAATGTCGTTTTTTGAACGTCAAAAAACAACATTATTACGTCATTATTTTTGCACCCACCTAATAGTTACCTGACAATTGTGATTTAATATTTGGGTCAGTGTGATGAATTTCCAACTCACTCAGTTGAAGCAAAAATGAAATGCCAGCAACCACTTTCAATGTGGAAAGAGTGCATACTTCAGTGGAAACTTTTATAATACATTCTCACCTGATGAATATCTTGGCATCTTCTGTCTTAATTCCTATTCTTTTATTGTTTTCTCTCCTTAATAATGATTTTTTTTCTCTTATTTCACACTCATTAACTCCTTGCACTTTAGTGGCTTTATTGCCTTTCTTGGGAGTGAAATGATTGAAAAAAGAAAAGAATATGCATGAGTTCAATTGGTATTTAAAGATTTGTTTAATGTGGCAATGTGTAGGCTACCTGCATCTGTTTGGAAAAGATGGTGAATCCATTCATCAGTGATTGTGATCTACAATGGACTTTGCATTCACTTATTCTTTGCATATTGAAGCCTCTGCTTTTGTTTGCAATGCAGAACTGACCCACTCGCAAGAACAATCAGGTAATGCAAGAAAATATTATATACTCTGGCTCAGTGGATGAGGCAGAAAACAAGAACACAAGGATGAATTAATTCTGCAGAATTGGTATCTTATAGCAGGGGTCAGCAGAATGAGAACAATCTCCCCCCTCTCCCCATGTATTGAATAAAGAGTTCAGTATTAAATTTCCTGAAGATTGCTGCAATAGATGCCTGTAGGTGACTTGAACTTACAATGGCTGAAAGTGCTATAAATAAAATGATATTCTATGTGTAATATCCTGCCAATATATGGGTGATCATGGCACTTCACAACTTCCTATCCTTTGTAGCTCTAAGTAATGTTAGTCTCCTTACTATCTCTCCCAATTTCTCTTTTGTAATCCATTTACACAAGCTTGTGAGTTGATGCTTTCTTCTGTACCTCTTGTCTTCAGTATATCTTGCAAGTGTCAAATTCTCCATGCCCTCTTTCTTCATTATGTGTCCTAGAAATTTCAACTGTCTTTCTACATATAAGCATCCTCTTTGTTTCCATTTTTCTTAAAAAAAAAAAAAAAAAAAAAACCCCAAAAACGTAGGATGAAAAATAAGACCTGTCAAAAGGTGCAAGAACTCTTGATGAATCAATAGTTAGCTCACTACAGTTGGTGTCTCAATAAAATCACTGTGGAGAAGGCAAAAAAAAGCCACTCTACTAACAATCCCAAGGTCAATTGTGGCAACACACAAGATGAAGATACTCATTCAAATAAATCAGTGTACAATAATAAGTGATTTAAAAAAATCCAGTCATCAATTATTTTTTCTTCATAGCATATTTTCTTCTTCTGTTCACTCCTAGGCACAGTGGAGTAATGGATAGCAGTTCAGATTGAGGAATCAGAAATGTACGTGTCTTTGTTGGTGTCTGTGTGTATCTTTCATTGTATATGTATGTTGTGTGTTTTTTTTGTTTTTTTTTTTTAAAGGGTCATGGAGATATTTCCTGTCTTGTTGCTTTTTTGTGTGTGTGTATATCTAAATATGTCTACGTGTTTATGTATTATAATCTGATTGTGTATGGATTGTCTTTTGCAAGATTTCATCCCTCCCTGCCTCTGTTTATGATTCAAATGTATCTATGATGTCATGAAGTTCAGAGCAACATTTGATCTTAACGTTTATTCCAACTTAATTTCAATAAAAATAAAATAAATAGAATAACATATATATTTTTTTCTTTTTTCCTCAGTAATTTTATAATTTTAAACTTAATATAGATTAAATTTAAATTTTAAAATGGGTAATTTTTAATTTCAAATTTTATAGTATAATTTAATATTTATTAGTTAGAATAAATTCTATTTTAGTCTAACCCCAACATTAAGGCATTAAATAATTATTATAACCTTAGTTCGTTGTCAAGTTTTTTGAATTCTCATATACTTGTATGTTGATTGGTCATTGCAGCTTATGTAACAGCATTTCCCCTAGCAAGGGATGTTTGATTGATTTGAACCTTTTAAAACCCTTTATTCTGCATTCAACACTTTCACTTGATAAGACACCAGAAGTGTTGAAACAAAATGGCTATTTTTGTAGTGATTTTATAACATATTTATGTTATAATTTTTGAATAAATAATCATATATATATATATATATATATATATATATATATATAAAACGTGTGTGTGTGTGTATATGTTAGGATACAATACAGAGCAGATATGGATGCTTTGAGACTTGACAGAGAGTGCATATGTGTGTTCAAAAGGTACTATCAAACAGGCTTTGTTTGACTGTAAGTCCTATGTGACCAAGAGGTTAGGCACATCAGATCCAATGATGGTTCCCTGTAGGGGATGCACATTCAAATCCTGCTGGAGAATGCATAATTTTCTGACAAGATTTTTCAAATATTCAGGCCAATCGATGTAGTTGGATAAAAAATACTGTTTGATTAAAAAAAAAAACAGCTTCTACTCGAATATGAGTATCCATCTAAAATAACATTTAAAACAAAATAAATTAAAAATCACACACACACACACACACACAGTGCAGTGAAAGTAACACATTCCCCACTCCTTTTTTTTTCTTCTTTAAACTTTTATTGGACAAAAATAAATGACAATAGTTTAAGATGGCTTAAGATTAACAATGGCTTACATGTTCATGATTTGTTAAATCTTAATTTTGAGCTGAGGCGGATAGGATGACATGGAGCAATTGAGCAGCCATCATGATCACTAGACCTAACACCACCAAACTTTTTCTTGTAGGATTTGCTGAAAGATCTTGTTGACAGTCTCAAGTCGAAAATGATTCTTGAATTAATACAAGCAGAGTTTCTGATAGAGTTTCTGATAGAGTTTCTGATAGAGTTTCTGATAGAGTTTCTGATAGTTTCTGAAATTAATGTAGAAATACATCAAAATGGTTTGTAGAAGTGTTGCTGATAGGGTTCAACATTGTATTGAACATGAAGAGGAGCATTTTGAACATATTAATTAGTTTGTTAATCGTAACAGATCATGTTTTAATGTGATAATACTTATAAATTTTCTTAAACTACCGTAGCTTATTTTTGTTCAATAAAAGTGAAATATAAAAAAGGTGTTACTTTTGCCACACCATGTACATATACTAATGTTTACTCAATACAATGTTGAAGAGCCACTCAAAGTAGAGGGTTTTTGTATGGTGTTGCATCAGCATAAGAAAAGGCAACAAGTGCAGATCATGAGGTTATATAGAAATAAATAAAGCATAACTCTAGACTTGAAAAGGTTAAGATTGTAGTGATTGGGAAAAACACCCTCTCTGGAGTCTGATCCACAAAGTAGCTGTTCTTGGGAAGAAGTTGACTGAGTGGAACTTTCTTCTTACTAGTGGAATATGAAGGGAATGAGAATATTTCATCCTTTTGTAGTGGGGCCCAGCTACAACGTTTAGGGTCGATGGCACCAAGGAATGTAGCTTGACAGAACACTTGCCATGGCATTAATCTGTGGGAAAGGGATTGTAGGGTGGAAAATAATTCATTACCCATAAGGTCGTGTAGATGCTTCTGATGATTTTGTTGAGCTTTTTTTTTTTTTTTTAATTTGATTATATTGTTGCCGATTGATTTTAATTTTTAATTTGTCCCTGGCGATTTTTTTTTTTTTTTTTTTTTTTTTTTTTGTTTTCATTTAACCCAAAGTAAGGCAATAAACCACTAAGATGCAAGGGGGTCACTAGATGCATACTCTTGTATATGCTTAAAAATGTGTAAATGTAGTGAGTGTGACTTAAATTTAAAATTTCTGTTTATTTTTATTTTAATGTCTCCATTTTTTTTTTTTTTTTTTTTTCCTTCAGAAGAGGCCAAACAACAGCATCTTCAGCATCAAGCAGTTGCTGGTGGCTACAATACGGATTACTACAATCAGTATGACGAGAACTATCAGATACAGCAATATCATCAAGAGATACGCAATCACTATGCTCAACAGAATCCCTCCCCTGCAGCAGTGGCCGTCTCTGCAAATACAGTGACACACCAGCAGGCAGTAGTACCATTCACTAATGCAGTACCAGAACACATACATGGCAATACCACTACCACCACCATCTCTACATCTTCATCCCCTGCTGGTTAGTAATTACCCCATTTGAACATCAATTAAATACATTTGTCTCTTCTTTCCAGCCAAGCCAAAGAAAGAAACATTGCACATTACACAAGTATATATTGTACATAAAAAAACTCAACACGTAGACCTTGTTGGTTGAATTTTACAAAAACTTCGTATTGATTCTTGCTACGCAAATACACCTTATCTCTATCTATCTATATATATATATATATATATATATATATATATATATATAAACAACAAAATAAATCAACAAAACCTGTCAAAATATGTAAAATGAATAGAATTTAAATGCAAGCAGTTTTTTGTGAAGAAAGTGCTCAATAAAGTACTAGAGGATCAATAGTCAATATATTAAGAGAAGTTCAAAAGACTTGTAAGCAACTTTGAAGTTTCATGGACTCACCACTTATCAAGGTCAGACAAATCTATTGAATCATTGACAGATGTCATATTTGTATCCTCTACATAAAAAGCACTAATCATAGACTCCAAACAAATTTGTAATTTATGTTATGCCAAAACACACACACACACACACACGAATATATATATATATATATATATATATATATATATATATATATGTTATATTTTCATAAAAAAAAAAGAATAAAAAAAAGGAAACTAGCTTTCTTGTCCACGTGACTTTTCACACGTTCCCTTTCCTCTTTAAAAGCTGCGTTCTTCTTCCTTTTCATTCTGAATTCTTTTCTTTGTTGATTACTGACTGCTGTGAATTAAGTTCAGTAAAGTCTTAAGAAAAGGTTATTCTATCCTTGCTTTCTTCTCTGTACTATGTAACAATTTACTGAACTTAATTCCTCATGGACAAGATTATTCGTCTGGACAAGTTTGATATATCTTCTGCAGACCCTCAGGCTAGCAAGCTCTGGAGACTATGGTACCATAATTTTAATTATTACTTATCAACTATTGCTTCTTTAAACCCGGACAAACTCGAAGTCCTTTATTTAAACCTCGGTGCTACCATTGCTGATGTTATCGAGGGTTGTTCTGGATTTGAACATGCTGTTGAATTGCTGAAAAGTGTTTATGACAAGTCTCCAAGTGTTATTCATGCTAGACATTTGTTGTCTACACGTCTGCAGCAGGAAAATGAGTCTGTAGACCAATACCTTCAGGCCTTGAATCGTCTTGCTGCTGACTGTTGCTTCCAAGATGTTACTGCTACTACTAACAGGGATGAATCTGTCCGTGATGCATTTATACGTGGTCTCCGGTCCCCCGTAATACGTGCCAGACTGCTTGAAAATGATACGCTAACTCTCAAGGAGGCTACTCAATGTGCTAGAGTCTTAGAACAGGCTCACTTTCGTGCTGAATCATATGCTTCTCAGATTGGATCAGCTGCTGCTACTACCACTAGGACTAAAAATGTGTTTATTGATTCTGCTGAGGGAGGCCACTTCCACTACTATTACTAAAAATATGCTTTGACTTAACTGATTCTCGTACGGAGTGTGACTCTGTACCATTGTCTGCTGCCCTTGCTTGTCGCAAGTGCTACAACTATGGAGGGAAACGTCACTTTAAGGATAATCATCGCTATTGTTCTGCCCGTGATAAGATGTGTCAAAACTGTGGCAAACTTGGTCATTTTTCTAAAGTTTGCCGTTCTACCATGCTGGCACCTTCACGTTCTACCTCAGGTATTATAGTAGCCCATGCTAAAGACGATGATAGGTCTCCTCCAGTTACTAAAACTTTAGAATTAAAATGAAAGAGATTAACTGCCCTCATAGACACCGGTAGTTCTGATAACTTTATCAGTGCCCGTATTGTTAAAATAATGAAACTGTCTACTTCTAAACGGAATTCCGTAATTTCCATGGCATCATCTGCCATTTCCCTCAAACTATCTGAATATTGTACTGAGGATATTATCTTCAATGGTTACGAATATAAACAAATTGACTTTACAGTACTTCCTGATTCCTGTATGGATATTATACTCGGAGTGCCCTTCTTAAAACTACACCAGAGTATCACTATTTCTTTTGGTGGATCTCAGAATATTCTAAAAATCTGCACTTTAACCAAGATCAGTTGTGCTCCTGTTAAGTTGTTCCGAAACTTGACCCCTGACTGCAAACCTATTGCTACTAAATCCCGAAATTACCATGTGGAAGATGCTCGGTTCATTGAAAAAGAAATTCTACAGCTGCTTGAGGATGATATAATTGAAACAAGTTACTCTCCGTGGTGTGCTCAAATTGTTGTAACTTCATCACCTAATAAAAAGAAACGATTGGTAGTCAATTTTTCCCAAACTATTAATCGGTTCACCTTACTTGATGCCTACCCCTTGCCTCGAATTGAAGATCTCGTAAACCAAATAGCCCAGTATCGTATCTATAGTATAATTGACTTGTTCAAAGCGTACTATCAGATTGAAATTTGCCCCGAAGATCGCCCCTATACGGCCTTTCAAGCTGGAAATCGTCTGTACCAATTTAAACGAATACCCATGGGTGTTACTAACGGGGTTTCTGCCTTTCAGCAATTTATGAATTCTTTCATTTCTGATAACAAATTATCTGGAACCTTTTCGTATATAGATGATATAACTGTTTGTGGTAAAACCCAGGAGGAGCATGACATCAATTTGGAATGTTTCTTAAAGGCTGCCTCGACATACAACCTCGAAATAAACTGGGAAAAATCAGAGTTTTCACTTCATTCTATTAACGTGCTTGGATATCAAATTTGTAACGGAACTATCCAACCTGATCCTGAGCGTTTGAAGCCACTTTTGCAAATGCCTCCTCCTTCCGACACAAATTCGTTAAAAAGGTGTCTTGGTATGTTTGCTTACTATGCGAAATGGATACCTAAATATTCACACAAAATTCGTCCACTGGTCGAAAATAAACAATTCCCTATGCCTCCTATAGTTATAAATTCTTTCGAAAAACTTAAGAAAGACATTGCTGAGTCATCTGTAAAAGTTATTGATGATGAATTGCCATTTACTATTGAAACCGATACCTCAGAAAAGGCCATTGGAGACACTCTTTTACAAGCTGAGCGACCTGTAGCATTCTTTTCTCAGTTGCTAAACCCCTCTGAAATACGACTTCATATAGTCGAAAAAGAACATATGCCATAGTCGAATGCATTCGTAAATGGAGACACCTCCTTGCTGGGAAACATTTTACTATTATTACTGATCAACAAACCGTATCTTTTATGTTTTAAACCTTCTAATCGTGGAAAAATTAAAAACGATAAAATTATACGGTGGAAAATGGAACTTCTTCCCTTTTCATACGACATAAAACACCGTCCTGGAAATGAAAACACAGTTGCGGATACCCTATCCAGAGTATGTGGTGCTGCTGCTTCTTCCTTGAAGGAACTTAAAGCGATACACGATTCCTTAATACATCCTGGGGTACAGCGCTTTTGGCATTTTGTAAGGTCTCAGAATATGCCGTATTCGCTTGATGAAGTCCAACGTGTGACTTCAGAATGTACGACCTGTGCCAAAATAATACCCCAATTCTTCGATTCTGCTAGTAATGTTCTGATCTGTTCTACTGCGTTATTTCAGCGTCTTTCCATAGACTACAAAGGGCCTGTCCCGGTATCTCCGACAGGTTACCGATATATATTTACTGTTGTCGACGAATATAGTCGATTTCCCTTTGCCTTTCCTTGCTGCGATTGCTCTTCGTAAACTGCTATTCAGTACCTGACAAGTATTTTCTCCATTTTCGGGCTTCCCTCATTCATTCACTCTGATCGAGGAACTTTGTTTATGTCAGGAGAATTTAAACAATTTCTAACACGACTTGGAATTGGATGCAGTAATACTACTGCTTATAACCCTAGAGGCAATAGCCAATGCGAATGTTACAACGGCATAATTTGGAATACCATATTATTGGCCCTGGAATCGAAACAGTTACCAATTAGTGCTTGGCAGGATGTTCTATATGATGTGTTAAATGCTATCCGCTCCCTGCTATGCACCACTACGAATGCAACCCCCCACGAACGAATATTCAATTTTGAAAGGCGGTCCTCCACCGGTACTGCGTTGCCTGTTTGGCTCTGTGAGCCTGAGGAGGTATTATTAAAACGATTCGGTGGCAGAGGTAAATATGATCCTATCGTTGAGGTGGTGGAACTCCTTGAGGCCAACCCTACGCATGCCAAAATACGTCACAATGATGTCCGGGAAGATTCGGTGGCGCTGAGATGGTTGGCATGTTTTCCACGCCCGGATGAACCTCAAAATGGACCTGAAAATACTCAACCCGACATGGACCATGCAGATTCAACCCTTTTGCCTGATGCAGGTCCCGTTAATATTTCTTCACCTTATACAGAAAATGAATCTGTGAATAATTGCCAGAATCCTGAAAGTCAGACTTCTCAGAGGTCTGGCTCTTCCAGTGGTGAACTAGCTCCATGCCAGTCTAGCAGGATTCGTAGACCAATCCAACGACTGGATTTATAAAACTTTTTCAATTACAATCTCTTTTGCAAGTGGGGGAGAATGTTATATTTTCGTAAAAAAAAAAGGAAACTAGCTTTCTTGTCCACGTGACTTTTCGCACGTTCCCTTTCCTCTTTAAAAGCTGCGTTCTTCTTCCTGTTCATTCTGAATTCTTTCCTTTGTTGATTACTGACTGCTGTGAATTAAGTTCAGTAAAGCCTTAAGAAAAGGTTATTCTATCCTTGCTTTCTTCTCTGTACTACGTAACAATATATATAATTGAACATTTTAAATTTATATTGTCTTTATAATGCTTTTAATTATTTCAATGTTTTCATGTTAATGGTTGTTGGTATAAAAAAAATTACAAATTTCAAATTTGTTTGGAGTCCATGATTAGTGTTTTTTATGTAGAGTATATAAATATGACATCTCTCAATAATTCAGAAGACTTATCTGTCTCCATGAAACTTCAAAGTTGGTCACAAGATATGTCCTTTCAATTTCCACTATATATATATATATATATATATATATATATATATATATATATATATATATATATATATATATTAAAAAGTTAAAATTTTCAGACACACTGGGTTGTATATTAATATTTTTCATTTTACTATTTTAATTAGATTCCTTGACTAGTTTCAGCCAGCGTGGTCATCATCAAGAGAGAAAATAATTTCTGTTTGTTAGTAGCAGTGAACTACGGGAATGAATGACTTGATGGAGAAAATGAATTTTATCTGTAGTTTTCATTTGTTTTTTATTTTTTTTATCATAAATTTTGGTCAGTCCTTGTGTTGGTCAAACAGTCTCTTTTAAGTTGTTATTGAAGATAAAGGCTGAATAGATTCATGCTGCTTTGAATTCTATTGGTCATTTGGACAGTTTTATTGGTTCCTGGAAAGAGGATCTTTCTGTGTTAAGTGTGTGTTATTTGATTCTTAGGGAGTGAGTGAGTATGATGTGTGTAAGTGTGTATATTAGTATGTGTGTGTATACGTGTGAGGCCTCAACATCTCTGAAAGCATGTCTGATTTGTGGGGTTATATGTTAATTCTATGTATTTTGTTAAATTTGTGATTAAGCCCATCTGGATGGAGTGTTTTGAGGTGCAGAATCCATTTATCTTCATGGTCTTCTAAAATTTTTCTAATGTTATCTGCTCTGAACTTTTCTATTTTCTCAATTATAGTGAATTTGGCATGAGGTTTAAAATCATGTTTTTATAGGTGGAAATGTTGTTCTACAGGTAATAATTTTCATGGGGAGCCAACTTAATTCAATTGCGATAATTATTAATTCTGTAGTGCAAAGGCCATTCAAATTTTCTCACTTATTAAATTTTGTTATGACTTCTACAGTTAGTCATGTTAGATTTTGAAAGTAGATTTAGTGACTGAGCTAGTGAACGAATTGGTGTGTCTAATGTAGTTACAGCATAAGCTTCTTGTTGTTACATGTTTGGGAAAATCCTGTTGTTTTTGTTTTTGGTTTATTACGGATTACCTTATCCTGTGAAATGTGGTTACTACCTATAATCTCCTTTACATTCTTAAGTCTACAATATGCTAGAAGGTCGGGTTCCTCAAACAATTTTTTAGATCTCGTTTGAGATGTAGTATTTTCCAGTGACTTTTGATTATCTGGGAGAGTGGGGTTGAAAGTGGTTACTAGAAGTATGTGGCTGGGTTTATTTTTAATCTTGTACATTAGGGTGTCTTCTCTAGGTGTGGAAATTGCTTTATTTATTTGTTCCCTGATTAGGTGTTGTTTATAGCCACGTGTTGTGAATTGATGCTCGAGATTTTGAATGTGTTTATTTAGTTCTTCATTGTTGGAACATATCCTTCTGAGTCTAAGTGCTTGTGAATAGGGAAAGTTCTCCTCAAGGTGTTTAGGGTGGGAAAACTGAAAAAGTGTAGATAGTTGTGGGTGTCTATGATTTTAGTGTGTAGTGTCGTTTGTATTTTTCTGGTTAGCAAGGTCGAATTACTGCTTTGAACTTGCTAACCAGTTGCTTCCTCTGTAGCTAAATGTTATAGCACATTAGGCTATATGACAGTTACGTGTGGCATACAGGTTTGGTTCCTGTCATAGGACACACATTTTCTATGAAATTTCTTGGACATTCAGGCTGGTAAATGTTGTTAATACTGTTTATTATAAACAGAGGATTTACTTATATATATAATGAAGTTGCTTCAGCATGGAATAATGGCTAGAAAGGCTAGTCTAGATGTCCCAAACAAAAATTTGACACTAAATAACCCAACAAGGTTTTGACATGTCATAAAATCAATCACTTTCCAAACAGAACTGAATTATTTATTGTTTCAGGAAGTATTGTGGTGAATAAACTTCATTAAACTTGTTTTTATTATAATGGCAATGTTTTAAAATAAGCAAGAAGATCGAATAATTTTCTGTTAAAATTATTAGAGGCCCTTTATTATTTTCCCTTTGTATTTTTCAGCTTACTCAAATGCTTATGTGAATCAGCAGGAGGAACTTCCTTTGCCACCAGGCTGGTCACTAGACTGGACAGTGCGAGGCCGCAAGTATTACATTGATCACAATACTCAGACTACTCACTGGAGTCATCCTTTTGAGAAGGAGAGTCTTCCTATGGGCTGGGAAAGAATTGAATCGAAGGAATATGGTGTTGTCTATGTCAAGTAAGAACCCAATTTATGCTTCTTTATTCTAATCATTCATTGAAGTGTAGAAAGAGCTACAGAAATAATTAAGGAATTTGAATAGGTTCCTTAAATTATCCAACATTTCTCATGTCTCACCAGATATTTGATACATCTGAAAATCACTCTGCCAGGAAATTTTTTTTAAAATAAATTCTCCTCTTTCATTGAGGAAATCATTTTGTGCTTTAATCATTCACACTCTGCAATTATTCTCAAGTATTTCTTCTTTCTTTCGTTTTTTTTTTTTTCAAAGCAACTCTAGAATTCTCTAACACTCAGTAACACCCTTGCATCCTAGTGGCTTTATTGCCTTGCTTAGGGTAAAATGATTAAAAAAAAAACAAAAAAAAACTCAACTGCTGTCACCTCGTTGTTGCTTTTGGTTCAAGATGATCAATGATTTGGACAAACAAAATGTTCTATTTTTTTTCTTTTACCCAATACAAGACCTAAAAGCCACCCAAGGTAGATGCTTATTGATGAATGTAAGAAGATGAGGTAAGAAGTGCAGTTTATGAAGATATTTAGAATAGATAACGGTTAACACAAGACTTGAAAAGATTAAGGTCCTAGTGATTGAGGAAGCATCTTCTTGGGAGT
Source organism: Acanthosepion lycidas (assembly GCA_963932145.1). Classification (NCBI taxonomy): domain Eukaryota; kingdom Metazoa; phylum Mollusca; class Cephalopoda; order Sepiida; family Sepiidae; genus Acanthosepion; species Acanthosepion lycidas. The sequence continues at coordinate 9,534,426 of OZ010599.1, forward strand.
TTGTTCCGTGGAGAAGCTTTTCAAAAATAGCTTCCTTCTTATTAATAAAATATGAAGGGAATTGAAGTAATTCATTCTACTTTCTGTGGCATCATGGATCTTAGCTGTGAATGTCTGGATTAGTGGAACTAAAGAATGTATATTTTCCATGGACATAGTTATAAAGGCATTTGTGAAATTTCATCTGTGGGAGAGAGGGTTGTAGAGGGGGAAAAATGATTCATCACCCACAAGGCCATGAGGACACTTCTGAACTCTCTCAGGACTGGAAAATTGAAGACTGGGCAGTTCCAGCCCAGATATGGTGCCAATTGCCCATGTTTGATCTGATCTGGTTTTTGTAAAGATTGAGCACAAGAGGAGATAGCAGGTACTTACTGGGGTGGTACAAGGAACCAACCATTTTTTTTTTTTTTTTTTTGGTATCTTTACTGATGGATTGTATATAAGCGTTTGGCTTGAGATCTGGCACCATAAGTCATTCAAGCAAAGTACCATCGATGTTCCACAATCTTTTATTTTAATAAAACTATTAAAATATGAATATTTAAATAAATAACAAGAGGAATATGAATGAATACAAACGTTTTTATAAATATTTATTTACATATGTATTTTGGATAGGGCCAATATTTACATAGCTTTTTTTTTTCTTTAATTGTTTTTAAATATTCATAGAATTAAGCCAAAATATTAAGCAACATTATTATGCAAATGAAAACTTCATTGATGAATTTATAGAAAAAAAAAAAGGATTTACTATTGTAAATAAATAGCATTTAAATTAACCAGCATAAGTTTTAAATGATATATAATTTTTCAAAAAAGCATTATTCAAATGTAAAAGTTAACTTTGTCTAATTTTTTACATTTTGACTTTTCTGTGCAGTGTACCATTCGACAAAGGGAAGATGAGATTTAACGTTCATCAGTGAAACTAGTTTTTGAGCAATCGAAATTCACTTTTATGATTACCTCTTGAACAAAAGGCTTACAGCCACATCATGTTGAAACACCAGTTCCCATACAAACACCAAAGTTAAGCAACATTGGGCCTGGTCAGTACCTGGATGGGTTGCTGCTTGGGAATACCAGGTGCTGTAAGCTTGAAAGTGCGAGTGGTGTAATGAATAATGGTTCGGAATCATTAATCAGAGAGCTGAGTTCCAATTCCAATTGGATTCTTTATATTCACTTATGTGCAAATGCCCCTCTTCTCCCCTCCAGCTATGGGTTAATTAGTAAGACTTGTATCACTAAAACCATTATTACCTCCCCCAAAAAATTATGTACAAAATATTTAGATTTCAGCATTGAATAACCCATAGAGGTCAGTGTACTGCTAAACAAAAGACAACCAACCAAATCTTGAGTGAGCAAAATTATACATGGAAGAAATCGCTTCTTGACAAAAATGACAAAATATTGATAGTATGATGAAACAAATGTTAAAATTGTATTCAGCATGCACGAAATATTAAGAGAAACGCAAGTCCTGGGCATGCCGATAAACTGCCTCCAGCATTGTGGCCTCTGATCGGGAGATTAGAGGTTTTTAATTGCTGTTGTTTCCACGTCTAACACTGACCCGGTGTGGTAGCACCTGTTAGGGTCTCAGCTATGGGCAAATAGTGAACCCGAAAACAAAAACAAAACCCTATGAAATTATAAAAATACCAGTAATACATTTTCTATAAAAAAAAAAAATCATCGGCAATTTATATTTGTAGTAAAATTACCAACAATACCTTTTTTTAGGTCCAGGGGCTACCCCCAAGGTAGAGGTTTATGTTTAGAGACCATTTGTGTTTATAGGAGTGGAAGATAACTATTAACACTAGCCTTGAACAGGTTAAGATTGTAGTGATCAGGGGAAACATCCTGTTGGGAGTCAGTTCCATAGGGCAGTGGTTCATGGGGGAAAAAGCTGCTCAAGTGGAACTTCTCACCAATGGAATATGGAGGAAATGTGGGTGGTTTGAATCTAAGTGGAATGACATGTTCTTGCTGCGAAGGTTTACCCGGCTGGTCCCAAGGAATGTAGTTCATCTGAGCACTTTCCATGCAAGTAGTGGTAGGGCAGGGAGAGACTTCACACATCCCACCTGTGGGAGAGAGAGGTTGAAGGGTAGAGAATATTTCGTCACCCACAAGGACTCGGAGATGCTTTTGAACTCTATAAAGGCTGGAGAGTTAAGTCTGGACAGCTCCTGCCCAAATATGACAACAGTACTAGAGGATAGCAGGAGAAGTCAGGTTCTTACTGGAGTGGTACAGAGACCTGACCATTTTACCAGCATCCTTAACAATATATGAGTTCCACTTGAAATGTGAGTTTCAGGATCAACAGTATTTCAAGGCACAGTGCTTTTAGGAGAGGATCTCCATACATCTTGGTTGGTGGTATTTTGGGGTCAGATCAGCAATGATGGAATGTAACTTGCTTTGTCTTTGAGACATTGAATATAACCAACTAGTTTTTATCCCATTGAGTAGTTTGTGCAAGATCAGATCATTCACTAATCTCTGACCATTGAGAATTTCAGAGGTGTGCCCATATATAGTCATATCATCGTCAAATGTTTACAAATGATCTGAGTATATCTCAGGCAGATCATATATCTAAATCAAAAAAAAGGGTTGATTCGAGGAGTGACTACTGAGGAATGCCCGGATTGGCCTTTAGGGCTCCAATGGACTGGCCATTGATAACTACCTTCAGGGACCTACCTGTTAGGTAGCATTTTATGATCAAGAAGACCCTTCTGGTGATTCCATTACTGGAGAGCTTGTGTAGTAAGCCTTTGTGCTACACCTTGTCAAAGGCCTTCGAGGTATCTAGTGCTATGGTTCACAAGGTGTGTTTTTTTCAAGAGCCTCACTGATTCTGTGAGGGATGGCAGTTAGGACATCAGCAGTGGATCAGGCTGATCAAAACCCATACTGCTCGTCGCTGAAGAGTTTGTTCGTTTCTATGTGATCGATGACCTACTTATTGATTATGGCCACAAAAAGCTTACTGATGATACTGAGGAGACTGATGGGTCTTTACTGGGAGGGGAAGATCACATGCCCACGTTCTTGAAAACTGAGCATATGCTTGACACTTTGCACAGGCTTGGGTAGGATTTCTCCTTCAAGTAGCGGTTGAATAATTTACCTAGGATTGGGGATAATTCCAGGTTGTTCTTTAAGACAACTACTAGAATTTTGTTTGAACTAGTGGCTTTCTGAAGGTCAAAGCTTTAGATAAGTCTAGAAACTTCTCATACTGTGATGGTAATATTACTGAAATTGAGCTCAGTGAGACATGGGAACTTGGGGAGGTGATGGTCTTTGTCATCTAACGTTGAGTTAGGGGCAAAGATGGAGGCAAAGATGTTTGCCTTATCTGTCGAGGAAGATATGACCTCAGGGCCATTTATAATTGTGAACACAGCCACTTTACCTCTCTTCATGATTTGGTTGGCAATCTTCCAAAATTCCCAGGATCTGATTTGTTTATTTTCAAACTTGGTCTGGACTGCTTGTGCACAGCTGGACTTGGTGCTTTCTAGAACTTTTTTTGCCATAATTGCAGACAGTTCTGAATGCAGTGAGGGCCGAACTACTTTACGCCTTGCGATAAAATAGATATTGAAGTAGTGGTTTTGGTGAGTTATGACTGAAGCACATTTGGGGTGTGAAGCAGGGTTGACGGGTTTTTGCTGGAATGGGAGGGCAATATAATCCTCTCTGTTCCAGAAAGGATCCAATCAGTGACAAGGGCAACAGTTTTGGAAGCAGCATGCTTGAAGAAGGTTGGGAGGGGAGCTTCCATCATATAGGATCAAAACAGTACCAGTCTGCCTTTGCATAGTGAAAAATTGTTCTATGGAACAGTACATCAGGGGATGCCTTAGATTTGGCATCAATCTGGACATTGATTAGGGAATGGTCTGACATGCCTAGTAGAGGTCAAACTTTTGATTGGCATTTATTAGGGCAGAAGGTTAGGATGTAGTTGAGGAGGTTCACCTGATGTCCCGTTGTGTCTGGGACCCAGGTAGTTTCTCCGATGTTCTGGGTTAGTTCATAAGCAATAGAGAAGTCACTGCAATATCTGCCTTTAACATCAGTTTTGTTGGAGTGGACTAGCCACTCTTTATGGTGGATGTTGAAGTCACTGCAGACATGAAAGTTGGCCAAGAGGAATTGAGTGAGCATATTATTAGTCTTCTCAGATATTTGGTTGAAGGTTACTGTCTCTTCATCCTGAGGATGGTAGAGAGCAAAGAAAAATGTGGTACTATGGATAAATGCCACGCAGAAGCATATATATGGGAGATCAGGTTCCACATTTTTTGCATCCTTGTCACAGGGAAACTCGTCCTTGATGTAGGCTCCAAGTCCATGGTCATGATGATTTAGATGGTCATGTTTGGCTGAGAGGTGAGTGTAGCCTGGGACTGTAAAGTCCTCTAGTGCACATGATACCACTTTCAGAATGTAGCAGGAGGTCTGTTTGATTGAAGAAGATGATATTCCACTTTTGGGAAGTTGGGGTGTATACTCCTCACATTGGTATAGGAGATGGTATACAAGAGGTCTATTTTATTTTTTTAGGTTGGGTTTGATAGTTTTGTTCATTTGTGTTTTGATTGGTTTTATGTGTGCTTTCATTAGTGGAAGACTGGTGGGCCCACAGGCACACCTGCAGGAGTTACATGTATAAATAACTTGGAGAGTGTTGTCCAGAGATACAGGTATAGCAGTACCCTTCATCATGGCACCAATAGCCCCCACCAGAGACTACTGCACGGCCCAGAAACCATTTACAAAAAGACTGTACAGTAGCCCTGATATTATACACCTGCTGATAAAATAGCCTAATTCAGAGTTACATGCAAGTTCAGATCCCTGGCTATCAGGCAGATAATGCCAAAACTCAGGAAAATTCTACCTCCTTAATGAAGGGACAATCAACCTAGGAAAGAAAATACATGCATGATACTTTGAGTGGACATGTTGCGTCTGCCCAGAAGTCAAGGCAACAGAATTCTTTGAGTCAGAAACATTGTACCAGTCAGAGACCTAAAAGCACCGAGAGAAGATCACTCATGTACTTGAGGACTAAGAGACCAAATGGGGGAAGGTGGGGTAACAAAGGTTGCTAGGGAATGCTTGTTCATCCCCTACCCCCATTTGAAATAGCAGAGTAGATGGTTATAAGGTTGGGTGCCTACAAAGAGCAAGTTATCTGGTCAAGAGAAAAAAATAATTTGTGCTTACAAAAGGAGAAGCATTATAGATCGGTGGAAGGTTGATGGGCAGGGAGTGTGAAACAGCTATAAAGTTTTAAAGCAGTATAAATTCCAGTATCACCCCCACCTCTTATTTTTTTGAAAGTGGATAGACTCCAACATCAGTAATCTGTGCTAGAATAACTCCCATTAAATCTATGGGCCACAACAATGAATAAATTAGTCTGCAGTAATTTATGAAGACATTAGCATGTGCATATATATATATATATATATATATATATATATATATATATATAATAAAAGGTTAATTGTCAGAGTTGAATTGGACCAGGAAACAGTAGTATTAAAAAGTGCTCAATACATGTGTGAAAAAAATATAAATAAGAAATAATATGTAGAGCTTTTTAACTTTAATGATTATGAGATCAGTTGATTTTGCTACCTTGGTTTCAACCTTACAGTATCCTCAGGTGATTTTTATCAGTTGACCTCCCAATGCTTTATTTAAAGAAAGAAACAAAACAATAAATCCTATATTATTTTTAAAAATAAATAAACGCACAGCATTCGGTGTGATAGAAAGGAAGGAGCAGGGTGCGAAGAAGTCAAAAGGTGAAGAAGCGGAAGGAGGAGGAGAAAAGCAAACGTTCTCCTCCTCCCCCTTCTTCCTCCTCTTATCTTTCCTTTCATATATATATATATATATATATATATAAGGGTCAAATTATAGGTGTTCCAACAAAAGAAAAGTGTATATTTTAAAGAGAAGCTGCAAACGTTTTTGGTTATAATGTGGATTTTTTTTATATATTATATTTTATTTTCCATTTATGTTTCGAGCCTTGTGATCTTCATCAGGTGAAGAATGGTTATTTCCATATATTATTTAAAGGAATTAATGTTTTTTTATGTTTTCTTATGTTTAACCATTGTCTTTTGTTCTTATCTTTTTATGTCCTCTGTGTCTTTTTAAACCTTTCTTCATTTTTGTGTATTGTGTGTATGTTTTTGCTAGTATGTGAATATATGTTCCTTCTCCATGCATGTATAGTGTTTTATTACAAGTAAATAGTATATATACCCACACACACTTGGTATGGTGTGAAGGGTTCATGTGTGTGTGCGTGATCTGTTTAGTGTGTTTATTTTTGCTAGTATGTGTGTGTATGTATATATTCATTCTCCATGCATATACATTTTGTATTCTATTATTATAAAGAAATCTATGCAGTAACTACATTTATCTTGTGTGTGTGGTTTGACTAGTGTGTTTTGCCACTGTATGTGTGTGAGGTTATGATTTGTTTAGTGCTGGTTTAAGTTTGTCTATGAAGTTTTTTTCTTGTATTTGTAGGTAAGAGTAATCGTCTGTTTGATATATTGGCATAATTTTATATTTGCCTTTATTGCATTTGTGGATGTGTTGTGACACTAAGAGTTTCCTGTTGTCTGGTAAATTAATGTCCTTTTTCTGAAGAGAAACTCTGTTGTTTAGTGCTTGGGTGATACCTATATAGGATTTGTTGCATTTTGTGCACATGAGTGCATAAATCACATTTTTGGAGTTGCAATGTAAGTGTAATGTATAGAGAATGAATATATACACACATATTGGCAAAAACAAACGCAGACAAAAAACAAACAAAAATGGACTACACGCACACACACATTATTTCCTTGTAATAAAACAATATATATGTATGTAGAAGGAATATATATATATATATATATATATATATATATACATACATATATACACTAGCAAAAACATGCACAATACACAGAAAAAAGGTTTTAAAAGATACAGAGGCCATAAAAAGACCTCATTCCTTCCCCTTTCTCTGAACAGTCCTAATTGTTTTATTACCCTTTAAGCAAAGGACTATTTTTCTGCCAGTCCAAGAATTTGGATTACTACCACACACAAAAGACAATGGTTAAACATAAGAAAAAATTAATTCCTTTAAATAATATAGTTAAATAACCATTCTTTGCCTGATGAAGGTCACAAGACCCAAAACGCATGTAGCATAAAATATGGAAAATATGAAAAAGTATAATATATAAAATAATCCACATTATGACCAAAAATATTTGCAACTTCTCTAATATATATATATATATATATATATATATATATATATATATATATATATATATATATATATATATATATGTGTGTGTGTGTGTGTGTACATTTGTTGTAAAAATAAGCAACAATATCTATTTGTAGTAAAATTGTCAGTAATACATTTTCTATTAGAATTACCAACAATACATTATCTATAGTTGAAGACATCTGATTGCATTCAAAATATCTTTAGTTGAAGCCATAAAATTTTGTCCAAAATATTTATATTTTGTCATCAACTGACCCATAGAGGTGTTGATATGCCAGTAAACAAAATTAGCCACCCAAGAGAAACCCCATTTTTGTTAGTGCTATTAAAGAAATAAATAAAAGCAATTGAAATAAAACTGATAGATTTTCACAAGAGCAAATCATTCTTTACTCCATAATGCTGTGTCTGTATTCATTGTTAAAATAATTTATTCTTTTTGAATTTCAGCTACATTTTGAAACTTTCTCAGTATAATCATCCATGCGCTCCTGTCATACCACAACAGCAGAACATCGTGTTTGCACCACAAGAACTGATGATGCCTAAACAGATTGAATACAGACAGTCCAACCTGCTGGTACCAGCAAATCCTTATCTACATGAAGGTAAGACTTCTCTCTGTCTCATCTCCTTTCAGGATATGGATTGTTATGATTCTTCACAGCTTCCTGTCTTTTGTGACTCTCTGCAATACTTTATCATTTATAGCCTCTCTTTGTCATACCTCTCCCTCCATTTTCCATTTACTCAAACTTGTCAAGTTCTCTCTGTGTCACGTTCCTTCATATGTAAACGTCCATGGTTCTCCACAGCTTCCTGTCCTTTGTTATTCTCTGTAATACTTGATACCTTATGATCCTTCTTTCTCTTTGTGGCACTTGTTCAACGATCTGTTTACTCAAACTTATTAAGTAGTTTATTTCTTGTTTTCATTTGTCTCCCTTAATTTTGCTTTCTCCTGTGAGTATTAAATTCTCCCAAACTTCTTCCCTTATGCTGTTCCCATAAATTTTAGCTGTCACTTTGTTGTCAGCAATTTCTTTGTAGTTCCTATTCTCCTTACCGTTTTCTTTGTATTTAAACTATGATCTTCAAGCTCTCCACGGCTTCCTTTTTTTATTTTAATATCTATAAATTATGACTGTTCATAACTGCTCTTGGGGTAAAGTAGTAAATTGGTTTCTTATTGCTTTCTCTTTAATTTCAAATTCAGAGTTATCCTATTAGACTAATCAATCCTTTCAAGGTTAGAGTGCTCAGGCTACACTATGATTTTTACTTGTAGCTAAAGGGAGAAAACCTAGTATCATGCCTTTTGCAGTAGTATTGGTGTGAAGTGAATGCAACAGCTTCATTCACAATTTGAATTCAGTTTGAAGATTCAGTTTTTCATACCAATAACCATTATGTCACTCATACATCCCTCTCCTTACCTTACTCCAAAATAATTTAGTGAGTGTTTCTTACCATCCCAGTTGGTAAAGACTTAACAACTCATTCTTAATGTATCCCTCCTATTTTATTAGCAGTTTTTTTTTTTAACCTGGCACTTTCTCAATTTTGTATATCAGTTGGTTAAAAACTGGATCAGATCAGTTGTCAAGTTTGCCCCTAATCCCTCAGGCGATCACTTTATTCTGAAAAATCCTTCTGATAAAAATCATGTTGGTCTTCATACAATGGCTTGAGTATTTTCAGTGCATGTATGCACAGACAGATTTCTTCATTTGTTCTTAGATTAGATTGTAAAGCTTAAATTTGTCTACTTGGTGTGTACTTGGACTCAGTGGAAACAGGCTGAGCAATAACTGAGCAGTACTAAAAATAAGAACTACAAGAGATATACCAAGACATGAGTAGTGAAATGAGAACAGTCTACTACTGTAGATTAAATAAAGACTTCCATTCAGAATTCCATGTAGGTTACCTGAATCCACATATACCTGATGAAGGCCAGAGGGCACAATAGCTGAAACATGATAACAACACAAAGACGAGGATAATAGTCAGTATGTAAATAGTGTAAATAATTATCACTCCTCATCCCAGAAATTCAGGCAGTTATTAAATTTGTCTGTTGAAATTGATCCTGATGAGGTATCCCGACTTCAGTGACTTTTTCACCAATGTGATGTAGCTTCTCTCTGTACTTTCTACAAATATTTTTATGGCAACTGCTCTGATGAGCTTTTTTCCCTGGTGCCCTGACTACATGAACTTAAGTGTGCTACTAGATTGGTAACTAGGTCTCACCATTTTACTGTTGAACTAGCGAGATACAACTGCCACTTTTAACATATTTCTTTGCTCGAACTTCCCACCTGTGGAACTCCATTCTAATTTCTTGCTTCCCTAACAATTACAATTTTCAAAAATTTAAATACATTGTTGATTGCCATCTTCTCTCTTCTTGAACATTTTTTCTTTTTTTTGTCCTTTCCTCAATACTCCTCTTCTCTTTCACTTCCTGTAACTTCCTGCATTCTAGTGGCATTATTGCCTTGCCTTGCCTTGGGTGAAATGATTTAAAAAAATAAAAATTTCCTAAATTTTATATATACTAAATTTTATTAAAAAAAAATTGTACTTAGCCTGAGTAACATTATGCAACCATTGATGGCTTCTGATCAGTTTTGCTCACTTATGCTCACAAGTTTCGGGTTCACCCTAACAATGTTTTTCCCAACAGTGCTACATGCTTGGATTGTCTCTCCAGGCTGATATTATCAAGAAGGCAATTTCTTCACAAATTAACAATGGTAGGATTCAAACCATAGTCTCATGATCAGACCACTAACATTCTAACCACTCAGCCATTATTTAATAAAATTTCAAAATATTTGTAGGCATTCACTAATCACAAGAGACTATGGAATCAACTAGGATGACTAGCTAATCCCTATTGCAGACACCTGCTCAAGCACATTTGTTTGTTTAACAGCCATACAACTAACAATGCTGAGTAGATGTTAGTTACACTTTCTGGGAGGCATAATCTTGCATATTCAGTAATTGAACAAGGCCAGTAAACATGAGTCTTCAGTCACAATTACTTGTGATTTTATGCTAACACAAGCATTGATAGCTCCCAAACAGTTGTTTTTTACCCACTTACACTTGCGAGATTTGGTTCACACCTCAAGATGGTTTTCAAATGGTTAGATGTAACTGTAAGTTCTATGGTAACAGTTTCATCTCTCACACTTATCGCTTGTGGAACTCTCTTCTGGCTTTGTTAATTCCTGTTCTTTTATTATTCTCTCTTCTTAAGGAGAGAGAACAATAAAAGGCTATAGAATAGGTGACATGTATAAAGAACAATAAAAGGCTATAGAATAGGTGACATGTATAAAGAACAATAAAAGGCTATAGAATAGGTGACATGTATAAAGAACAATAGAAGGCTATAGAATAGGTGACATGTATAAAGAACAATAGAAGGCTATAGAATAGGTGACATGTATAAAGAACAATAAAAGGCTATAGAATAGGTGACATGTATAAAGAACAATAGAAGGCTATAGGGCCCAGTCTGGGAAGGAGAAGAGATGGGTTTCCTAATGGTATTTGTGCCCAGTGTTTTTTTTCTTTCTCACACTAAGTAACTCCTTACACCTTAGTGGCTTTATTGCCTTGCTTGAGGTTAAATGATTAATATATAATGTGCGTGTGTGTGCACTGAAAATTGGATAGAAAGGGATCGTCAGTGGTCAGGAAGCATTAATGATGGACCTAATGTGTGTTTGTGGCATTTGTCAGTTTCAAGAGGCCATGAATCTGCATAGAGAGTTAAGCTTTATATAAACTGACATATGTCTTCCTTTTTGAACTCTATTACAAACTGAACCTATGTCTTTCTGTCTATTAGTTTATTATGATCTGTGTCCTATAAGACTTAACATTAAATAATTTTAACAATGGTTAATAAATCATTAAATTAATCAGTCTAACCTCACCTGAGGAGGGCCAAAGAACACAGCGTCTGAAATATTGTGGTTAAAACAGCAAAGATAAAGGTAACTTATTCGCCACTATTTTTCTTTGACTAGTGTCCTTGTTGTTATTGTCCCAACATTTCAGCCACTGTATGCTCAGGCCTTCTTCAGTTGTGATAACAGCCAAGATGAAGACACTAATCTAAGTAAATCAGTGCATCATAAAAACAAAAAAATTAAGATATTTGTCAGAATAATTGATAGAATAACGAAAATAAAACAAAAAAAAACTGAAACAGTCAAATCATTTTTAATATTTTATTTTTCTCTAAACAATCGTCTTTTGTTCGATCCTTCTGTTATTGTTTTCTACTTTCATTTTGAAGATTTTTTTTTTTTTTAATTTCATTTTACCCTATCTTTTTTAGAAATTCCCGAATGGCTGTATGTTTATTACAAAGCAAACCAGGACCATGATCACAAGCTGAAGGTAAAAGTGAATTTAATTTGCAAAATCAATGGGTATTTCAAGAGTTGCTTGGATTATTGAACTCATTCTTTATTTTGCTTTGTTTGCTATCACTGTGTTTTAGCTTATTGTGAAATTACCCCCACCTTGTTGGATAAGGAACTCCTCTTAATGTCCACTAGGTGGCATGTATAAAGGAGTCTGAAAGGAAAAGACAAAGTCTCTTTCTCTTTTTGTCTACTTCAACTCCAGGATGCTATAGTGACAAGATGGATTTGTTTAACTGCCTGGGAGATTTCTTTCCTTAGGCCAACTAAATAGTTTCAATTGAATCACATTCATTCTCCCTCCCTCACTTACACACACACACACACACACACATTCTCATTCTACATCTAAGCACATAAATATATATTTCTATCATTTATTTAAGTATTTTGTTCAGCATATAAATATATATGTAAAAACCACATATGTGCTGAATTCATTTATTTTGAAAATGTTGAGCTATTCAACTGAATGTCATTACAATTTGTAACACCTCACCTTTTACAAGCTGATCCATTCTACAAATTTTTGGAGACAGTCCATCAGGAATTTGATCTCTCTTCTTTAGAAACAGAAAAGCAATAATGAATGGGTTCAGCCATCCAGACAACTTTTGGAAGAATAGTGACTCTTAAATTAATAGACGTTATCAGCAAGTTTAATTCAACAATCATATTTTCAAACTATACTTACTTTTTTCATACCAAAAGATTTTATTTACTTACTTATTATTTTACAAAACCAAAACTTAAAATTGTGTCTGGATTTAAAACTTTTTTTTTTTCTCATTCATTTGGTGCCTTAATTTCCTCACAACTTTTTGGTAACAAAATCAGATACATGAATTAAAGATTAACTAATATCTTAATCAATAAGGTTGATTGAATTGTACTTAAGAGTTAATATAAATAATGATGAATATACAGTTATAAGGTTTCTCCCTTGAAAGCCTGGGATTGTTTCTTAAGATATTGAGGGAAATAGTTACTACAATAAAGGTTTCTTTTCTTTTTTGCTCCAGTGAATGCAAATTTGGTTACAAGCAATTACTTGCCTGAAAAATTAAAATGCTTCCAACTCACTCAAAAAGAATATTTAAAAAAAAAAAAAAAAAATGATAAAAATTTTTACTTAAAAGAAATAACTTACAGTCATCAGTTAAATATCTGGGTGGGCTTCATAATGATTTGATTTTATTTTTCCTTTTTTTTTTTTTTTCTCCTCTTATTTTTTTTCCTTTTTTCCTTTTGCTCTCTTTTTCCTTTTTGGTGTTTTCTTTTTTCCTTTTTATTCTATTTCCCTTTTTATTTTCCTTTTTTTTATTTTTTCCATTTCCTTTTTTTTATTTTTTCCATTTCCTTTTTTTTTATTTTTTATTTTTATTTTCCTTTTTTTCTTTTTCTTTTCCTTTTTTCCTTTTCCTTTTTCCTTTCCTTTTTTCCTTTTTCTTTTCCTTTTTCCTTTTTCTTTTCCTTTTTTCCTTTTTCTTTTCCATTTTCTTTTCCTTTTTTCCTTTTTTCCTTTTTCTTTTTCTTGTTTTCCATTTTCTTTGTTTTTCCTGTTCCTGTTTTAATTTTTTTCTTTTTTTATATTTTCTCCAAGGTATTAAAAAAAATTCTCTTTTAAAATTAAAACAAGTTTTCAACAATTCATTTTTAATTTAGCATTTCTTGTCTCTCTTTTTTTTTTTTTTTTTTTGCCTTTTAATTATCTCAATAATTTTGCCATATTGGAATGATCAGCACTTGTAAATAATTATGACCTGAAATTTATTGAAAATAAACATTCAGCAATATTTTCATTTGAAATTTTCCTCTTTACATTGATTCTAAAAAAATTTCTCTGGCTCATTGAATTTTGTTTTTTTTCATTTTTATTAAATTTGAAAAAATTAAATCTCTTCCATTTTATAAAATCAGCATTATGTCAATCTTCAATTCATTTTATAAAATTATTGTCATTGTCTCAAAAGGTTTTTCCATAACACTTTCTAATTTGACATTTGTCACATTTTCTCTTTTTGACATTAAAGTATTGCTGCCATACCTGGGCTGAAGCATCTCAGACTTCACTTGCCTGTCTTGATAGTTCAAAAAGCATTTATTCCTACCTTGTGGGTGATGAATTATTTTCCACCCTACAACCCCTTTCCCCACAGATGAAATGTCGCAAGCCTCTTGCTGCTCTATTATTCTTTCCATAGCATGTTTTCTGATGTGCTACATTCCTTAGTCCCACCACCTTTGACCTTTGTAACTGGGATCCCCCATGCCACATACACATTAGTCAATCGTTCCCATTTCCTCCGTATTCTGTTAATAAGAAATAAGTTTCATTCAGACAGATTCTTCCCAAGAACTGCTGCTTTCTGGAACAGACTCCTTCCAAATAACTATAATCTTGAGCTCTTCAAGCCATTATCTTTCCTGCATGGCTGTCAGGAACTTCACTTCTTTCCTGCATGGCTCCATAGACTTTGCTTTTTTCCTTTTCTTACATTCATACAAAAACCACACAGTAATGCTCTACCCTGAGTGGCTCTCGTTGGCTTTTTTGAAAAATAAAACCTGTTTTTTTTTTTTTTTTTTTTTTAAGGACCAAAAGTTTTCAGTCAAATTGTCATTATTTTTAAATTTTGGCTATATAACACTAACTTGCTTACAGGTGTGTTAGTGCCCAACCACCTATAAGTGACTCTTAATAATACATTGGGGGAAATACCATTACAATGGTGATCATCTTTTCTTTTTTATTTTCTCTTTATTATTTTTTTTTTCCTGCTTTGTCAGTGGCCTTTCTTTCGTCTGGGAGAACTGGAATACTTTGATGCCCTCCTTACTCGTTTGTACAAGCAAGAAGTGCAGAAGATTGTTATGATCTATGAATACCAGCGAATGCAGATCCTAAAGGAGATGGACAGGCGACAAAAGGAACGAGCATTGCACAAGATGGAGACCAAAATCTGAAGAAATTGTCCAGAGGAAAGTCTGTTTTTTTTTTTTTTTTTTTTTTTTTTTTTTTCATTCTTCAGTTAATCTTGCATTGTAAAAAGGTTTCTTTGTTTCAATTCTGATTCCTTTTTTCTGCATTATAAAAGATAAATATAAAATACCCTCGCTAATTTTATTTTAAAAACTGAATCAGAAATGCCTTCTGGCAACAGGCAAACAACTTAATTGTAAATGTCTCCTGTATTTACTAATATAACCAACTTTTATACAAGTTTGTATTTGAAATTAGAAATACCAAAGTTTACCATCATGTTCTATCAATATTATAAACTATCTGGACACATTAGAAATTCTACTGTTGACACTTGACATGTTGTCTTTATATTTTAAGGGGGTAAATTTTTTTTTGCGGGGCAGGGGATGAATTTTAAGTGGGGGGATTGCAAGCATATTGAGTTATAATTTTTAAAATAAGTTTTTATGACATCTAATTCCTTTAATCATGTAGAGTGGGACCCATGGAAATTCCATGGCTTTTGTTAATTACTGAAACTAAACATTTTGGGCTGGCATATTTCATATTACTCTGCTATTCCATTGAATCAGATGTGAAACACATTAGGCTGTTGTCGCTTTCTCTATTTTCCTTTTTTTTTGCCTTCCTAGAAACGCATATATGCATTTTCAATGCAACCCAGAAGGAGGCTTACTGAAAGTTTAAAAGAAAAAAAAGGATGAAATTAGAATGGCTGCATTACCAAGAATTTGAAGGCAGGGGACAGGCAAGCTATTGCAGGGTGTAATGTACATACTAATAAAGGAACTTGCAGAAGTATATGATTCTGTTCATTATCACAGACTTTTGTATAAGATAAAGAGAAATTAGTTAAATTCTTTCCAAATTGAATAATGTTGAGTTTGGTTATCTAATGTCTCTACAATAGAAATACCAAAGCATTTGCCTGTAGTTTTGTAAAAAGTGACAAAAGAACATTCTTGTTCTCTATGTTTGTCAAGATATAAATAGTGATGATCTTTCAAACTACATGATGCATTTAAGTGTCACTATGCCAGAAAATTCTGTACTTTTACAATGATGAAAATTCATCAGAAATATTTGTAGAAACCCTTTTGCAATATGACATAAACTAAAAGATAACTACTTTAAAAAGAGAAAAAAACAAACTTGTCCACGATTTTGACATCATGGACTGAAATAATATTCAAAAGTATTATTTATTAACTGCATTAATCCCTTTTATTCTTAGGGATTAAATTTATCAGGTTCTATTTTTTTTTTCTTCCTCTCTTCATTATTCTGGTGATAATAAGAAAAGAGCTGAAGAATTTTTGATTTTTTTCTATTCTGTT
Source organism: Acanthosepion lycidas (assembly GCA_963932145.1). Taxonomy (NCBI): domain Eukaryota; kingdom Metazoa; phylum Mollusca; class Cephalopoda; order Sepiida; family Sepiidae; genus Acanthosepion; species Acanthosepion lycidas. The sequence continues at coordinate 9,550,569 of OZ010599.1, forward strand.
GCTGATAGTTGAGCAAAAAAAAAAAAAAATTTGATTTCTTTTATCCTCCCCACTCTTTTCCCACATTTTTAATGTGTGTTGATATTAGAAAATTTTTAAGCATGAGTGATTGTGTCTGTGAATGATTTATGTTAATTGTATCCACCTTATACACACACACACACACACACACACACATCAAAGTGCATGCAATAATATATATATATATATATATATATATATATATATATATATTGGGTGAATGGATTTTCACCCTGAGTACCCAGGTGACAAAATTAAAAAGAAAATTGTTTCTTTGTTACCAACAAGCCCTATTTGAAGCATAAGATCCAAAGGAATTTTAGAACTATTTTAATTTTTTAGTTGCTCAATTTTCATTTGGCTACAAGAACATAAATTTGCAATAAATATATATATATATATATATATATATATATATATATATATATATATATACATACATACACACACACGGATATAATCTATCTCGAACATTCAGTCCTGGTGTTAATAAAATAGTGCTCAATCTAGTATAGCTGAGCTATTATATATATATAGTAAAGGTAATAAATCTGTTGGTATATAATCCAAGTGGATCCTAGTAATATAAAATATTAAAACTGATCCAGAAAAAGAGCTCAATGTATTTATTATTACAGAGCAAATAATTAGTACACAATAAATAAAAGAGATAAAATAAAAAGAAGAAATATACATAGCCCCTGAATTGGATTCCATTCCAACCATCTTGTCATAAACTGATTCTAATATAAATCAAATGCCTCCTGTATTGAGTTGGAGTCATCATGTCATTTAACTTTTCTTACATAATATCAGCTTTCCTGTATGTCGGTGAATGCTCTACAGTGTCCTCACAGATGAGGAAGAGACTTGAGGTAACAAAAATGTGGTTCTACAGAAGGATGCTGAGAATATCATGGACTGGACATGTGAGTAACAATGAAGTTTTAGAGAAAAATGGAAACAAAAAGAAACTTATACTTGACATCAGAAAGAGTTGAAATTTCTAGAATACATAATGAGGAAAGAAGGTTTGGAAAATTTTATACTCACAGGACATATTGAAGACAAAAGGGACAGAAGAAAAGGGACATAACCTGTCTAGCATGCTTGTGTCAATGGTTGGCACATCAAGGATTAGGAGAGATCATAAATTGACAGAATTTACTAAGAGCTACAAAAAAGGACAGGAAATTGTTAAGATCACCTATGTTGAGAAGAGGCATGTCCCATAGAAGAAGTTGTCTTAAAAATAGGATTGTTTTTCTTTTTCTTTTTGTTATTGGGAGTCAGAAAACATGGCATGAAAAAGATTTTTTATAAACATGTTGTTTAGTGAAAATTATGCTGAGGCACCTGCTGATGCTCTTTATACTTTAAAAGTTGCCAGATGTTGAAATATAAAGACTGACTACAAATGTATTTGCAGAGTATTACTATTAGATGTGTGTTATATGAACTAAGCGGTGATAAGGCCATGAATCCCCGGCGTGCACAAAGAGACTGTATCTTTTATCATGCAGTTTTCCTCACTAACAATTAGTGCACATTTGCTTGATCATCTTATAACCATTGCAAATTGTTGTAACTCATGTGAATCGTATCTAAGGATATATATTTATTTTTTGGGGACTTCCAAACTTTTGGATGTTAAAAAAAAAAAAAAAAAAAAAAAAAAAAAAAGAAAGCAAACATTGCTTTCCCTAACTTAAATAATCATGTTAATATTTTAATCACCCATCTCAACATTGGGTCTTTGAAATATTTAACTGCCTTTGTCATTAATTGTGCCTTAACTTTTGCAATTTAAAAAAAAATCTTGCCATTAAATTTTACCATTAAAATATTAATATTTTCTTACTTTTGAATTTGACACTTGTAGAAAATAACTGAGTCTTAAATACACTTGTTATAGTTTAATCATTTATCTGGTTGAGGCTTACGACTACATCATGTTTTTTCTGTATGATGATCAAAGTTAAGCAACATTGAGCCTAGTCACTACCTAGATGGGTGACAGCTTGGGAATATCAGGTGCTGTAAGCTTGGATGTGAGGGTGGCATAAAGAGCTTATGGCTACATCACATTCAAGTTAAGCAACATTGAGCTTTGTCAGTTCCTAGATGGGTGACTGCTTGGGAATACTTGTCGCTGTAAGCTTGGATTTGCAGATGGAGTAATGGATAATGGCATGGAATTGTTAATCAGAGGACAGAGTTCCAATTCCTGTTGGGTTCGTTATATTCACTTATGCACAAATAGCCTTGGAAAAGGCATGAATCCACTCAGCTATGGGTTAATTATTAAGTTATTATTATTAAGACTTGTATCACTAAATCATTATTATCCCCTCCCACCACCCCAAAATTCTTACAATTTAAAAGTATTGTCTGGCTTTAAAATAGCCCGCAAAGGGTCGATAAGCCATAAAAAACAAATCAATCATTAATTGATTGCTTTTAAATATAAATTCCTCTAAAATCAAAGCCATCACTCTACAAACTTTAGTTTATTTTTAGCATTCACATCTCCTGTTGTGTTTGAGACTTTCAAGAGTTAACTGCCCTAAATTGGTTACCATGGGTTATATGCACATTGTCTACATTGGGTTTGTTCTGTCTCTGGCTTTGTCCCTTTCGGAGTTACTGTGAATATCTGCACTTCTGATGTGGCTTTGCTATTGCTACACAAGAAAAACATAGAGCAGTTACCAATTTAATCCTATAGTGCCCGATATTCCAGGCCCTCAATAATTATTCCACAGTCAAATGATGCTAAATTCTATCCAGATCACAGGCATGACAGCTATATTACCTCTTTATCTATTATGTCACATATGCATCATCTGGCTGGTCATTTCTATAAAAGAGTGGAAAGCAATCCGGTGCACTACTGTGTTTGATTTTTTTTTTTTTTTTTTTTTTCGGCACTTCAGTTTACAAATTTGCCTTTTGATTATAATTTGATTCTACTTTTGATACCTGGTGAAAGTCTAAAATAATTGGCGACCTTGGAAGGATCACCAGTATGTTGGATAATTGAATGAAGCTTACTCTTCTGTTTGATGAGATAAAATATTTTTATCCAGATTTCTATATTCATCATATCAGGACTATGTGTTCTGGGGAATTTGCATACAGTTAGGAAATATAAAATCAAATTTTTTATTTAAAAAATTTCCAAAAATTCTCAGAGATGAATACAATGCCAAAATTTTTTTTAATCTGTATTTGGTTAACAAGAGATCTGATAATTTCCAAGAAATCTTTGGACAACTGAACCCAATCTCTTTATTATTTATGTTGTTCACACAGTGGTCCATCCAATGCGATCAGGTCTTTTATTTCTTTATATAATATCAGAGACTTAAAATATTAACCAAACCCGCTAGATGTCTGGTAATTGAATATTGATTATCTAATAAGTTTTTCAGAGTTACTATGATGTTGCAGATAGAGATACTAATTTTGTGGTAGTGATATTCTGTAAAAATCTGTTTCTCTCTTTTCTCTCTCTCCTATGATTCAGACTAAACATTTATAGGCACCATTCATCCATGTTAGCAAAATGGTGCTCCTAATTTTTTTTTTTTTTTCTTTTCTGAAATTTCATTCTTGAATTCAGTTCTGAGAACTCTGAAAGATAGCATTTCCTTGAGAAATCTCCCAGATTTTATAACTGATATTTCAGTAGTAACATCCTTCAGGTAAATGCTGGTCTTGCTTCCCTTCTCTTTCTCACCCACTTTCTCCCTTCTCTTTCTCACCCACTTTCTTGCACCTTCTCTTTCCCACCCACTTTCTTGCACCTTCTCTTTCCAACCCACTTTCTTGCACCTTCTCTTTCTCCTCTCCCTCTTCTCTTTCTCCTCTCTCTCTCCCCCTTCTCTTTCTCCTCTCTCTCTCACCCTTCTCTTTCTCCTCTCTCTCCCCCTTCTCTTTCTCCTCTCCCCTTCTCTTTCTCCTCTCCCCTTCTCTTTCTCCTCTCCCCTTCTCTTTCTCCTCTCCCCTTCTCTTTCTCCTCTCCCCTTCTCTTTCTCCTCTCCCCTTCTCTTTCTCCTCTCCCCCTTCTCTTTCTCCTCTCTCTCTCCCCCTTCTCTCTCTCCCCCTTCTCTCTCTCCCCCTTCTCTCTCTCCCCCTTCTCTCTCTCTCCCCTTCTCTCTCTCTCTCTCCCCTTCTCTCTCTCTCTCTCTCCCCCTTCTCTCTCTCTCCCCCTTCTCTCTCTCTCCCCCTTCTCTCTCTCTCCCCCTTCTCTCTCTCTCCCCCTTCTCTCTCTCTCCCCCTTCTCTCTCTCTCCCCCTTCTCTTTCTCCTCTCTCTCTCTCCCCCTTCTCTTTCTCCTCTCTCTCTCTTCTCCTTCTTTTTCTCCTCTCTCTCCCCCTTCCCTTCTCTTTCTCCTCCTCTCTTTCCCCCTTCTATTTCTCCTAAATTAAGCATCTATCATATATTTGAAAGGAAAACTATCTCAGTACTAACTTGACCTTTTAAATGATATATGATATGATATGAGATTATGATATTTTAATATATTATAAGCAGTATTGAGAAAATGTGACAAATTGGAAAAAAGCTTTTGTGACACATCGCAAAATTTTTTTTCCAATTTGTCATACTATTTTCTAATCTATATTAAGACTTTTTAACAAATATAGTAACATTAGTTTTGGACAAAGATGCAAATCAGTCAAATTATCCCAACATCTCATAAATCATTGAGGTTCTTCCTGACATTCTCAATGTCCTAAGAATTACTTGACAATGCCCGTCTAACCTGTGACAGGTTGTTCTTAGTTACATGGTGCCAGCAGTAGGGAGTCGTCCCTGGCTGTCAAATAAACATGAGTTAATAGAAACAGTTATAAAAATGTTGGTCGATTCCAATACAAATCAATATGATTCATTTATTCTTGTATAGGCTGTCTGTCAAGATTAAATCTTAATAGATCAGACACTTTTGTTAAGAGTTTATTTATATACAGGGGGCTGCAAAAGTAGATATACAGTAAGTTCACCAGATCTCACCCCTGCAAACTTTTTTTTTCTGGGTATGTGTAAAGGATATATTTTGCTTTTGATTATTGTATACCTACTTTTGTGTATTCTGTATTTTGTACATCAAGCACATACTTTAAGACCACACTGACTTTATCTGGGGGGAAAATCGATAAAAACATAAGAGACATGAACAAGCTTTTCAGACGAACCAACTTGAATCCTTAACTTTATAAAACAGGTGAGGCTTTACACAAAAGTGTAATCTCTCAGAATCCCTCCCTCTCCCCCCCCCAAAAAAAATTATTTAGAACCTCTAACCAAAAACTTATCCCTAAAGAATTTAGCTACAAGCTTCCTTACAAATCATAAATATACTAAATAAAGGATTCAGTACTAAGGTTACCCACAGATATGCTGATGTGCCATTAAACAAGGAAAAAAAACAAAAAAAAACAAACGATTTATATATTTAACTTCAAGTTTTATTGAGGAATCAGACAGCTGATTTCGAATTCCAGTCAAATCCATTACATTCACTTAGGTGCTAATACTCTTCAGAAAGGTATTAATCCTCTTCTTCTCCCCCCAGCTATGGGTAAATAGCAGGACAGGCCGGGTTCTTTAGCCTTGGATGGCAACTGGTCTACCGCAGAAAGAAATGGCAACTTACTGTGGGAAAAAAATCTGCCTCATCAGTCATGTATCAAAAGATACATGATCTCCTAAGCGTGTATCACGCATGGCACATAATTGACTGAGAGTTTTATATCGTTGAAATAATCAAATCGACTTAATTCAGTTTTTGTAGATGTTTTTTTATCTTTCTGCCTTATTGATGAAAATATGTTGACTTTTTAGGGATTATTATTATTATTTTTAATCAATTATTAAATTGTTGATGTTACACCCTTGACACAGATGCAATGCCTGTTAATTAAAGAAGCGATATTATGACAAATAGGCAGAAAGGGTTGAGAAATGAATACACTTGGTTCTTTGGTGTGCATTCATTTCTTTGTTCTATTAAAATATTACTTACATTATTTACAGGCCTCATCTTTTATTGTCCTTGTCTTTGTTATGGTTATCATGTCCTTTCAGCCAATGTACCCTCCATCCTTCATCAGGGGTTTATTAGATCCAGGTAACCTTCAGGAAATTTTGAACTGAACCCTTTTCGTTAATCTATGGGATAGATTGTTCTCATTTTGCAGAGCAGGTCTTGGGATGATCCCGTCGAGTTTTTATTTAATACTTATTGCCTGTGCCTTTAAAATATATCAAGATGTTCCTGCAGATGCCTTAAAAAAATGCTTTCAAAAGATGAGTAGTAAATAATTTATTATGGATTGTCTCCCTTTAATCTGGTAAACTTCAGACCTGTCCATTGCTGACCACCCCACCACCAATGTGAATATATTTGCTTGGCTAATAGTGTAGAATATATAATATATTTTTAATCAAATTTATAGAATATAAATTTGTAGTATAATAAATTAAAATTTGTGTTTATTCTTTCTAATTGGCAGTGTTGAGTCATGGGTCATCCTTGTAGCAAAGCTTGATCATCCTATTTTGGCATTTTTCGAAATCTGTATCTCGCTTTATTTTTTGTACCCAAGATGTAAAGAAAGTAATTTTAATCTGACATTATTTCTTATTTAATAAATTGTTATATTTAGTGGTTACATGTGTTTGAGGAGATATGTTTTTTTTTTTTTTTTTTCAAACAATGAAATTAATGTCTACAGGCCTAGGCATTGAAAGTCTTATTAAAGAAAATATGCCTCTTGACAAGAACTGAACCTGTATTCTCTTTTTAACCTGGAAAACCACTTTCATGCAAAGTATACTTTACCATTTAACCACAGGAAGCTATTACAGCAAAGCTGAATTATTTTTACTTTGCTGTCATGGCTTCCTGTGGTTCAGTGATAACATACACTTGAAACAACTTGAAAGTAGTTTCTCATCATTTGTGTTAAAAATAATTCATGAAATTCAAAAGAAAAAAATTTTATTTAAAAAGGGACATCAAATGTTTCCAAATTTGAAGTTCTTTGATTCAGTTTCAAATTTACATAATTTTTTTTTTTTTTTTTTTTTTTTTTTTTTTGACTCTCTTCAGTGCATACATTTTTATCACTGATGTGTGTAGACCAAAAATAGAATTATTCGAAGTTCCCCCAAAACTAGCTGTGCAGAGGACAAAACTAAGAAAAGGTGTCAATTTCAAAAAGAGAGACAATAATGTTTTGTACTTAACAGATGATGTCACAAGTTTTTGTTCTTTGATGGTGAACTTGTTAAAATAAATTTTAATTTTGGATAAATGTCTTTTATTTTAATTTTCTTTTTCTTTCAATGGTTATTTATTGTCTCTGTGTCTTGACTCCCACCACTTATTTTTATTATGAATCTGTGATTAATGTATATACTTAGGTGAAATTGGGTGCCTTGTCATGGAGCAATGGATAAGTGAACTCATCAGGTAGATCATTACTACTGTGTAGTAAGTGTGATCCTCATTAGGTGCTCCTTTTTTGTAGCCTTGTGCCAAAACTGTTACACTGAGTAAATAACAACTCTTAATTTTTTTCTTTTCAAAAGATTTTTTTAAGTGGGTAAAATACAAATTTAGAAAAAAAAATGAAGTCACTAATCTAAAAGAATAAAATTCAAGTTAACAATTGTCACTTTCTGATTCAAAATGTGTTTTTTTTTTTGTTTTTTTTTTATCTATCCTCCTCCATTTGTTTATCTATTTACTTGTTTTGTAATTTCAAACATTAGATATAGTAAATATGTCGACATCTGGTTTCAGTGTTTTATATATATATATATATATATATATATATATATATATATATATATATATTCTGGCAATTTACTAGAATTTACTTATTTTTAAGTGAAAGACATTGAATAGGGATGTTAATTTTCAAGCTTCAGTTTTGTAATTGTTTCAAAATTCCTTATTATAGCCTTTTAGCTCCAATTGAAAATGCTATACAAAAATCTTATTGTAATCATAAAATATGCATGTTTTTTTTTTGTTTTTTTTTGTTTTTTTTTATTTTTTTTACTGTGGCGATAACTACTTATATAGTAAGCCTTTCTGTTTTAAAGAAAATGTGTTCAAATAAAAAGATTTTTGCTTTAAACTCATCATGCCAAATAAATCTGATTTTTTTTTTTTTTTTTTTTTTTTAAATCTTATTTAAAATTTTCAGCTTTGAGACGATCAGTTAATGCAACTTTACAAAATTCCAAAAATTTTGAAATTGAATGAACTGTTGAAACTTACTAAATTGTAAATTTATTTCTGTTTTGTTTTTGTCATTTTTTTTCACTGTATTCCACTATTTTTTTTAATCCTTTTTCACTTTCCCTCTGTTTTCTCTTCTCCTTTTTCACTTTTTCTCTTCTCCTTTTTCACTTTTTCTCTTCTTCTTTTTCACTTTTTCTCTTCTCCTTCTTTTTTTCCACTGTTTTCTATTGCCTGTTCGTATTTGCTGAAGTGTCAGATGTACTGTCTATATTTTGCTTAAGTGTTGAAATGCTTAAAAACTTTATAACTTCTACACCATTCTCTTTTTGACACTTCTTTTATGGTCATCATTTTTCTCTTGTTTCTGATTTTTCCCTTATGACAACTGGTCCATTAAATTAAAGCAAATATGATAAAAGAACAAAAATAAAATAAATTATAATGAAAGTTTAATAAACTTGGCTATAAAGTTTCAAAGTGCCTTTACTTAATGCTGCCTTGCATCTTATACAAGAAATGTCTATTTTATGGTGAAAATGGCATAAATCTAATATAAATTTTAAAACATTTTCAGAAATACTTTTAATTATTTAAAATGCATAATTTTTTAAATTTAATTTGAAACACACTGAGTAAAATTACTATTATTGCAGTTAAAACAACCACATTAAAAGAGTAAAAAAAGTAATATATATATATATATATATATATAATTTGTGTGTCTTGATTTTTTCCCTATTTTATTTGTGGTGCACACCTCTTTTAGTTCTTGATAAAGTGAGAAATTATATATATATTAGGTTGGTGCAAAAATAATGTCGTTTTCTCACATAGTAACATATCTGAGAAAACGACATTATTTTTGCACCAACCTAATATATATATATATATATATAGAGAGAGAGAGAGAGATCTGTAAGTGATAAGGATAATCCAAATAGGTCTTTTTAATATAAAATATTAAAAAGATAGATCCATGTAGAGAGTTCATTGTATACAGAGCAGCATGATATTCCTCAAAGGAAAAACTTAACACATCATTAAAGAGTTTGGTAATAATTTATTTCAGACAGACAACTGCTTCATCAGATAAGAGATCTGATTATATATTAGGTTGGTGCAAAAAATAATGACGTTTTTTAACGTCAAAAAACGTCATTATTTTTGCACCAACCTAATATATATATATATATATATATATATATATATATATATATAATTACTGTAAAGAGTTAAATTGAGAACAAGAAAAAATATTAACCAATTATTTTTTCTCACTTTACCAAGGACTAAAAGATGTGTGCACCGCAAATAAAATAGGGGAAAAAAATCAAGACACACGTATGTATATGTATATGTGTGTGTGTCTGGCATCTGTTGGTCTTGAGAAATTTTGGATCTGTGCTCAGTAAATGATGGTGGTGCATCATCTGTTATGGCTGTACAGACCCACATGGGAGTGACAGTCTCGATTGCAATGAATGCATGTGAAGGCACTTTCCCTCAATATTACCTTATTTTTTTTTTCTTTCCCTCAAGCACGCTTCTCCTCAGCAGCAAGCCTTTGTTTCTTCTCTGCTCAGTCCGGCCCTCAGTGTAAATCGTGTCCCCATAAATATATATATATATATATATATATACGTCCATCCACAATATTCAGACTTCTTGTCACTACAGAAGGAAGGCTGCTGATACATGATATATATGGTATCTAGGACTTTTACTGTTGAAAGGGAGTTGTCATATTTGCAGGCCTATAAGATACGCTTTATTTCCAAAGAACAAATAATTTTATTGTCATTTGGCATTCCACCCTCATCTTCTGTAATTATTGGAGTGAGTGTTGAAGTTCAAAGCAATTACAAAAGAAATAGACACAATTAAAAATCTATGAAATTATCCAATCTATTGATATTCACAATGCTTAGTTTTGAAGAGAAATTCTTAAAGTTTCTTGCAGCACGATGCATGCAGCTTTGGTCAGATGCGCAATTTGTTCTTCAGGTACTGATGATATCTTGGGACTTTGGCCTTTGCACAAACATTGTCTTGTTTCAAAATCCTTGTACCAATCATAGCTGGACTGTCAACTTGAAAGTGATTTCCTGAAGCATGTATTAAAATACCATTGCACAATAGTAATAGAATTTATTTTTACTTATTTCAATCATGCAGAAAGTTTTCTTCTTGCCGAATGCTAACTAACAATAAAAAATAAAAAAATTTAAGAGAAACCTGATGTTACTAAAAGTCTTATTGGTTCATTGCCAAACCTACAATGTTTATATTATGTCACTGTGATAAACTTTCAGATTTTCTTTCTATAAAACTGAGTGTAATTTTCCAGTGTCCAATTTGGATAAAACTACTAATAAATTTTATTAACCATACTAGCACCTGTTATGAAATATGCTGAATTGTTTGAGATCCAAATAATAGCTGAGAGGCCTAATATTCCAACTATCTAACTATGGGGTTTGTTTCAATAAAGATGTTGATAAGAAGCTCTATGATGCCAAAAGTTTGATTGGCCCACTGCCAGACATAAAAACTACTGTACTATGTTGTAATAAACTTATCAGATTCTTTCTATAAAACTGTGCATTATGAATGTCACTCTCATCATTCTGGTTTAATAAATGTTTGAGACTGTCTATTTCTTTTGTCGACACTATGTACGTTTTTCCCAAAATGTAAGTTAACTCTTCAGCATTCAACACACTCAAACCCGCCTCCATAAATATTGGCTCTCAAAATCTCACTGTCGTCAAAGATTCAATGTTTGCATGACTTTATTAGTATTGATGTCACAATATATTATGGCAGAGTATATGTGGGGGGAGGTTATGGCAAGTTGAATATTGGGAGCCTATATTTACAGGACGGGTTGAATGCTACAAGGTTAAAGGTCAGCAAATCCAATAATTTCTGTTCTGATCATCAGAAAAATCACTAGTCATTTTTCTAATCCAATATAATGTTTGTTGGCCATACCTAAAAAAAACAAAAAAAACAAAAAAAAACAGGAAAACAATTACCAATAAAATTAAAACTGGAAAAACATTTTAGACATAGTTAATCAAATTTCTGTGTAACCTTGGGGTGTTTGAACATCCTACAAAAAGTTTTTCCTTAATATTTGGCAAATGGCAAGTCAAATTTTCAGGATTGGTCAAGTAGCTTTCTGAATATCTGTCAAGCAACTGCAAGCAATTTCTGGTTTTAATCTTGATATTTGTCTGAATTACAAGTAGTTTTGTTTGTTTACCGAAAATAAAATGTAATCCATATTTGAACTTTTGAAACTTACAATTTCATTTCGTTTTTTAATATTGGTTATTTAATTTGCTTTCTCAAAATCCTTTTCCCATTTACAAAACCAGAAAGAAAAGCAAAGACTGTATCCAACAAGAAAATTATGAACTAAGTGATATATCTATAATATTTTAAATGGGATGTTTAAAAATTGCACAGTGTCGCAACAATGCCCTACAGTAACAAAAGGAGAGTTAAAGATAGTCATTAAGTAATTTTGTTAATTTTATTTGATCAAACAGATATTCTGTTTATTAATTCTAATTCTTAAAATCTCAACTTTTCATGCCAAAGTACACACATAGTATGTGATTTATTTTATTTCATATTTGTATACGAAAATACACATTGCCATGATAAAATCACAAAATCAATTCAAGATGGTAGCCTCTGCTACATCTTCAATGATCAGAGAGCAAATTTTACTAAATTTTTCTTTTGAAGTTGCAGTTACTTATAAATTAAATTGATTAAAATTAGTTTTAAGAAAAACATGTTTACTTATGTTGCCAGAATTATTTGGCTGGCTGAATTTATTCTTTTTTACAGCTTTTGTTGTTTACATAGCGTTTTCAGCAGATTCATTCTATTGTCTCTTTCAAAGATTGGAGAGAAAACATATATATGAGAAATCATTTGTGGAGGTGTCAGCCAAATCAGTATATTTAGCTTGTAAACCTGAAGAATTCTGTAGAATGGACAAGGCTAAAAGAATGAGTTCAATTGTCAAAACAATTCTCCAAATTACAGAGAGTATAATGCACATAAAAAAAACAATGGGATGGCACTTTATAGATTGGGACTTTAGGTTCAGTGTAGAATCTGTGCATTTTGCCTAGGATCAAAGTGTACTATCTGTGCACACTGAAAAGTGTTATATACACACACACACACACACACACACACACACAAATAAATTATATATATATATATATATATATATATATATACACACACACACACATTATGTTCGATTATATGGATATATTTTTTTTTAAGTTTTAAACCTGGTACTTTTTTTTTTTTTTTTTTTTTTTTTAATATATTTTAACACTTTGCTAAATTTTGAGCATCCTCTCTACAAATTTTTCCCATGTAAAAACAAAAAGTACCACAGTGATTGTATACAATTTTAAATAACTGAGCAATCCCATGCCAAATAAACTGGAAATTTTCTTTTAAAAAAAAATAAAATAAAATACTGTTTTGTTTTCAATAGTTGTTTTATTTGTTGCCACAGTGTGAATGTTTACGCATGTCTTGCTCCTGGGCAAACGATATTTTACTGTTGAATTTGATGGTTCAATTCTAATCGAACTAACTCAATTTTTTACTGACTTTATTAATTTCATGCTGCTGCTGCTGCGTATTATTTTGATATTAGTATGGAAGGAAGCGAGTGTAACAAACTCCTGAAAACTATTTTAATGCTATGTCAAACAGCTCTTTTTTTTTTTCTTTTCTCTTTTTGACAGGGCATTGTAAATATATAAATATATGTATTTTTTTGTATTGATGTCTTCTCTTTGTGCAAAAGAAGTCATCAGATTTAAATAAAAAAAAGTTTGAGTAATAAATATTGGTTTGGTAGTTTTTTTTTGTTTTATGTCTGTACATTGACTTTTCAAACATGAAATAATTGTATTTCTATGTATTTTTCTAATACCGCCATATTTATTTTTCTACTAATTCATGACATTTCTCAGGATGTATAAAATCTAAAGAGAGAATCTTAATGAAAAAAGAAAACATATAACAGAGAGAATGGAATGCAAACAGTGGAGATGGTAATGGCAAACCACTACATCATATTTCTCAACAAGTTTTGACAATGTATGGATAATACAGAAAAGGAATTTGTGGAGAGCTATGACTGCCTACATCCTGAAGCGATATTGTATTGTCATAGAGAGCTTTTCCATGACAACAGAAGAAATAAACCTATCAACATAACCCATTAGGCTCTATGGGACACCATATGCACTACAGTCATAGCAGCAGTGGTGTGTATAAGGCAAGATGTCCAACCCTCTTCTGGTTGGTTTTGAATACAATTTTCCTGAAGGAATTAATGGAAGAGTCCTGATTGTCCATCAGCTGAAAGGATATGGCAAGTATAAAGGCATTTTTTTATTTTTATTTTTGCTTACATGAAAGAAATAAAAAAAAAAATGACCTTTGGTTCATCTGTAGATTGTCAGATATGATTGTTTTTGGTTATTCAAAGTTCATTTTTTTCATCAGTTCACATGAGGAAAGACGGTTTGAAGAATCCAATACTCAGAGGGCAAGAGAAGTTGGGGAAAAACACTGAGTAACCTACTTAATTAGGCTTTGAATTCAGCTTTCCTTCTCCTAGACTGGTGACTAGAAAGCCTTGTCTGTCCTCATATTAACCCTTAGCTGGGGTGGAAAATGATATCTTTCCAAAGGTCTTTGTGTGAAACTGCTTCAGCATGCCACTTTCTATCCCAATAACCACTAGGTTACTCATACATACAAGAAACCTGTGAATACATTAAAACATGGAAGGACCTGTACAGTTATTAGGTTGGTGCAGAAATAATGACGTTTTTTGACGTTAAAAAATACGTCAAAAAACGTCATTATTTCTGCACCAACCTAATAAAATCTGAGTTTGGACAGCATTAACCAAGATGAAGAGGAACAAACTGGAAAGATTAGATTGTATTAGTGATGCTGGCAGCTGTTGAGTTGCCTGTCATCTCTCGCTTTTCATGGTTTCTTAGCAATTCTTCAAATCCCAACACTGAACAACAGAGGATTTTTCTGTGGGCAGACATAATAGTAATGGCGTATGTTCTTGGAAAGATGGAAATAGAAAGGATGGATGTCAAGAGATTCACACCATCACTTGTCTTATGAAGGAATCTAGGAGCAGCAGGACAGTGTCACCATTCTATTCTTGCAACTGTACAGACTGTCTTGTTGCTTTTTTATCATGGCATCAGGGATGAAAACAGTCTTCATTATATACTGCAATGAAAAGCAGTAATAAGATTGAATAAAAGTCTGGCAAACAAGGTAAATCTTTGTGGCCATATTTATTACAATGTTTCAGCCGTTGTATGCTCCAGCCTTCTTCAGGTGGTTGGAATGTTGAACTGAACCCTTTATTTTGCTCACTGGGGTAGACTGTTCTAGTTCCACGTGCCATGTTTAATGGATGTCAGTTATCAGTTATCTCCTGTTAATTTGCAATAAATATGGCAACAAAGATGAAGACAATAGTCCGAATAATGTAAATAACTATCTTCACACTTCAGCAATGTTTTTTTTTTTTTTTTTTAAAATGATGGTTAAAATTGTAATAAAACCTAAACATATGAAAGTGAATTTATACATTTTCTTTGTTCTTTGAGAATTAACAACATAAAATATTATTACTAGATTGTTTATTTACAATATTTTTTTATTTATTGGAATGGTTGACAAAACATCAGCTAATTACCAATCGATTCAAACTTTATAAAACAGTAAATGAGGATTTTTTTTGATAGCTGCTTCACATATTTGAATAATTTAGTAAATGTTTATAAATTTATGAATAAAAAATAAAATTGTTTTCACATTTATTTCTTTATAAATTGGTAAATGATAAATATTGAATTGCATTAGTCTTAATTATATTAATTTTTAAAATGGAGTAAATATGAAATAATTCTTGTAAATAAACAATCTAATAAATAAATAGTATTTAATATATTATAAATTCTCAAGAATAAAAAAAAATGTATAAATTCAATTTCAATGTGTTTAGTTTTTATTCCAAATCTAATCATTGCTTTTTAAAACAAACAAACATTACCAATGGGTGAAGATAATTTAAAAAAAAAAAAAAAAAAAAAAAAAGGCTGTGTCATAGGAAAATCCATCCTTTTCACTGTCTGATTGCAGACATGTTTATTTATGTTTGCCAAAAGTCATATTTAAAATGCAGCATATCTTTTCATATATATATATATATATATATAGTCATCCACGTACAAGCCTGTTTCACTGTATCACAGCTCATCAGTGTGGCTAGATATCCGATTGCTTCAGGCCAGGATTGAAACTCGACTGATTTGGCATCTGGTGGTGATTGCTACCCCTTTAATGTAATTAAAACAAGTTATTTTATTTAGACAATTCGACAAAAACGTTCTGGGCTCCACTCAAATAATTTGTAGCAATGTGAAATAGCAGACAATAACAATGCTTATTATGAACACTGTATGTTTTCTAACTTACAACTGAATTTTCACACAGCAGATAAATGCTTTCTATACAAATGTAATGAATAAAAAAAAAAAAAGACTTTATTGACTAAAATATATATGCAATTTTATAAAAATGTAAAAATACAACTTTAAAAGATTTTATATCTGACAATTTTTTAAAATTTGAATTGAAAATAACACAGTAAAAATATTTATTAAAATATGTTGTAATGTCAGAAAAATGATGGCAAATGAATTGGTTATATTTAGTTGTCAAAGGTCAACTAAAGGTAAATTTGTCTGTAGAGCCCTGTGGAATGTTGAAAAATGATGGCAAATGAATTGGTTATATTTCATACACTCATCAAACACCTATTCTACAAACACCAAAAAGAAAGTCATCACGGAACTTCTCTTATCACTCTATAATTTCTGTATAAGCAACATTTTCAGAAAGACACCTGTTTTCTGAAGTTTTTCTTTGTCATTATATTAAATTGATTTGAATTTCCTACTCAGACATAACTATATAAGACTGACCATGAGAAAAAAATATTTGAGTAATTTTCTTCTGTTTATATTAATAAGAATAAATTAATTCAGCAAATTTACTATTTTTCACTTGTTTAAATAATTTGGTACAGTTATAAGAAAATCTAATATAAACAGATTATTTTGACTTATTTAGATAATTACATAAAATTTATGTGTTGTCCCCAAAAAGGGAAGTGTAAAAGGGCCTTGAGCTATTTTAAGACCACTTTCTGAAATCCCACATTAAACTCCAGTCTTGTGTCACATTCTGTTGTGACATACCCCACCCCCTGATAAACATCACAAGCAGGGGGTTTGTTACATTGCTTAAGATTATGAGACCATTGTCCCTGAAAAGGCCTGTATCATTTTTATAAACTATTTTACAAAGTTTGAAATAAGTGAATGTTGTATCTTGTGTTTTCAAAATAACAGAGAAATAAACAAGGAAGACAAACTCATAGGTAAGTAATGAAAATAGGTTTACTACACAAAAGGTACACCTAGCAATTGACCTAATGCTAAACTCTTCTCAACTCCACTTATTTACATAAATGGACAATTCCATTCATTTATGTCTTATATGACATGGGTATTTGGAAATTAATATTAGCTCAAGCCCCATGAAGTCATCCCCCCCTCCCCATGCAGTCCATCTTTTTTGGGTAGGTTCATTACATAGTATCCTTGAAAAGGGAAAGTGCCAAAGGGGATTGAGCAATTTTGGCAAGGTTTTCCAGAAATCCAACATTCTGTTGTGATGTGGATGTGCAGATAAATGCCTACATGATACAGGTTGTTTTGTTCTATTGATATGGGGACAGACAAAATTTACTTTCATCTTTGTTGCCATATTTATCACAACCTTTCGGCCGTTGTACGTTCTGGTCTTCTTCAGGTGGTTGGAATGTCAAACTGAACCCTTTATTTCACTTGCTGGGGTAGACTGTTCTAGTTCCACGTGCCATGTCTAATGGATGACAGTTATCAGTTATCTCCTGTTAATTCCCCTCTCCAAGTTCTCCACTGCCTTAGCCGAGTATTGAACTCACACTCTTTGGGTCCTGACACTGGATCTGACTAACGCCTTTATCCACTGTGCCATGTGTCCATTAGACATGACACGTGGAACTAAAGGGTTCAGTTTGACATTCCAACCACCTGAAGAAGGCTGGAGTGTACAACGGCCAAAACGTTGTGATAAATATGGCAACAAAGAGGAGGACAAGACAGAAGATCAGTCATTATCTTTATTTCATTTTACTTTTAGCCTCATTTCATATTAAGAAAGAAACTGGAGAGAAACAAAATTTTTGAGGAAAGAAAGTGTTTTAACAGAGGATGGAAAATACAACATTGAAGCCTGTAGGTGCAGTGGGATAACCAAAGTTGCATTCTAAAAGCAAAGCAAAGTATTAAGAAACCGGAAAATTTCTTTAGAAACAAAGAAAAGAGTACTGAACTGTTATGTAATATCAGTCCTATATGGCAGTGAATGCTGGACATCTCATCACAGATGAAAAAAGACTCAAGACAATAGAAATATTCTACAGAAGGATGCTGAGGATATCACTGAATATATGAGCAAGAACAGAGTTCTAGGGAAAATGGAAACAAAAAGGAAATTTAGACTTAGCATGAGAAAGAGATAGTTGAAATTTCTAGGGCACATAATGGGGAAAGAAGCTTAGAAATTTTGACACTGATAGGGCATATAGAAGGTAAGAGAGACAGAGGAAAACAGCATATAACCTACCTAATGAGTTTGTGTAAATGGTTTTCAGAACAGGGATTAGGAGAGATAATGAAAAGATAAGATGTACTAGGAGCTACAAAGAAAAGGAAATTGCAGAGAGCCATGATCCTGAAGAGATGCAGCACATAGAAGAAAAGTGAAAAATTATTTTATAATGACACAAACTAATATAAGCAATTATTTAGAGTTATGATTTTAAAATTTGACATCCGTGAAGAATGAAGTATTTTAGAGACGAAAGATACCTGATAAACTGAAGAGGACTAAAAAATTAACCAAATGAAATGTGATCAGAAATTTAAAAAAAAAAAAGTTACTTTATTAATTCTTTAAATATATATATATATATATATATATATATATATATACACACACTAACAGTATTACTCACTCGTAATGACTCAACTTGTAGACACCTGAGGGCAAATTGGTACCCGAGGAAAAAATTTGGAAGTAAAAACATCAGAACAAGGTGAAATAAATCATCAAGTATCTTAAGTCCAAAGAAAAAATCCCAAGTGAGTATTTTATTTAATAAATTCTTAAGGTTTCTTATAGTTGACATTTGCTAATTTTGTCTTCCATCCATAATCAACAAAACTTGTCACCTGCCTTATATTTATGACATTTTTAACATTTCCTATTTCAAAATCGGGGGTACAAAGTCGAGATACATAGAAATAAACCAAATAACACTGACAAGATCCCCAAAATTTACATAGGATCTACCCAAGGCAGCTTCAAAAAACATTATGATCAGCTAAGTAGTTTTAATCACAAAACCTATAGACATCGTACCAGCTTGTTCACTTCCATATGGGATATAAAGCAAGAAGATAATAGTGACCCCCATTTTGAAATGGGAAATGTTAAAAAAATGACATTAAATATAAGGCAGGTGACAAGTTTTGTTGGTTATGGATGGAAGACAAAATTAGCAAATGTCACCTATAAGAAACCTAAGCATTTATTAAATAAAAGATCTGAGATACTTAATAAGTGTAGGCATAGGAGAGACTGGTTATTAGAATAGTGCTTTGGGTTTTCTTCTCTCTCTCTCTCTCTCTCTCTTCTTTTTTTTTTTTTTTTGTTTGTTTGTTACGTGGTTTGATGTTTTTAATGGTTTTATCAATAAATACTGTTCCATGATTTCCTTTTTTAGCCAGTTTACCCTGAAGATCCGTTTAGATGAAACCTAGGTAGGTTTGCCTGGCTCATTAGGATTTATTCTATATATATCATACTTATTATAAAACCCAGGTTGTGTGTGTCTGTTCGTTTATATATTGGATCGGATTTCCTACACTTTTCAACCGATTTCAACAAAACTTCACAGGACTACATAAAATTACCTTGCAGTAGTTCAGACAGCGCCAAAAATGGGAAAAAAACAATTATTTTTGCACGAAATCAATTTGAAAACACGATTAAGAGGCATCGCTGTTGCGAGAATAAAGGAGGGACAACTCATATCGAGTTATACTTATTATAAAACCCAGGTTGTTTGTGTGTGTGTGTGCGTGTTTGTTCGTTTATATATGGGATCGGATTTCCTACATTTTTCAACCGATTTCAACAAAACTTGACTTTTGTTTTTGGCAGGTAGTGTTTCTTATTGTCTTGCACACTTTTTTCTTTATTTTTACATTCAGAATGCTTTAAAAATTCCATTTACAAGACAATTGTTTATAATAAAATTCTATTCAATCGGTAGACTAATAACGATTGAAAACAATGTTTTTGTTTGAGTTTGGGTTTGACCAATTCGTAAAAAAAAACAAAAACAAAAACTAATTAAGACATGCGTGTCCGTCAACCTTAAACAATAATCTTTGTCAATTTTATTTTTCAGTCTTTATTATGGTCGATACTTGATCTATCTCTTACTGTTACATCCCCGGGCAAAAACTTGGTAAACCAAGTTTTTGCCATTTTTTTTATCAAGTATTCCTCTTTTTTTCAGTGAACTCGAGATTTATTGCTAGAAAATACAGCAATTGTGGCACAAGGCCAAAAAGGGGGAATGGGTTGCGGTTGGTCGTCACTATCTTATACCTAGCTAATCCGATTCACAACCCATTCATTTGTTACAATTTGAACATCCACCGTAAAAACTGGTCCGTCATCATTCAATCCTCCACACACCTCAATAATACCGCATGCACACCGGAGGAGGTATCAAAACACCCCATGACATAAAATTCGTGTATATAAAATTATATATATGACTTCATCGATGACAAGCAATGATGGGGGGTGGGAATAAACCGGAAATCAAACTAAAATATAACAAAATACACAAACTAAAAATAGTTGATGTTAGTAGAACGCGTCCTAACCTCAAAAGAAATGAGAAAGACCGCTGTATTCTGTCTACAGACAAAATCAAGAGGCTCTCTCGCTAAGGAAGAGGGAAAGATAAAATAAATACGAACACGCGGAGAAAAAAAAACCCTGACCCACTCGAGATGAAAAAGGGGGCTAAAAAAACAACCTGGGGAGGTTGAGAATCTTGGCTAAATGATTATAACCAAAGAAGAAGCCGGGAACAACACTTGCAAACATTAACTAGATACACAAGAAGAGTCTATCCTAACGGGATGACAAAACAAAAAAGAGAGAGAGAAGAAAACCCAAATCACTATATTCTAATGACCAGGCTCTCCTATGCCTTTCTTATAGGTGACAATTGCTAATTTTTCTTCCATACATAACCAATAAAACTTGTCACCTGCTTTATATTGTGTCTTAGGGAGACTTAAAAAATAAACTTAAGGCTAGCCCCGTGCACGCGAGCCAGGCTCGCTGTAGTTACCCACCTTTTGTTAAAATCTGATCTTCAACCTGAGCTGATGCTCAAAGAATTTGA
This sequence comes from Acanthosepion lycidas, assembly GCA_963932145.1. Lineage (NCBI taxonomy): Eukaryota > Metazoa > Mollusca > Cephalopoda > Sepiida > Sepiidae > Acanthosepion > Acanthosepion lycidas. The sequence goes on from OZ010599.1 coordinate 9,571,552, forward strand.
CCAGATCCTGATGAGAATAGCATTCACATAGCAAGATTTCCTGTTTCCGCGTCGTCCAAACCACGATTCGAGCCGTTCAGAAATACAATCTGTTTCACTTCAGAATACAGGGGCTACACATTGTATGTGTCGCCCCCGTATGCGTATGCGCGACCAATGAGCATGAATGTTTTGGGAGCGAGACGACCGTCAACTCACCGACAAAGTCCCATAAGGAACGAACCTGGGGACAATGGTAGAAGGCGTGCGCAGCCGTTTCCTCTAAACCAAGGTCACACCGTTCAATGTTTTTTCAATGAACTCTTAGAGGTACCTATTTAAAATTAAGTTATAAAAAAGTTAACTTCTTCACAGGTAGAAACAGTAATTTAATCTTTTGTTTTTTCTAGATATTTTTCTTTAGAATTAAGCATTTTAATTATGCATGATTACAAATATTTACCCAACCGAATGATTTAATTTAACTTTTAAATGGTTTTAAAAAGCTAATGCAAAATATCAGGTGACCTTTGACCTAAAAAAAACAAGATTTCAAATTCAAACATGCTAAAAAGGAATAGAACATTTCAAAAAATAATTAAAAAATACTTTGGTCTCTCCTCTTATTAATAACATAAAGTTTTTCGCGATAAAACGTTGTTTTCATTAAGTTTGGGGTCTTTTTTCATCAGGATATCACTTTTTTAGAGAAAAAGTGAACATCCCTAACTTGCTTTTGTTTTTGAAGTGCTTATTTCTAGTAGTTTATTTCTATATTAAAAAGACGATTAAATAATCTAATATGAATGTTTTTTCCTGGAGTAAAATGAAACAAATTACTAAATTATTCCTACTGTAGTGAGTTTGATCTTTAATAAATCATCCATATTTGTAGTTGTGGCAGCTACTTATTTTCAGCTAATCACTCGCCGAATATTTATTACATGGGAGGTAATTCCCGAATCCTAGCGACAAGGGCAGTAACTCTAAATTACTAAATAATTTCCCTTGCACTGTAGAATTGCCATATCAATGCTTAAGTTTTAAATGTTTTCAAAATCGGGAGTTTTTAGATTTCTACTTGGTGCGTTATATATATATATATATATATATATATAAATAAAAAACTGAACAATTGCATTTATGAGTTGTTGAGTTAAAAAATGACGGCCAAATTTCTGTTAAACCGTAAAGAAATAATTTATGAAAAAAATGTAACAACATACTACAGTGTACACACATTGAACATCCTCGTGTGTCAAAAACAAATACCAAGTAAGATTCCAGTTTTTTTATTATATGTTGTAAAAATAAAATGTATCATTTTGATGGGTTGCAGTTAATTTTCTTGTTTTTATAAATTACTTAAAGTTACTTATCTTTTTGCTTTTCGCTTTACTTTTCAAAGAGAAAGTGTTGGGTTTGGTACACTGTAGTGTACTGTACGACATATCAACTCTTGTTGGATTGTTGAAGGCTGTTTTTATTTTTTTTAACAGTGAACTTGAGAAATCTAACTTACTGAGAAACTTTAAGATTTTTAACTGACACGAAGCTAATATATGTCATCTATTTCAATAAGTCATTATAGCTCAACCTACCAGAAAAGATCGAAACATGGCGTATATAAAAAAAATGTTAAAGGAAATCCGAAAATGGAATTCTTTTTGTGACTTTGTCATTTGTTCTGAGTTAAGAAGATTTGTAGAACTGCAATATAATCGTTGAAATTCCTTTTTGAAGTTAATGGGTTTAAAAACCTTTTACGCAGGGATGTCGGGTAGCACTCTAGGAATTCATCAAACTAAAAACTAAAAAATTATGTTTACGTTGAATTGATGAATACGAAAGAGTAGACGCTGAGAATTTTTATTTATTTATTTTTTTAAATGTTTTAGACCATATACCCAAAATCCGATTTAATTTAATTACTCTTTCTTTTATGTTTCCATCATTTTTGTTATTAAACATCCCACATTGTGATCATAAAATCTGCCAAGAATGGTGAAACGTTGTAAGAACCTGGATGTTGTAAATTTACTTTAGATGATCTCTAGTGATTTAAAGCACTATATAATTGTAGTCAACCAATTCTTTTAAACCATTTTTGGTCATTATTATAGATTAATGCAAGAGTTGGTAAACTATAACCAGTTGGTCAAGTCTGGCTGACCATGATATTTCATTTAGCTTGCAGACTATTTTTCTTTTGATATTTGTATAACATAAAGACTTCTTTTGCTTCCCTATGGTCACCTTGAAATGGTTAGCAAGCTTGTCTTGCTAGAATAATTATGACTGAATAGTGAGTTTGATTTGTCACTGAGTGGCCCATGCTTTCAGCCTTTTACTTAGAAAACAATCATATTTTATTTCTAAAGAAGTGATGGATTTTTTATTTATTAATCTATTTTGAGAAAAATAATTTAGCCATTTTCATTTTGTTTCTTCTTGTTCATATTTCCTTCAGTTTTATTATTAAATATTTGACATTGTGATAAATAGAAGATCTGCTAAGAAAATTGAAATGTAAAAGAATTAATATGCGATGAGGAAGAATAATTCTATTATGGTTAGCTTGTAACAACGTTTTGGAGTCAATCTGATTTCATTTCGTTTCTTCTTGTTCATATTTCCTTCAGTTTTATTATTAAATATCCGACATTGTGATAATAGAAGATCTGCTAAGAAAGGTGAAATGTAAGAACTTGGACGCAAATTTACTGTGGATGATCTCAAGTGATTAAAGCACTATACATTTTTCTCTTAGTAAATTGCTTTCTATTTTAATTTTGAGTAGCATTTTGAAAATTAAAATTATCATCCTGACTCATTACTGTGAGCAACTAATGAATGCATTTTAGTGTGTTATTTTGTAAAAGATCCCTCTTGTGTCCATATAGTCTTTTATTTAAATTTGTTGATCTATCTCTGACATATTTTGTGTGACGATTAAAGATGATAGTAAATTTCTCCTTCAAGTTTTTTAACTTATTTTGTATTAAGTCTTTTATTGCAGGGAAATATGTCCTGGCTTTCCTGCATCCAAGGATTGAGATTAAAAAATTGGGACAAAATGCAAGTAAAAAAAACAGCAAGATTATAGTGGACAAACTCTCTCTTTTAGGTGCGTACGAATAAAGAAAAAACTCTTGCTCGATGTGTACCAGTAAAAGAAGAAAGTGTTTATTTACATATACAGAAAAAAAAAGGTAAACTGATAAAGACAATTAGGAGTGAAAGAAAGGGAAAAGAGAAAATGTCCTTTAAGGGAAAAGAAAATGTTCATAAAAGAAAAAAAGGTTTGCTCAAAATATTTCTCTGAGCGCCTAAAAAGTTCTTTAAGCGAGTAGAATTTTGTTAAGGTTTAGAAACACTCACAGTTCTTGTACAGTAGGAAAATTGTTGGTAGATATAGGAATCTTGCAGTTGAGTGAGTTCATAGGTCGATGACAGAAGTTCAGTGGGCACGACAGAAGGAGTGGTGAAGGGATACAGCTTTGAATTGGTGTTGAATTGTGGATTGATGTTCATTCTTGACAGCCCTTTAGTAGGTAGTTCTTCTTTGGTTGAAAGTGGTTCTGAAGTTGACTGAAGCCCCCTATCGTTGACCTCACAGATGGTGGGCTGAAGTGTCACTGCCAAATAGGCAAAGATTCTCCAAATTTATGGAGATTTGGTAGGCTCCAAAGAATTGGGGCTTTTCTCTCCAAAATTGTTGAACAAATTTTCTGGCCTCTTCATTGGTCAGAAAATATATTCTTAGCTCTGATAAGAATCAAGACTTTGTGAGCTGGTTTTGAAAGTAAAAAGAAGTTTGAGTGAGGATAGAAAAAATAGCGACAATGTGAACTTGTAAAATATTGTTCTCAAATTAAATTCCAACACTATTCTTTTAGAAGTAGTAGTAACAATTTTTCAATTGTAGTTGTGATAGACTTGATAGGTAGAACAATATATTTTGATTCGTTGGGTTTGTCAGAAATGTGTTTTCTATTTTAAAATATTTTATGAGCTTTTTGTTTTGTGTTGAATATGAAATAATGAGGGTATTGGAAAAGTATTTTCAAAGTATTTCTCCTCTTCATGTAAATATTGAGGCTAAAAATTCTGATATATATAGGGATCACAGGATATACCTGGCAACTTGCTGATATATATCTAGTAATATAGTCAGTCCACATAGGCAATAGGAAGTGTGGGACATCCCATTACAATATAATATATCTAGTAATATAGTCAGTCCACATAGGCAATAGGAAGTGTGGGACATCCCATTACAATATAATATATCCCTGCAAAACTAAGTCAAATATGATAGAATTTACTTATGAAATGGAGACAAACGATACTTTAACTTGTCTAGATATCATGTTACACCGCAGTGACAATAACCTAGAAGTTATTGTCCATCACAAATCAACTAATAAAAATCATCTCATAAATTTCTATTCTTAACCATTCTATTTAAGAGAACTCAGAATTTGTAGCCCCCAGAAAGAAATTAGCATGGTAACGGTTAAAGATCAGACAGGAAATCCTAGATTAAGAGTAGACAATTCTGCTTTATTTACTCAACATTCCTGAGCTGACACCTTCAGATGCTCATCTGTTTGGGCTCATGTAAAAGATACACATAATGTTGATGAAAATTAAGAGGCTATTTGCATAATGTTTTAAATAGAGCATGAACCTTCCAAGCTGTGGATATAGATTCTATCTTCACTGAATGCATTACAAATGTTTTTGTGCTAGGAAATAGTATAATTAACATTTTGCCATGCTGCAACCAAAAATTGTCGCCATAGAATTCTCTCCCTTTGCTGCTCTAGGCGCATTCCATCACCTTGGAATGGGTGCTATAAAATATAAAAATGCAGTGGCGGGAGGGGGACAATTCTAGAAAGAAATTAACATGGTAAAGGTTAATCTCCACCTTGAACTCAGTGGAAACAGGCTATGCAATAACTGGGCAGTACTAAAAATAAGAACTAGACCTAGATGAGCAGTGGAATAAGAACAATCTACCCCTGTTGATTAAATAAAGGGTTCAGTTTGGAATTCCCTGTAAGCTATCTGGATCAACATACTGATGAGGTTAGAGGGAATAATGACCAAAATGTTGTGAATACAAGAAAGATGACACTAGTCTACATGTAAATAATTCCTTCTCATCCCGGAAATTCAGACAGAAATCTGTAGCATTGTTTACAGTTTTCTTTTAGCAAAATAGAAAACATTCCAATTAAAATAATAATGACCATGGTGATGATGTAAAATCCTAAAAATATTACTTTTATTAGCCTTACAATAGTACATGAAAGTGCCCAGTCAATGGGGCCTAGAATATTCCAGCTGCATCCCCTGCACTGTGGTAAGACACCCACCAAAAGGGGGATACCTTCTAAGTTAATCATCACAGGCTCAAATATAAGTGACCAATATTTACTCAAACCAAGTAAAGGCTTATAGACTCAAAGATCAATGAGCAACATTACTTCTCAGCCCGTGAAGGTCCTTTGTTGGACATAGGTCTTTTTCAGGGTTTACGGTCACATCACATTGAAACACTGGTTCCCATATGATCACCAAAGTTAAGCAACATTGAGCCTGGTCAGTACCTAATTGGGAAACCACTTGCAAATACCAGGTTCTCTTAGCTTGGACATGTGGGTGGTTTAATAGATAATGGTTGAGAATTGTTAATCAGAGAGACAAGTTCTAATTCCATTCTGGTTTGTCATATTCATTTACACACAAATACCCTTGGAGAAGGTATGAATTCATCTCTCCTCCCCTCAAATATGGGTTAATTAGTAAGACAAAATATTTAGGTTTTGGCATTACAATAATCACAGGGGTTGATATGCTGCTAAACAAAACCAAGCAACTAGGCCTGTCCCAGATTCATGGGGAGGAATAGGCCATTATCCTACTACCCTAACATGTGGGTAGAGGAGGATGTAATATACTTGGCTGGTCAGGAATCAAAAAAAGACCTGATCGTCCAAGCATGTCACATCCGGCCTTACCAATGCTCATTGAGTCAGCACAGTAGCGTAATGTCACTTTTCAATTCATGATTGCCCAAGGGTATTTGAGTGAACTCGGCTCTTCAATTTCTCATCCACAGCTGTTATTCATTACACCACCCACACATCTAAGCTTTGGGGGTCAGATGAGAAGCAGTGTTTAAGCATCATAAGTCTTAGCCAATATTAACTTATCTCCAAACCAAGAAAATGCTTACCAACCCAAATATAATTTACAAATATTTACCTATCCTTAAGCTAAGTAAATGCATATAGACTCAAATATAAAAAAAACTGCTTTTGACATCAAATAACCCAAGGACTGGTATGTCATAAAATCAAATCCACCCAACCCAATTCATCCTAAAAAGTAAATGTAAAGTGGATTTATTTCACAAATAATTTGACTTTTGAAAAAAAATAAATTAATAAATTTCACTTTTTTTTTTTTTTTTTTTTTTTTTTTTTTTTTTTTAAAAATAGTGATTCTGATATGCACTAGAAAAGAAAACATTAACACACCTGTCCAATCTAACTCACCTGGTTCATCTAGATTAGCTGTTTTAGATTTTTATTCTCATCTGTATTTACATCTTTCTTCCTTCTGCATCTTGTTTCCTTGCCCATTATTCAATTCTTTTTCCTTTTTTGAAGATAGGGAAAAGAGGATTTTTCACAGCACTTAAAATGAAAAGTTTCTTGCTTTTAATTAATTGCTATTTTTTTTTCTTTTAGCATTGTATGGGAATAAAGTGTCACTGCCTACACTTGAGTTTGAACATAGATTGTCAGTGAACAAACACAGGTGATCCCATTATTGAATTAAGTAGACCACGTGACCATAGAGGAATCACATAAGTAGGAAATCACATGATGTCTAATGGATCACCATTTCTACTCTATCCTCTACTACTATACGGATCACCATTTCTACTCCATCCTCTACTACTATACGGATCACCATTTCTACTCCATCCTCTACTACTATACGGATCACCATTTCTACTCTACTCTACTACTATACAGATCACTATTCTCTACTCTATTCACTATACTATTTCCCTATTTAGATCACCACATGGGTTACTTATCAAGTGAGTATTATCGAGCAAGTACTGTTAGTGCAAGTGATATTGTTCAACAGTGTACTATAGTTGTATCTGCGATTACAAAGTCTCTACTACAACAAGTATTACAAAAGTGACAACAAGTATTTGTTGACATCACAAAAATAGCAATGAGTGTTTGTTGACATCATAAATTTAGCAATATATCAACTCCTTATGGATTATTTAATGCTGAGATTTCATTTTCTTGGGACCATTAATAATTTCTTTTACAAAAATGTATTGCTGGTAATTTTTTTTTTGCTAAGAAAAAGTATTGCTGGTATTTTTACTATAAAATTTTTTATTACTTTCATAGCATTTTGGCTTCAGTTTGGTGTTTAACTATTTGCCTATAGTTGGGACCCTAACAAGTGCTACTACCCTGGGTCAGGGAGAATCTGGGAACAACAGCAATTAAGAGGTGGTTCCACACTCCTCAAAAGCTCCCGATCAGCTGCCTTGCTGCCAGATGTAGTTTATAGTCATACCCAAGGTTGATATTGATTTTTAGGAAAATGTAAAAAAAAAATTAAGGATTAGTGGAAATGGGTATGTTGCATATATCTTCTTTTTTTAAACTTAAACAACCTTGTCAGATCTGTATTCTCATGTGTCTAAGTTATCAGCTATATACAATCGTTTTCTCAGATTAATGATTAAAAAGGGAATCAAGGAAATGAATCCTGTAACTTTTTAAGAGGAATGTCCTTCATCAAATCTCAAAGAATGGTGCTACAGACTCACAAAGAAATAATTTTACGAAATAACTGGAACCACATGTAACTTGAAAAGGAAAATTGACAAAATCAAGATGTTGGCTTTCCACACTACCATAAGCAAAAAGTTAGGAAGGAAACTGATTAATATTAGAAAGAACAATGATCATGAGAAACCGATTTTCCAGAAAATCTTTTTTAAGAGAGAAATTTTATAGATTTCAACCAATTGTGTCATCAATGAATGTGTCCTTTTAAGAGAATGGCTCATAGCCTCATACCAATTATGATTCTTTGGTGTTTAAAGAAGATTTTATGTTGCAAAGAAAGAATTCTTCAAACAAAATGGACAGTCTTCTCATTTTCTGATTATAGATCATTATGAACAAGTTAGAGAAGTTGTCAATATTCATTGTCTTTTACATGTCTTTAGAGGGAAAAGAAGATTTTTCACTGCACACAGAAAGTTACTGAGGCAAAAAACAAACAAGTCTCCTAAGTTTAATAGACTCAAACACTTGAAGAAATGAGGAAACAGTTAATAATTATTTTATTTTTCATTAGTAAAGAGAGTTTTTCTTTTCTTTTTTTTTTTTTACTGTTTACTGAAATTCGTGCAACATATAACTGTGTCTGTGATTTCTAAAATTAATTGATGTTTATTTGTAACAGGATGATATATGCAAATACCAAAAGTCATAGTTGCAGGTTTGCATAATATAGTTACAGTATAAACCACAGGTTAGATCTGTGGTGAAGAGACAGAAATGTGCCTGTGCAAGCATCTGCAACAGGGATTAGATAACCACCTGAGTAGACAGGTGTACTTATATATAACCAATTATAGTATTAAATTAAATCATTCCAATAAAATGTCATATATATATATATATATATATATATATATAACATTTTTATTAGAATGATTTAATATTATAATTTGTTTTATATATATATATATATATATATATATATATATATATATATATATATATATATATATATATATATAGGGTGTGTCAAAAATACTTTCACAAAGTTTGGGGGCAGGTTTCTCACACTAGAACAAGGGCAAAAGTCCATATCGACATATGACTGCAAATCCTTTGCTTTTGAGTTATTGAATTTAAAGAAAGTTTATGGTAGATGGCACTGTGTTGCGGACAAGGTTACCCCACCCCAAAGTTTGTAAAAGTATTATTGATATATATATATATATATATATATATATATATATATATATATATTATTAAAATTATATATATAATATATTATATATATATATATATATATATATATTATTAAAATTATATATATAATATATTATATATATATATATATATATATTATTAAAATTATATATATAATATATTTTATATATATATATATATATTATATTGGTGCAAAAATAATGTCGTTTTCTCACATAGTAACATATGTGAGAAAACGACATTATTTTTGCACCAACCTAATATATATATATATATATATATATATATATATATATATATCTATATCTATATATATATATATATATATATATATATTCCACAATCATTTTCCAACTTATTAAAGATGATCTTCACCCTCTCAAACCTTCTTTCTTCTTGGAGTAACAAGGTGCCTCACAGGTTTCATGTATGATTTCATTTTCAAGTCTTTTTTTCACTGCTCTTTGGACTGTCATAGCTGAACTCTTTTTTTATGTGCAAAACATCTTATGGATTGAGTTGGATCCTATCTAATTGATATCTTTAGCTCTAAATTGAAATGATGATCCTTCTTCCTGTTGTGAACTCGTAATCCAGTTTTCCTCTCTACTGTTCCTTCTTTTTTAAACTTATTCACTGTTTTCTTGATGGTTCTTGAATGGACTTTGAAGATGTTAAACCAGAGTATGAAAGTTGGTACCATTGCTAAAGGGCTGAGTAATTTTTTCCTCAAACCATTGCTCAATTGAGAAGACAGTGAGGCTAACACAAAACAATTTTAACCTCTTCTTTTTCTAGCTGAATAACTCAAAGGGATTTTCAGTTATTCTTATGTCAAATAATATCAGGATTACTAAACATCTGATTTGAAAACCTTGTAAAAAGAAACTGAATTAGTATCTTTTTTTTAGATATTAAACATTTTGCGGGATGGACAGTTATGCTGTAATATGTTTTGGACAATTTTCCTGTTACACCTGACACACACACACACACACACACACACACGCACACACACACACATATATATATATATAATTATTGTCTATTAGGTTGGTGCAAAAATAATGTTTCCTCGCATATGTTACTATGAGACAAAACGACATTATTTTTGCACCAACCTAATATATATATATAATTGTAATGATATATATATATATATATATATATATATAATTGTAATGATATATATATATATATATATATATAATTGTAATGATATATATATATATATATATATAATTGTAATGATATATATATATATATATATATATAATTGTAATGATATATATATATATATATATATAATTGTAATGAAATATATATAT